>OY856188.1:191985159-192024383 GCA_963693315.1 Diogma glabrata | reverse complement strand
TTACGGCAGAACTTCTGAGTTTGTGTTCTGAAACGGAAAAACCATTAATAATTGCTATAGTTGTTGTGATATTCGTCATTTTAGGTTAAAAGCCTCAGTAGTCAGTATCATTCTCTCACGTGAGCTCACGAAAATTAATAATGGAATAGGGGGACGGGGGGACGTGACGTACTAAGTTAATTTTGTATATGAAAACAAAAGCCGTTCATTTTGACTGAAATAGCTGAATTTACTGAAAAAACAGTAATTGCATACAATTTGCCAGATAATTCAGTCATATCGAACGGGGCTAAGAAAGGTTATTAAATAAATAAATAATAGCATTGAAACAATGAATTAAATCTTAATCATACTTACATGACTTTGAAAGAACAATGATTTTAATTTATTATACTCCATACGAGCTAAAAAGAAATGTTGTTTTTGAGGTTATGATTATGTACCAAACACTTTTTTTATTCTTACATCGTCATGCTGCATTTTGATAATATATTAAAAACTTCAATACTTAAATAATTGTTTTTATTTTAATTAATAACGAAGATCAATTGAATTTAAAGTAGTTTTTAATTTAATTCTATAATCACGTTGCAATGTTTAGAAATATACCAGTAGGGCTTCCAGTTTTCAAAAGTTGTTCGGCGAGACAATATGTACAAAAATATTAAGCACCCACACATAAATGGAAAAGAGACATGTTATTTAAATTTAACTTTTTAATAATCATAATTAACTATCCCATAAAAGCAGGGTTAAACAAAATAAAGATTAATTTAATGTGTTTTTTGGCATGGAAAAACAATTAAAAATTCAAAAAACATTTTAATTGTATTTGAAACATTTTTTTGGTCAGAAAGTAACTTCTTAAAGGATCAAAATTTTTAATTAGTTTAGCAGGAGATAGACTAGACTAAGCCATCTTGTTGACACATGACGAAGTAGTTCTGACAATTCAGTACCGATCCATTCAAACATTTCTTAAACTTCTGTGGTGCATTTAGTGGAAGAACTGAATTCATTAACTAAAATTTATTAACAATTAATTACATCAATTTTTAACATCAACATCAAATTTTTTAAAAGATGAAATACCAATTTTTACGGTATTAGAAAGTATGTGGTAGTTACAACCAATTGGAATACTATTTTTATTATAGTGAATTCTTTTCGACTGTACCGGACAATTCCAATACCGAATTATCGACTTTTGTATTCTTTTGGATTGAATTTCAATACAACAAAAATAATTTGGTGTTGGAACTGTACTGAAATTTGTTCGGTACAGTTGAAAAGAATTCACATAAGTTTTTTCTGATTCAGTCATTACACTTTGGTTTTTACCAAAATTAAAATTAGCATATTCTGCGCAGATTGTTACTAAATATCAATAAAAAGATTGTTAAAATAATCGCTTAAGCGATTCAGTACAACGTATTTGTTGTCCAAACTATAAAATTCCAACAAACCGCTTGTTGTTCCAATATTTTTATCGAAAACCGTAATAATGATGGGACGCGCTAATGTTTATAGAAATATATAAAGATTTGTTAATATTATCCAATAGGAGTTTTTAGACTCTGGACCTAAAAGTTTAGAAATAATTTTTCTTAATTTTCCCTTACCTTTTCCCTAGGCTACCGCTAGCTAATGGTTGAATTCATTATTCAATCTAATGGTTTAATCTTTAAATAATGAAGAAAATAGTTTTCCTGAACAATCGGTAGCCACATAAGACTGGGAATGCATTACAACATAATACGCAAATCCCGTCACAGCTACAATAACATTTATTTGGCCAATGGTTCTATTTGCTGGTATAAATGATGTTTTTTAGACAAACTTGCTTTCAAATTTCTAATATGCCGTTGAGAGTTGAGACTTAGCATGTTTATGTCGTTTTTAGTTATGTAATTTTATGTTGGGCCAGTTAAGAGTCAATTAAAGTTCTTGCTCTAATTTTTATTAAACTTTACATGCCACTTTGATAGATATTGCTTCTTAGCTGTTACAGATGCATCACTTTCTTCATCAATATCGGATTGGGATATATCAACAGCATCACCTTTACCAACTAAATATCTTCTTGACAATTTTCATTCTCATCATTCTCTGCTACTACATCTTCTACAATTTTCAAACCCTTCAACTGTTGATTTCTTGCTCGGTTCCGGTTAGTAGTAAAAAAAATTCTGATGTCCATTTCTTATACACATAGGTATTACAAAAAAAAACTTTACGTGTACGTCATTTAGTAAAATGTAAGATTTACTTTGTTTCTTTTTTTCAATTTCAATAAAACAAATTAATTAATAATAAGCCAAACAAAATTAAAGCGATAACTACAAAACACATCGGATGTCAAATCAGAATATGTATATACTTTGCTAGCTTGTATCATACTTTGCTCACAGATTTATAGCGTTGTCGCTGAGCGTTTTTCAATAAAAATGTAGTTTGTATTTTGTAGTTTATCGTTTAGTCTAAGCACAACCATCAGAAAATTATTCAACCGCGACAGCCAGCAAGCAATATATAAATACACCGCAGGATCTTTTTTTATAAAGTTTGGTAGATTGGTGCTGGGCGGGATTTTTTGGTGCTAAAGCGGGACGTCGGGACAAAACTTGTACGGCGGGACAATCCCGCCGAAATCGGGACGACTGGAAGCCCTATATACCAGTGACATTTCAATGATAACACACTGTAAAATTTTTAACGAAAGTATTTGAGTGTCAAAATATATTCAAACGAAAAAATATGGCATTTCAAAATATTTTGATTATAGCATGTCAGAGAATGTCAAACTTTTTCTATATAAACATTACATCGTTTGTTTTTTCCATTAATTCTAAAAGAGAAATAAAAAGGCGAGCAAGAATCATATTTCTTTAAAGAAATAGTAAAGATAAAATAAAAAATACTAATATATTTAAATAATATAAAATTAATATGGCAAACAACATGGTAGATGATTTATATGAATTATTTCTTTTTTTGATATATGAAACTGATTTGATTTTAGTCAAATACGTAGAGATGCTTTTATTTGTATTATTATTTATCATTATTTTATTATTATTATTTTATTATTATTTACTCAACCCGATTAATACTAAAAAAATATATGGGGTAGATAGATATAAAAATATTAATAAACAAACTTTAGATTCAAATAATGAAATTGTTGGTTCTGTATTTTACGATTGCGATGAACAAAATGAACAAAAATTTATAGATTTCGAACCCGATTGCGATGAACAAAAAGAACAAAAATTTATAGATTCCGAACCAGAAATCGTTATTTTTGATTTTGATAATGGAGATTATAATCTTTTTGGGCGTCAATTTCTTAATGTTAATAAAAGAGTATTAGTTTATCATTTTTGAATCAAAACTAATCCTTTAAATAATAAAAACGTTAATTTTACAAATTAATATAAATTTTTGTTTATTTTAGATGTAGCTTGTATTATTATTTTAGATACATATTTAATTTTGTAAAATATCATATATAATATAAATACACCTTATTTACCTTACTGCCTTGTTTTTATTTTTAATTTTTTCTGAATAAAGGTCATTCTCCATTAGTCTTTTTGGCATTATCCTAGTTTATCCCCCCAAATAGATTTGCCTTTTTTTTTTAGATAAATAGAAAGATTAGGTCCTCTGCAGCCTAATTATGAAAAAAAAAATTGCGGAAATGAGGGGGGCAAAAGTTATAAAGGATCAAACTTTCAATTTTACCTTGGTCCCCCTTTGGTTTTTTAGACTTTGAATTCAATTTTAAAATTTTTTTTGACTCAATTCTGCGATCTTACACAATTTCAATCAGAGATAGCACCGACCCCCCACGCGCCCCCCTCGCGCGTCCACGGCGCAGGGGACGCGGAAAAACGCGGAGGGGAGAACGCGGGGGGAGGGAACGCGGGGGCGCGACGCGCGAGGGGGGGGGGGGGGGGTGGTGCTATCTCTGATCGAAATTGTGCAAGATCGCAGAATTGAGTCAAAAAAAAATTTAAAAATTGAATTCAAAGTCTAAAAAACCAAAGGGGGGACCAAGGTAAAATTGAAAGTTTGATCCTTTATAACTTTTGATAAATAAAAATTAAAAAAAAAGAAAAAAAAAAACTAAAAAAAAAACCAAAGGGGAGACACGAAGGTAAAATTGAAAGTTTGATCCTTTATAACTTTGGACCCCCTCATTTTCGCAATTTTTTTTTTCATAATTAGGATGCAGAGGACCTAATCTTTCTATTTATCTGAAAGAAAACGCAAATCTATTTGGGGGGATAAACTAGGATTGTACCTTTTTTTTTTTTCTCGTCTTTTTTTTTTTTGAAATAGAAGATACAAAAATATTATAAGTGCGAAAGGAAAAAAGTTGAAGACTTTTTTTTTATTCCATGACTTTTTTTTTTTTGAAAAAAGTCTTATACTATAAAAAAAAGTGTTCTACTATAAAAAAGTCTATAGAGCAAGACTTTTTTATGGAAAAAGACGACTTTTACACTGAAAAAATATATTTCATACCAAAAATATATTTTCATACAGTGTAGATTTTTAAAGTGTTATAGTTAAAACAAAACAGCAACAACCAAAACAAACAATATGGCCGAACAAAACGGTTATTCTAATTTGAATTTAAAAGAATATTTAGAAATGTTTCAAAACGATATTGTTGAAGGTAAGTTAAAAATTAAATATATTTATATAAAAAATTAATTATATTTTCCTGAGAAGTGTATAATTTCTTTATTATTTTAAAAATACAGACCAGCAAAAAAATATATGTTCTCAAAATTTAGAGGAGTATGAAGACGTTCAATATTTGGAAAATGTAGAGAACGAACCACCCCGGGTATCGCACAAAATTACAATGCAGCCGTCCATGATGGTAAGATTGTAACTATACATCAGAAATTAACTCTTAATTTGTATGATTATTGTTTAGATTTACTAATATACGCTGTTCATTCAGAGCCATCAATATGGGACCAAAGGCATAAAAATTATAAGAACCGGCTGGCGAAAATATCCAAATGGGGAAAAATAGCAAAACAACTCAGTAATTTATAAAATTTTGAATAAAACCAATTGGTAAAACTGTAAATATATTTTTTAGATTTCCAAGAAGGTTTAGAAACCTATAAAGTTTTAAGAAAAAGATGGGATTACTTGAGAACATCGTATTTAAAATCAAAAAATGGTGTCCCAAGCGGATCAAGTGCATACTTTAAAAAACTTTTTAGATTTTCTAGTTTAATGTCATTTTTGGATGATAAAGGGACGCCAAAGGAGTAAGTACACAAACATGTATTTTCGAACACTTTCTAATTGTGATCTTTGAAGGACAACTGGGGTGTTTCTAGTGGATGATAATGGGCCAACTACAACCAAATTGGACTGTGAGAATTATGTAGAAAATTCTTCAAACCGGCGAACAAAAGAAAAGAAAAAAATCACACAATTACAAGAGAGTAAGTAGGTTTTAATAAGAACAATAATTAAGTATTATCGTTTATGTTATTGTTGCAACGACAGGTGAGGTGCTAATCTTCCGTTTCATGTCCAAATTTAAGAATTTTGCTACTGCCCTTGGGCGATGCCACAAATCTTCCTTCGTCAGAATCCATCGATCTTGCAACAATAATTAAATAATAACAATTTTCAATTACTTTAATAGAAACATCTTAAATTATAGAACAACAAAAATATGAGCTGCGGACTCAATTGATGAAAGCGATTGAGACGGACAATAAACGCATCGAAACGGTGTCCAGGATAGAGAACAACCATCATGAAACAGAAAAGAGTCCAAACGAAGGTTTTTTTATAATGCTAAAGCAGTTGATGCAAAACAAACCACAAAATTTTAATGATACAGTTGCTACAATTTTGAACATGTTCCACACTGAATGGAATAACTATAAAAAATACCATGATAATTATATATAAATAATAGCAAATTAATTAATAGTATAATGTTCAATAGAAATAAAATTAATGTTAAAAATAAAATAATTAATTAATGTTTAATATAAAATTAATTACAGAAAAAAATACATATTTGATTCCATTTATGTTTTATAAACAGATTTAGTCAATTTCGTTTTGCCAATCCACAGCTCCGCTACCGACAAAGTAATTGGCAAACCTCTCCCTTAAGTTTTTAGCTTCTGTTAAAGGACCTAAGTTTCTAGCTGGTGCATAACCGAAGAAAATTATTTGCATCATTTCGCCAAGCACCCGGCATCATTACATTATTATCTTCATTATCAACCAAGTTGCCTGTTAAATAACTACCAGTAGTATCATTTTGTAATAGCCAGTTGTGCAAACATACTGAACAAAGCAATAATGCTCTCTACAACCTCCACTTTTGCAATTATTGCCGTTTTGAATATTCTCCATTTGATACTTAAAATGCCAAAAGCGTTTTCTATTATGCGACAAGCACGGCTTAATCTGCGCCAAAAAAGTTTATTAGATATTATAGTTAAATTGATTTAAATCAAATAATACCTGTAGTTAAAAATTCTCTCTTTTATGGACAGGTTTGTCTTGCTGTATGGTTTCATCATATTTATTGTAAGAGCAAAAGCATCATCAGCAACAAATATACATGGAACATCTGTGAAATCTTCAGTTACATCAGTATTTTCTGGAATCCTGTAATAATGTAGAGCATTGTTTATATGACTAATTTCACCAAAAAGTTGCGGTGCTTATTATATATTACGGTAAAGTGCCTGCGTAAAATCTTTTCCCGAATTCAGTATTTCTAAGAGCCCCTCCATCGCTTTGTCGTCCATAAGCACCAATATCACACATAATGAAATTATATTTGTGATCAGATATAGCAAGCAGAACGATAGAAAAACTTTTCTTATAGTTGAAGTAAAGTGATACAGAATTTTTAGGTGCCTACAAGTAAAATAATTAGCGTTTATAAATGTAAATACACAAGTGTCAACTTACTTGTATTGTTATATGTTTCCCATCAATCGCTCCAATACAATTTGGGAAATTCCACATATTCTTAAAGCCATTCGCTATTGCCTTAAAGGTTTCTTTGTTCAGTTTGGGAAACACTTTAAATTTAAGAGCATTGCTTATGGCAACTGTCGTTTAGAAATAATTCTGCTCACTGACATTGGTGAGCATTTAAAAGCTAATGATAAGCTTTGGTGTGGTTCTCCTGTGGCTAGATATCTAAAAAAAAAATTGGTTTAGCAGGAAATTATTAATAACAGTCCAAATAGTTTAATACCTTAGTGTTATTGATAGCCTAGTACTTTCATTAATCGGTTCCCTCATTAAACTTTGTTTCCCAATAGCAGGCCCAACCATTAGCAACAGTTCCTCAAATTGAGATTTGCTCATCCTCATATATTTTTTAAATAATTCAGAATCCTCTAAGCTATTTAATGATTCCACTACACTCTTTTGCGCACCATTGGCGTCTCTTTCCTTTGTAGTAAGGACGAACCCAATATTTTCTTTTTTTTTTTTGTTTCAGCATCTTCATCTTCGCTACTACTTGACAGCTCCAAGCTACTTATCAATAATAACTGCGATCGTGTTAGAGCCATTAGTAAATACGCTTTTTTAATTTATCAATTTAACATAGGATGTCGAAACTGGGGTCAACTGGTCATGGAACGAGACGATTGGAAGCTGATTGCACAGACGGCGAAAATTCCTCCATGGGATGTAAACGCCAGAAGAGAGAGAGAGAGAGAGAGAGAGAGAGAGAGAGAGAGAGAGTGAGAGAGAGAGAGAGAGAGAGAGAGAGAGGAGAGAGAGAGAGAGAGAGAGACGAGAGAGAAAGAGAGAGAGAGAGAGAGAGTAGAGAGAGAGAGAGAGAAGAGAGAGAGAGAGGTGAGAGAGAGAGAGAGAGAGAGAGAGAGAGAGAGAGAGAGAGAGAGACGAGAGGAGATGAGAGATGAGAGAGAGAGAGAGAGAGAGAGAGAGAGAGAGAGAGAGAGAGAGAGAGAGAAGAGATAGAGAAGAGAGAGAGTGAGAGAGAGAGATGAGAGAGAGAGAGAGAGAGAGAGAAGAGAGAAGAGAGGAGAGAGGAGAGATGAAGAGAGAGAGAAGAGAGAGAGAGAGAGAGAGAGAGAGGAGAGAGAGAGAGAGAGAGAGACATCAAACTAACTTTACTGCCTATTTTGAGACTGTAAAGACTAAACAATATGATTTTATTTTGCGTCATCCAAAAATATGCTTTCTAGAACATAAATCAAAGTAAAAAGAAAAATTACAAAAAAAAATATTAAAAAAAACTTAAACAAAGAGTCATCAAACAACTAATATTAGCTCAATTAGGGATTAGCCTCAAATACACATTATTACTAATTATTTTTTATTACGATAAATCAATTGCAATAATAAACGTTTAAAATAGGACTACACTCACATATACACACCTACAGAATGCGAACTAAAAGAAGTTGTCAAGGCAGTTTCAGGTTGTCTTGAAACGTGAAGATTCATTAAAATATTGATATCAAAAATCATATCGATATAAAATAATCTAGGATTACCAACTCGTACTTTTTTACTTCCGAAGTCTTCGGGTTTGAAGGTACGTCTTCGGAGCTTCGGAACTAGGACTTTTTCTCCGGTTTTTTAAAACATTTTGAATTACATGATGTAATCGAATTATAAACGTTCTTTTTTTACAAATCTTTTACAACCTTTTTAAAAAACTCTATTTTCCATATACAGCACCGAAAGTTATTGTTAAGTTCGTGTTGTAAAAAATAGAATAAATTTAAAAAAAATTGGTGTTGGGGATGTGCACAATTATTTATCGACAAGTGTACAAGTATTTCTCGACGTTTTTGGGTCTTGACTAGTCTAAATAAGCAAACAAACACGTCCGTGTGCCGCCGTTTTATTAAAATGTTTAAAGGAAAACTAAAAAACAGATTACCTATTTCAGTTTTTTTTTTAAAAATTATTTATTAATTTTTATTCATTTATTTTAAAATGGATAACTAAGTAAAATATCCTATCATACAATAAAATATGACATATGCCAATATTTCATGATAAGATGAAAAATAATAACAAAATAATAAGTGAAAAAATCTATTTTGTGAGAAATTTGCAGAAAAACAGAACAAAACTAATTGCCAATAATCCAGCTGATGCCGCACACCCCAACGCACCACTCACCACCTCAATCGAGGCACAAAGCCCACACATAATTATGTGTTGGTATGATTCCTCGGAAGAGCTAATGAGCGGTACCACTACGGAACGCTGCCCAGCTAAGACTGGAAGTGCTGCCTTTGACTAATTAAAGTTCGTCCGCCAGCACCCTATATCATCTTGGCTAATGACATCTCCTGCCATTGCCAGTAGTATGTGATATCTCACGCTAACTCATATGTCAATGGCAGGGACTTTAGTACGCAGGGTAGTCAGACCCGTAGTTCAACATTGATCATAATCGATCCCTCCTGCGGGAGATTGCTTGCAAAAATTAACTGTGCAATTAATCCTTGTTTGGAAACAGTTTAAAACGAATTAAAACAAAGGAATAAACTAATTTTCAATTGCTCTTGTACAACAACAAAAATTACCTCAATATCTGATCCTCCAGAAGATTTAAAATCACTGTCAACCTCAACGTCTTCCTTTTCACCCGAATCACTTTCGCCTCCAGAAATATCGTTTTCATCCGCTAGAACTTCAACATCATTAGATTCATCGACATAATCTTCGTCGTTGGATTCCCCTTCAACAAACTCCTCAGTACTATCAAGTTCTTCCTCTAATTCTCTCTCCAATTCTAAATCTAATTCACTTTCATCTTCATCTTCCCGATCATCTTCTTCAACAGCTTCAGCTTCCAATGCTTTATTAAATGCATTTTGTGAAAAATTATAAATATCTTGATATGTTCCTTTTTTCAAGCGTTCTAATAATTGTTTTTCTATGGAGCAATCTAATTTAGCAGCAATTAAAGCTTTTTGTTCTCGTCTTCTTTCGCGACGTTCGATTTTTCTTTGTATTGGCACAATAATCTTTTGCCGTCGTAATCTCAATTTTCGCATTCGTATTAAATACTGAGTTATTTTTACAAATCTTTGTTTACATTTTTGTTTTACAAAATTTGCCCAATATAGTAAATTTTCATTTATTTGATATATTGCTTTTTCAAAATTACGAGATAGTTTTACTTTTTCCCATGTTTTACTAGGAAATGCAAAACGTTCGGCAGTTTTCATGTATAAATATATAATGCCATTTTCTTCGCGTATTGACTGTTCGCTAATGGGCATGATGAACGGCTGCAGAGACCAGTTAAATTATATTCATTACGGCAGAACTTCTGAGTTTGTGTTCTGAAACGGAAAAACCATTAATAATTGCTATAGTTGTTGTGATATTCGTCATTTTAGGTTAAAAGCCTCAGTAGTCAGTATCATTCTCTCACGTGAGATGCATAGCCCGTAAAACTTACTAAAATTAATAATGGAATAGGGGGACGGGGGGACGTGACGTACTAAGTTAATTTTGTATATGAAAACAAAAGCCGTTCATTTTGACTGAAATAGCTGAATTTACTGAAAAAACAGTAATTGCATACAATTTGCCAGATAATTCAGTCATATCGAACGGGGCTAAGAAAGGTTATTAAATAAATAAATAATAGCATTGAAACAATGAATTAAATCTTAATCATACTTACATGACTTTGAAAGAACAATGATTTTTATTTATTATACTCCATACGAGCTAAAAAGAAATGTTGTTTTTGAGGTTATGATTATGTACCAAACACTTTTTTTATTCTTACATCGTCATGCTGCATTTTGATAATATATTAAAAACTTCAATACTTAAATAATTGTTTTTATTTTAATTAATAACGAAGATCAATTGAATTTAAAGTAGTTTTTAATTTAATTCTATAATCACGTTGCAATGTTTAGAAATATACCAGTAGGGCTTCCAGTTTTCAAAAGTTGTTCGGCGAGACAATATGTACAAAAATATTAAGCACCCACACATAAATGGAAAAGAGACATGTTATTTAAATTTAACTTTTTAATAATCATAATTAACTATCCCATAAAAGCAGGGTTAAACAAAATAAAGATTAATTTAATGTGTTTTTTGGCATGGAAAAACAATTAAAAATTCAAAAAACATTTTAATTGTATTTGAAACATTTTTTTGGTCAGAAAGTAACTTCTTAAAGGCTCAAAATTTTTAATTAGTTTAGCAGGAGATAGACTAGACTAAGCCATCTTGTTGACACATGACGAAGTAGTTCTGACAATTCAGTACCGATCCATTCAAACATTTCTTAAACTTCTGTGGTGCATTTAGTGGAAGAACTGAATTCATTAACTAAAATTTATTAACAATTAATTACATCAATTTTTAACATCAACATCAAATTTTTTAAAAGATGAAATACCAATTTTTACGGTATTAGAAAGTATGTGGTAGTTACAACCAATTGGAATACTATTTTTATTATAGTGAATTCTTTTCGACTGTACCGAACAATTCCAATACCGAATTATCGACTTTTGTATTCTTTTGGATTGAATTTCAATACAACAAAAATAATTTGGTGTTGGAACTGTACTGAAATTTGTTCGGTACAGTTGAAAAGAATTCACATAAGTTTTTTCTGATTCAGTCATTACACTTTGGTTTTTACCAAAATTAAAATTAGCATATTCTGCGCAGATTGTTACTAAATATCAATAAAAAGATTGTTAAAATAATCGCTTAAGCGATTCAGTACAACGTATTTGTTGTCCAAACTATAAAATGCCAACAAACCGCTTGTTGTTCTAATATTTTTATCGAAAACCGTAATAATGATGGGACGCGCTAATGTTTATAGAAATATATAAAGATTTGTTAATATTATCCAATAGGAGTTTTTAGACTCTGGACCTAAAAGTTTAGAAATAATTTTTCTTAATTTTCCCTTACCTTTTCCCTAGGCTACCGCTAGCTAATGGTTGAATTCATTATTCAATCTAATGGTTTAATCTTTAAATAATGAAGAAAATAGTTTTCCTGAACAATCGGTAGCCACATAAGACTGGGAATGCATTACAACATAATACGCAAATCCCGTCACAGCTACAATAACATTTATTTGGCCAATGGTTCTATTTGCTGGTATAAATGATGTTTTTTAGACAAACTTGCTTTCAAATTTCTAATATGCCGTTGAGAGTTGAGACTTAGCATGTTTATGTCGTTTTTAGTTATGTAATTTTATGTTGGGCCAGTTAAGAGTCAATTAAAGTTCTTGCTCTAATTTTTATTAAACTTTACATGCCACTTTGATAGATATTGCTTCTTAGCTGTTACAGATGCATCACTTTCTTCATCAATATCGGATTGGGATATATCAACAGCATCACCTTTACCAACTAAATATCTTCTTGACAATTTTCATTCTCATCATTCTCTGCTACTACATCTTCTACAATTTTCAAACCCTTCAACTGTTGATTTCTTGCTCGGTTCCGGTTAGTAGTAAAAAAAATTCTGATGTCCATTTCTTATACACATAGGTATTACAAAAAAAAACTTTACGTGTACGTCATTTAGTAAAATGTAAGATTTACTTTGTTTCTTTTTTTCAATTTCAATAAAACAAATTAATTAATAATAAGCCAAACAAAATTAAAGCGATAACTACAAAACACATCGGATGTCAAATCAGAATATGTATATACTTTGCTAGCTTGTATCATACTTTGCTCACAGATTTATAGCGTTGTCGCTGAGCGTTTTTCAATAAAAATGTAGTTTGTATTTTGTAGTTTATCGTTTAGTCTAAGCACAACCATCAGAAAATTATTCAACCGCGACAGCCAGCAAGCAATATATAAATACACCGCAGGATCTTTTTTTATAAAGTTTGGTAGTGTAGTGGATTAATTGAAATAAACAGATTATGTTTATATTCCAAACTTGTCAGGATGTAGCGAATAAAA
This sequence comes from Diogma glabrata, assembly GCA_963693315.1. Taxonomy (NCBI): domain Eukaryota; kingdom Metazoa; phylum Arthropoda; class Insecta; order Diptera; family Cylindrotomidae; genus Diogma; species Diogma glabrata. The sequence continues at coordinate 192,011,391 of OY856188.1, read as the reverse complement.
CATACACGGCACATATATATATATATAACTTTATTTAAATATAAAATATTAAACTTTATAAAACACGTCTTATTACTTCGGCGGATATGACAGCAGAGACAAACTGTGTTGCCTGTTACGTTATTATTTCTACCCAATATACCATATCGGTATATTCATGTTTACCCTATTAACAGTTTTTATTCTTTATTAAATCATTTCAATATTTAAGCTTACAGCTCGGCCTACCTGACCATCTAGCGACTCGATAGATAAGTTCAAAACTTAGAATTATACAATATCAATAACATTATAAAATTGAATTTAAATCAATTTAAATTTTACGTTATACAAACCAAAATATTAATTATTACCTCAATATTTTTTCGTTAATATTTCTGTTCTCTTTTACTATATTAGTTTACTATTTAATACTTAATACAAATACAAAGGAAAATTATTATTTAAATTTTTTTTTTTTTTTCATAAACAGATTCATTCTTAAAATTCTTCTTCTAAATACTCAATATCTTCATATGTTTCGTATTCAGAATCTTCTAAATATTCAATATCTTCATATTCGAAATTATTAGTCTCGTCCAAATTAAACTCTATTTCATTCTCTCCTATACAATTTTCCTTTTCTTCTACGTATTTTTTCATATTACGGCAATCAAATATCCCTTCAAATTTATTTCTTCCGACTTGATATCCTTCTATATCCCTAACTACGTACCTATCTAAATCTAAAACTTTAGTAACTACATACGGTCCTTTAAACTTCTCTCCTAATTTTCCACCATGAAAATTTTTTATCATTACTAATTCTCCTTCTTTGTAACTAACTTTCTTTTTACATTTTTCATCATACTTCATCTTATTATAATTTTGTAATTTCTTTATATTCTCACTAGCTCTGTTTCTAGCTACTTCTAATTCGTATGACTTCTCATTATTATTCAATTCCTCCATAAAAAGCAATATACTCGGCTCAATTACGTTTTTCTGAACAACGCCAAATAACAACTTCGCTGGAACATCTCCCACCGATCTATTCAACGTATTATTTAAAAGATATTCGGCTTCACACAAAACGTTATCCCAATCCATTTTCTTTTCGTCCGATAATTTAGCTAGTAATGGTATCAACGTTCTATTGTAACGTTCGATTTGTCCATTTGCCTGTGGACATGCTGTAGCAATTAAGTTATGCGTAATTCCATAATCTTTAACAAATGATTTAAATGAATTTGAGGTGAAAGCTGCACCTCTATCAGTTACAATTTTAACCGGCACCGAATAATTTAAAAAATATGATTTTAATTTACTTAACACTTCTCGAGTATTTGTGGTTTTCGTCGCGTACAATTTAATAAATTTGGTAAAACCATCGATAATTCCCAGTATAAAATAATTTTTACCCCTTGTGAAATCTAGAGGTCCTACGTGATCTAAATGGAGAACTCTAAATGGCTTATCTCCCTTTTCTATAATTCTTAACAATTCATTATCTTTTTTAAACTTAGGGTTATAAACAATACACTGGATACAATTTTTAATATGTTTCCCTACTTTTTCTCTCATTTTCGGAAAATAAAAATTTCTTTTAATTAACTCGGCTACCTTATCCACACCAAAATGCCCAAAATCATTATGAAATTTATATAAAACTGACTCAATCATATTGTCCGGAATATATAATAACAATTTATCACCTTCCGTCTTATATAAAATATTATCACGAATTTCGTAACCCTTTATATTGTCTTCTTCAATTTTACTCCTTGTTAATTTTAATTTCTCATCTCTAATCTGATTAACATAAATACATTTTAAAAAATTACTTTGCTCATTGTCCGAATCAACAACATAGATATTAACTCTCGACAATGCGTCTACATGCTTCATACGGTCACTACTTCGGTGTTCTATTGTATAACTAAACTCATCAATAAACATAGCCCATCTGGCAATTTTGGAATTCAAGTCTTTTTTTTCTAAAGTATACCGTAAAGCATTGCAATCGGTAACTAAAACAAAATCCATTCCGAATAAATACGGCCTAAATCTTTGCAACGAATAAACTATCGCTAACGTTTCTAACTGAAAAGAATGTAACTTACTTTCGGCTTCTGTACTCTTACGGCTATAGTACATAACAGGATGAAATTTACCATCCTTTTGCTTTTGTAGCAAGATGCCACCAAAACCTGATGAAGATGCATCAGTATGCAGCTGCGTCTCGGCTGTTGAGGAATAAATGCTTAAAATCGGTTCGGAAATTAAACAATTCTTTAATTGTTCAAAAGCTTCTAAATGTTTTTCATTAAAAATAAATTCTTTATCCTTCTTTAAAATGTCATACAACGGCGCTGCAATTGTATTAAAATTTAATACGAATTTACGGAAATAGCTGATTAAACCTATAAATCTTTGAAGACTTTTTTGATCGTTCGGCACAGGATAAAACTTAATAGCTTCCATATGTCTCTTAGTAAGTGTTATCTGATTTAAAGATAAACTATATCCTAAATACTCTATACTCGTTTTTAAAAACTGACATTTTTGTAAATTTAACTTAATGTGATTATCTGACATAACCAAAAATAATTTTTTCATTATTTTCAAATGTTCTTCTATCGTTTTACTACTGATTAAAATGTCATCTATAAATATTATGACTGATGAATCTTTGATAAAATCTTTAAAAACCCGATAAATATACCTTACAAATGCTGGCGGTGAATTGGTAAAACCAAACGGTAGTTTATTAAATTCATATAAACCGTCTTCTGTAACAAAGGCAGTATATTTTTTTGATGATTCGGCTATATCTACATGGTAAAACCCGTTTCTTAAGTCTAAAGTCGTAAAATATTTTTTGTCATATAATTTTGACAACTGATCTTCTATGACTGGAAGAGGAAAATGATCTCGCTCAACCAATTGATTTAACGGCTTGTAATTAACACACATACGTAACGAGTTATTTTTTTTTTTTGTCAATACTACGCGGCTCGAATAGCACGATTCGCTTTCCCTAATAACTCCCTTACTTAATAAATCCTGAACAATTTTATTCAATTCGTCTCTTTCGTACACACTCAATCTTCTCGGTCTCGCACTGTACATCTGATCCTTTTTCAATTTAATTTCAACTTCTAAAGTCACTTTCGGTTTATCCGGTTGCATTTTATTTTTATAATTATCGTTATATATTTGAATAACTTGGTCACTCATTTCGACTGTTTCTCTAGAATCTCCGATATCTAATTTGTCGGTATCCTTTTCAAATTCACTATATTCACAAACTTCTTGCATTAAATTGGCATCATAAACTGTATTTTTCTCTACGCAATTTATGTCTCTATCTTTAAAAACTAATTTATTATTATACGGTGAAAACGATTCTACATTAACGTCTAAACTCAACTCCCTACTGTTTTCACCTCTGTTTCCTGAAACTATTTTCACTGTCGTTAACCCATTTTCCTTCAAAAAATCTATACCTAATATGATATCAGGAACCATTGTATTCGGAGGAACAACAAGAATTGAACCTGGATAAGACTTTTTATCGATTATAATATTAGCTGTAAATGTTCCAATAATATTTAAAAATGAATTATTTATACCATGAGCTTTAAATTTATAATTATTCAATGAAATATCTCTTAAATTTAATTTGTTACATTTAATAAAACTCACCCTGCTTCCCACATCTATTAATGCATTTAATTTTAAATTTTGTTTTCCCACAGATAAATGAATTATTTTCATTCCATCGGCATCTACTTCAATTATGGCAGGATCATCCGTCTCACTCTCATTATCACTTTGGTTGACATAATACGATCGATGAAATTTCTTATTATTTTTTGCAAAACAATTATCTTCGGTATGTCCGGCTTTTCCACAGAATTTACATCTTGGTTTGATTGGCGGTTGTTTGCAGTCAATGGATTTGTGATCCATTCCATCACAATTAAAACACTTTATTCTATCTTTACACTGAAAACCTCGATGTCCATATTGGTTGCAATTTACACATTTAACTTGATTTGGTTGTGATTGAGGTTTATATTCTCGGCTAGAATTCGGTTGTATATTATTTTTTATTGTCGTAATTTTAATCTGCTGATTACTTTCAATCCAATTGAGGTTATCAATTATTGCTTGTACACTATTGAAAGGTGTATTTGCAATGTTTTCGTATATTTTTTCATTTGACAATCCTCGGATCACGTATCGTATAATCGCTTTTTCACTTAAATCTCCTATACTTCCGGCTGCAAAAACTCTCATTGCGTAGTGCTCGTAGGATTCTTCATGATTTTTTTTCATTTTACTCATCTCAAAATGAAGTTCGGTTTCATCAATGCACTTTGTAAACTTAGCTACTATTTTTCTTTTAAACTGATTCCAATTTGTAATACTTTCATCTACGGCAGAGTACCATAACTTCGGAATATCCTTTAACCGCTGCACGGCATATAACAACATGGCTGTGTCACTCCATTTATATATATCTTGATAATGCTCGATTTTTGCAATCCATTTTTCGACTCGGATTGTTTTATTATCAAATTCCGGTATTAATAACTTTACCTCTTCTGGATGTAAACGATTCTGCTCCATTCTTACAGGAATTTCAAATTTATCGTCGTCATTATTCCTTTTCGGCGGCATGTTGAATCTTTTATCGGCAATTTAACCCAAAAATAATGGTGAATATTCAATATATCGGCTGTATTGAATACGTTTTCGGCACAAATAAATTATTATTTATCTCTAACAACACGATGACGATGGATTTCTACGGCACAGATTTCCAAAGCACGTTATTAATAATTCGGCATATATATTCCCAAAGATAATGGTGAATATTCAATATATCGGCGGTAATGAATATTCTTTCGGCACAAATAAATTATTATTTATTTTTAACAACACGATGGCGATGGATTTCTACGGCACAGATTTCCAAAGCACGTTATTAATAATTCGGCATATATATTACGGATACATACATATATTTATCTAATCCAATTTAATCATATCCCACTTCTGAAATTTTGTAGTGGATTAATTGAAATAAACAGATTATGTTTATATTCCAAACTTGTCAGGATGTAGCGAATAAAACATACACGGCACATATATATATATATAACTTTATTTAAATATAAAATATTAAACTTTATAAAACACGTCTTATTACTTCGGCGGATATGACAGCAGAGACAAACTGTGTTGCCTGTTACGTTATTATTTCTACCCAATATACCATATCGGTATATTCATGTTTACCCTATTAACAGTTTTTATTCTTTATTAAATCATTTCAATATTTAAGCTTACAGTAGATTGGTGCTGGGCGGGATTTTTTGGTGCTAAAGCGGGACGTCGGGACAAAACTTGTACGGCGGGACAATCCCGCCGAAATCGAGACGACTGGAAGCCCTATATACCAGTGACATTTCAATGATAACACACTGTAAAATTTTTAACGAAAGTATTTGAGTGTCAAAATATATTCAAACGAAAAAATATAGCATTTCAAAATATTTTGATTATAGCATGTCAGAGAATGTCAAACTTTTTCTATATAAACATTACATCGTTTGTTTTTTCCATTAATTCTAAAAGAGAAATAAAAAGGCGAGCAAGAATCATATTTCTTTAAAGAAATAGTAAAGATAAAATAAAAAATACTAATATATTTAAATAATATAAAATTAATATGGCAAACAACATGGTAGATGATTTATATGAATTATTTCTTTTTTTGATATATGAAACTGATTTGATTTTAGTCAAATACGTAGAGATGCTTTTATTTGTATTATTATTTATCATTATTTTATTATTATTATTTTATTATTATTTACTCAACCCGATTAATACTAAAAAAATATATGGGGTAGATAGATATAAAAATATTAATAAACAAACTTTAGATTCAAATAATGAAATTGTTGGTTCTGTATTTTACGATTGCGATGAACAAAATGAACAAAAATTTATAGATTTCGAACCCGATTGCGATGAACAAAAAGAACAAAAATTTATAGATTCCGAACCAGAAATCGTTATTTTTGATTTTGATAATGGAGATTATAATCTTTTTGGGCGTCAATTTCTTAATGTTAATAAAAGAGTATTAGTTTATCATTTTTGAATCAAAACTAATCCTTTAAATAATAAAAACGTTAATTTTACAAATTAATATAAATTTTTGTTTATTTTAGATGTAGCTTGTATTATTATTTTAGATACATATTTAATTTTGTAAAATATCATATATAATATAAATACACCTTATTTACCTTACTGCCTTGTTTTTATTTTTAATTTTTTCTGAATAAAGGTCATTCTCCATTAGTCTTTTTGGCATTATCCTAGTTTATCCCCCCAAATAGATTTGCGTTTTTTTTTCAGATAAATAGAAAGATTAGGTCCTCTGCAGCCTAATTATGAAAAAAAAATTTGCGGAAATGAGGGGGGCAAAAGTTATAAAGGATCAAACTTTCAATTTTACCTTGGTCCCCCTTTGGTTTTTTAGACTTTGAATTCAATTTTAAAATTTTTTTTGACTCAATTCTGCGATCTTACACAATTTCAATCAGAGATAGCACCGACCCCCCACGCGCCCCCCTCGCGCGTCCACGGCGCAGGGGACGCGGAAAAACGCGGAGGGGAGAACGCGGGGGGAGGGAACGCGGGGGCGCGACGCGCGAGGGGGGGGGGGGTGGTGCTATCTCTGATCGAAATTGTGCAAGATCGCAGAATTGAGTCAAAAAAAAATTTAAAAATTGAATTCAAAGTCTAAAAAACCAAAGGGGGGACCAAGGTAAAATTGAAAGTTTGATCCTTTATAACTTTTGATAAATAAAAATAAAAAAAAAAGAAAAAAAAAACTAAAAAAAAAACCAAAGGGGGGACACGAAGGTAAAATTGAAAGTTTGATCCTTTATAACTTTGGACCCCCTCATTTTCGCAATTTTTTTTTTCATAATTAGGATGCAGAGGACCTAATCTTTCTATTTATCTGAAAGAAAACGCAAATCTATTTGGGGGGATAAACTAGGATTGTACCTTTTTTTTTTTTCTCGTCTTTTTTTTTTTTGAAATAGAAGATACAAAAATATTATAAGTGCGAAAGGAAAAAAGTTGAAGACTTTTTTTTTATTCCATGACTTTTTTTTTTTTGAAAAAAGTCTTATACTATAAAAAAAAGTGTTCTACTATAAAAAAGTCTATAGAGCAAGACTTTTTTATGGAAAAAGACGACTTTTACACTGAAAAAATATATTTCATACCAAAAGTATATTTTCATACAGTGTAGATTTTTAAAGTGTTATAGTTAAAACAAAACAGCAACAACCAAAACAAACAATATGGCCGAACAAAACGGTTATTCTAATTTGAATTTAAAAGAATATTTAGAAATGTTTCAAAACGATATTGTTGAAGGTAAGTTAAAAATTAAATATATTTATATAAAAAATTAATTATATTTTCCTGAGAAGTGTATAATTTCTTTATTATTTTAAAAATACAGACCAGCAAAAAAATATATGTTCTCAAAATTTAGAGGAGTATGAAGACGTTCAATATTTGGAAAATGTAGAGAACGAACCACCCCGGGTATCGCACAAAATTACAATGCAGCCGTCCATGATGGTAAGATTGTAACTATACATCAGAAATTAACTCTTAATTTGTATGATTATTGTTTAGATTTACTAATATACGCTGTTCATTCAGAGCCATCAATATGGGACCAAAGGCATAAAAATTATAAGAACCGGCTGGCGAAAATATCCAAATGGGGAAAAATAGCAAAACAACTCAGTAATTTATAAAACTTTGAATAAAACCAATTGGTAAAACTGTAAATATATTTTTTAGATTTCCAAGAAGGTTTAGAAACCTATAAAGTTTTAAGAAAAAGATGGGATTACTTGAGAACATCGTATTTAAAATCAAAAAATGGTGTCCCAAGCGGATCAAGTGCATACTTTAAAAAACTTTTTAGATTTTCTAGTTTAATGTCATTTTTGGATGATAAAGGGACGCCAAAGGAGTAAGTACACAAACATGTATTTTCGAACACTTTCTAATTGTGATCTTTGAAGGACAACTGGGGTGTTTCTAGTGGATGATAATGGGCCAACTACAACCAAATTGGACTGTGAGAATTATGTAGAAAATTCTTCAAACCGGCGAACAAAAGAAAAGAAAAAAATCACACAATTACAAGAGAGTAAGTAGGTTTTAATAAGAACAATAATTAAGTATTATCGTTTATGTTATTGTTGCAACGACAGGTGAGGTGCTAATCTTCCGTTTCATGTCCAAATTTAAGAATTTTGCTACTGCCCTTGGGCGATGCCACAAATCTTCCTTCGTCAGAATCCATCGATCTTGCAACAATAATTAAATAATAACAATTTTCAATTACTTTAATAGAAACATCTTAAATTATAGAACAACAAAAATATGAGCTGCGGACTCAATTGATGAAAGCGATTGAGACGGACAATAAACGCATCGAAACGGTGTCCAGGATAGAGAACAACCATCATGAAACAGAAAAGAGTCCAAACGAAGGTTTTTTGATAATGCTAAAGCAGTTGATGCAAAACAAACCACAAAATTTTAATGATACAGTTGCTACAATTTTGAACATGTTCCACACTGAATGGAATAACTATAAAAAATACCATGATAATTATATATAAATAATAGCAAATTAATTAATAGTATAATGTTCAATAGAAATAAAATTAATGTTAAAAATAAAATAATTAATTAATGTTTAATATAAAATTAATTACAGAAAAAAATACATATTTGATTCCATTTATGTTTTATAAACAGATTTAGTCAATTTCGTTTTGCCAATCCACAGCTCCGCTACCGACAAAGTAATTGGCAAACCTCTCCCTTAAGTTTTTAGCTTCTGTTAAAGGACCTAAGTTTCTAGCTGGTGCATAACCGAAGAAAATTATTTGCATCATTTCGCCAAGCACCCGGCATCATTACATTATTATCTTCATTATCAACCAAGTTGCCTGTTAAATAACTACCAGTAGTATCATTTTGTAATAGCCAGTTGTGCAAACATACTGAACAAAGAATAATGCTCTCTACAACCTCCACTTTTGCAATTATTGCCGTTTTGAATATTCTCCATTTGATACTTAAAATGCCAAAAGCGTTTTCTATTATGCGACAAGCACGGCTTAATCTGCGCCAAAAAAGTTTATTAGATATTATAGTTAAATTGATTTAAATCAAATAATACCTGTAGTTAAAAATTCTCTCTTTTATGGACAGGTTTGTCTTGCTGTATGGTTTCATCATATTTATTGTAAGAGCAAAAGCATCATCAGCAACAAATATACATGGAACATCTGTGAAATCTTCAGTTACATCAGTATTTTCTGGAATCCTGTAATAATGTAGAGCATTGTTTATATGACTAATTTCACCAAAAAGTTGCGGTGCTTATTATATATTACGGTAAAGTGCCTGCGTAAAATCTTTTCCCGAATTCAGTATTTCTAAGAGCCCCTCCATCGCTTTGTCGTCCATAAGCACCAATATCACACATAATGAAATTATATTTGTGATCAGATATAGCAAGCAGAACGATAGAAAAACTTTTCTTATAGTTGAAGTAAAGTGATACAGAATTTTTAGGTGCCTACAAGTAAAATAATTAGCGTTTATAAATGTAAATACACAAGTGTCAACTTACTTGTATTGTTATATGTTTCCCATCAATCGCTCCAATACAATTTGGGAAATTCCACATATTCTTAAAGCCATTCGCTATTGCCTTAAAGGTTTCTTTGTTCAGTTTGGGAAACACTTTAAATTTAAGAGCATTGCTTATGGCAACTGTCGTTTAGAAATAATTCTGCTCACTGACATTGGTGAGCATTTAAAAGCTAATGATAAGCTTTGGTGTGATTCTCCTGTGGCTAGATATCTAAAAAAAAAATTGGTTTAGCAGGAAATTATTAATAACAGTCCAAATAGTTTAATACCTTAGTGTTATTGATAGCCTAGTACTTTCATTAATCGGTTCCCTCATTAAACTTTGTTTCCCAATAGCAGGCCCAACCATTAGCAACAGTTCCTCAAATTGAGATTTGCTCATCCTCATATATTTTTTAAATAATTCAGAATCCTCTAAGCTATTTAATGATTCCACTACACTCTTTTGCGCACCATTGGCGTCTCTTTCCTTGTAGTAAGGACGAACCCAATATTTTCTTTTTTTTTTTTGTTCAGCATCTTCATCTTCGCTACTACTTGACAGCTCCAAGCTACTTATCAATAATAACTGCGATCGTGTTAGAGCCATTAGTAAATACGCTTTTTTAATTTATCAATTTAACATAGGATGTCGAAACTGGGGTCAACTGGTCATGGAACGAGACGATTGGAAGCTGATTGCACAGACGGCAAAATTCCTCCATGGGATGTAAACGCCAGAGAGAGAGAGAGAGAGAGAGAGAGAGAGAGAGAGAGAGAGAGAGAGAGAGAGAGAGAGAGAGAGAGAGAGAGAGAGAGAGAGAGAGAGAGAGAGAGAGAGAGAGAGAGAGAGAGAGAGAGAGAGAGAGAGAGAGAGAGAGAGAGAGAGAGAGAGAGAGAGAGAGAGAGAGAGAGAGAGAGAGAGAGAGAGATCAAACTAACTTTACTGCCTATTTTGAGACTGTAAAGACTAAACAATATGATTTATTTGCGTCATCCAAAAATATGCTTTCTAGAACATAAATCAAAGTAAAAAGAAAAATTACAAAAAAAAATATTAAAAAAAACTTAAACAAAGAAGTCATCAAACAACTAATATTAGCTCAATTAGGGATTAGCCTCAAATACACATTATTACTAATTATTTTTTATACGATAAATCAATTGCAATAATAAACGTTTAAATAGGACTACACTCACATATACACACCTACAGAATGCGAACTAAAAGAAGTTGTCAAGGCAGTTTCAGGTTGTCTTGAAACGTGAAGATTCATTAAAATATTGATATCAAAAATCATATCGATATAAAATAATCTAGGATTACCAACTCGTACTTTTTACTCCGAAGTCTTCGGGTTTGAAGGTACGTCTTCGGAGCTTCGGAACTAGGACTTTTTCTCCCGGTTTTTTAAAACATTTTGAATTACATGATGTAATCGAATTATAAAACGTTCTTTTTTACAAATCTTTTACAACCTTTTTAAAAACTCTATTTCCATATACAGCACCGAAAGTTATTGTTAAGTTCGTGTTGTAAAAAATAGAATAAATTTAAAAAAATTGGTGTTGGGGATGTGCACAATTATTTATCGACAAGTGTACAAGCATTTCTCGACGTTTTGGGTCTTGACTAGTCTAAATAAGCAAACAAACACGTCCGTGTGCCGCCGTTTTATTAAAATGTTTAAAGGAAAACTAAAAACAGATTACCTATTTCAGTTTTTTTTTAAAAATTATTTATTAATTTTTATTCATTTATTTTAAAATGGATAACTAAGTAAAATATCCTATCATACAATAAAATATGACATATGCCAATATTTCATGATAAGATGAAAAAATAATAACAAAATAATAAGTGAAAAATCTATTTGTGAGAAATTTGCAGAAAACAGAACAAAACTAATTGCCAATAATCCAGCTGATGCAGCACACCCCAAACGCACCACTCACCACCTCAATCGAGGCACAAAGCCCACACATAATTATGTGTTGGTATGATTCCTCGGAAGAGCTAATGAGCGGTACCACTACGGAACGCTGCCCAGCTAAGACTGGAAGTGCTGCCTTTGACTAATTAAAGTTCGTCCGCCAGCACCCTATATCATCTTGGCTAATGACATCTCCTGCCATTGCCAGTAGTATGTGATATCTCACGCTAACTCATATGTCAATGGCAGGGACTTTAGTACGCAGGGTAGTCAGACCCGTAGTTCAACATTGATCATAATCGATCCCTCCTGCGGGAGATTGCTTGCAAAAATTAACTGTGCAATTAATCCTTGTTTGGAAACAGTTTAAAACGAATTAAAACAAAGGAATAAACTAATTTTCAATTGCTCTTGTACAACAACAAAAATTACCTCAATATCTGATCCTCCAGAAGATTCAAAATCACTGTCAACCTCAACGTCTTCCTTTTCACCCGAATCACTTTCGCCTCCAGAAATATCGTTTTCATCCGCTAGAACTTTATTATATTGGACCTTTGTTAACTAATATATTTAAAAGGAATTTACCCGGGATAAAATCGAATCGAAAATTTGGGAATCTCTTAAATTTTATATAATTAGCCTGACATTCCAAAGAGAATAATTAAACTAAAATTAATATATATATTTACAATAAATACCTTAAATTATTAACTGTTGATTGATGATCCGGTTCTAATTCTTCAATTCCCTTGACTAGCGTCAAGAAATAATCCTATTAAAAAAAAAGTGCCGCATCATCAACTATTTCGAAATTTTCTTCCGCTCCTAAAACATCTCTGGTAGCTGTCCATAAATCTTGCAGCAAACGCAATGATAAAGGATTACTGTCTTTTTCTACACGTTTTTTGAATTCTTTCCAGGTAACCCCTTTTCTTGATTCTTTCGATCGCCATAATAATATATTTGTACGTTCCTCTGGATTATTTTTTTAAATTTCTACTTATTTCTAAATCAGTATGTATTCTCATTGAACGAGAAATTTTCGGAAATTCACACATTGTCTTCATTTTGATAAAAGAATTTCACAATATATTTCAATAACAAAAACAAATATGTATGTTTATTTTAATAGTAATAATGAAGCTAACACCTACAACTGTGTATTTTAGTTTTAATTTTAAAAAATATTATTTAATTATTACAAACTTATATTAAATTAAATCCACGTTTAAATATAATATAAAAAATAGGAATAATCTTTCTAACAAACAATTGACCAATTTCTTTTGAAAAGCAACAATGGAATCAATCTTTTTTAAATTGCAAAATGTGATTTTTCTTTTGACCTCTTATGATGTCAAAACAAAATCGGGTAATCTTCAAAATTCAGCAATGATTAACAACGACATCTGTTCATTAGTATTGGAAATAAAAATTTAGTACGTTCGTTGGCTTTTTATAATATATTCAAAATCAATTAGCAGTTAAGTTGGGAAAATTTTAAAAGTACTATTAATGTAAAAAATGAACGGAAATTAATGTAATACATTTCTATTGAATTGAAAACAAAGAGGAATTTGATTTTATTATTGTTTTGCGATTATTGCGATCGTTACACCATGAATTCAAGGTAGAAACCAAGATTTTTACTCTTGAAATCACAAAAACGTCGCCATCCCCTCCATGACAGAAAACCACCAAAGCACTATTAAACTTAAACTAATAATAGAAATTCTAATAACTAATAAAAAAAATTATAATAACTAAGTAATATTAAATATAACACCTATTTAAATTCTAAAAACCGAGAATTAAATTTATAACTATAATAACTAATGATTAAGAATATATGTTTAATTTATGACAACTAATGATTCTAACACTAAATTTAATTTTATAAAAAAAATATATTGAAAAACTTAGGCTTGGTATATAGGAAACAGACGCTAGAGATTTCGATGGTAAAACCCGCAAAATCATGACTCGCAATCACCAACAATAGTAAAACCAATTCTCAACAAAAAAAAAAATGGAGCCAGTACGACTGAAATGTAAAAAGGATGAAAGCACAAAAACGAAAAAAAACAACGAACGCCCAATTCGCAAACATACAAGATTTTCTTGTAAAAACAAACTTTATAAAGGAACAAAAAGGACCACCGTCGTAGCCAATCTTTGCTGAATCTTTCACAAAAATTCCTAAAACATTATATATGTAAAAGTATAATTTATTTATTTAATTTCAGATATACTGAAATATATATATATACCTAAAATTAGTTATTGACGATAGCACCCCTAAAATATATTTATTTATTTTTAAAAAAATTGAAAAAAATGAAAATTATTCAAAAAGGATGTTTATTTATTGGATGCACCGTCCTAACTTTGAAATATTGATTTATTTTTTTTTTTAAAAAATAAAAAATATTTATTTATATCTTGACGTAAAGCTTAATTAAGAAAATTTATTTTATTTAGCTACCTAAAATTAACTTAAATTACGAAAAAATTATTTATTTACCTAAAGTTATTTAATTACGAAAATTTACTTTATTTAATAAAAAATTTTATTTATTTAATGTTTGAAAAATTTGTTTGATTTATTTTATTTTTATTTAATAATATAAGAGATTCCAAAAATCAAGATTCGTCTGGAGACAATTTAAAAAGTAAGTATGGCTACAATATCCATATTGTTTAAATTTAAAATATCGCGTTCGCGAGCCCACTCCAACCATGCATGTGAGAACCTACTGGAAAAGCCCCTAACGACCAGATTCTACAGAACAGATTCTCCCCAACCTAATAAAACAATCACAACTGTCACGATTAGACCCTAGGTCCACTTCTACTGACCCAGTTGTGCTTGTTTACCCTAAAAATAAATTACAACTAAACCTAATGCGAAAGTTGAAGAACGCTCCCGAGCACCAGACTTCAAATCCTAAACTCTATGAAAAACTGATCTATTGAAAAGCTAAATGGAAAAGTGGAAAAGTTTTTGAATTTGTGTGAGGTGAAGCCTCTGATCCTGAAAGCAAAGTACAATTGGTTCTTCTCTTCATTACACCGAAGAAGCCTCTGAGCAAGGAATGGTACTACTGGTTTGCACCTAAGTACAAACACAGCAACACCACTCCTCGTCCCTGAGAACTTCCTCGCCGAATGAAGAGAAGAAACCAATGTTCTTCGATCGCATAACCCCGATGGCCATAGGCGATCTAAGAACGTCATCAATGTTAAGGGGATAAGCCCCATGGATGGCTTGTTAGGCCTACCGCTGGAGAAAGGTGAATCAATAAACCTAAATAATATATAACTTATCCATAATCTAAATAATTTCTTATTTAAAAATGCTAAATCGAAACATGAAATATATAATATGTGTTAATAAAGTTTTACATGAAATTAATTAAATTTAATCTTCAGACTAAATAATAAATTGGTAATTTACATTATAAAAAAATTACGATTATTTTAAATTTAAAACTAAGCTTACTAATTTTTAAGTTATTAATTCTAATATATTTGTTTAGGTTAAATCTTTCGCTTTATTTATTGTATCCAAAACAAAAATAAATGTTAGCTAAAAAATAATTATTTCTATATTTATACCACTTTTTAAAATTAATCGCAATGAAAAAATAATTCTAAAAAAATGGTGGTAGCTAAAATGGACTCATACGAGATCTGTATACATACATTAGCGGATCAATATGATGACAAATGTAGAGATATTGATTTGGATCCGGCTCACTCTATAAAGTTGATGGGAATTAATTATTTTCAATTGTACTTCCATAAACATAGACCAATAATACTTTGAAAGTAGTGACGAAAGATTTAAACTTATACAAAACTGTTGAAAAGCTGTTTGGTCAATGTTAACCTTTATTACGTTAATAACATCCTAAAACTCATAGAAACATGACTTAACCACAATCAGAAAAACATACGATTAATTTCATATATAAATTAATTGCATCATCCAAAAATATGTACAATATATAAACAAATATATGTACAATATGTACATGGTAGCATAAAAAAATTCAAAAAAAAAAGCTGCTTCCCCAAAGCGGTTTTTTTTTTTTCCCAAATTAAAAAAACAATTAGTATTACTAAAAGCAAATGACAGCACAAAAAAACAATCTCCAAAAAAAATTGCTGTCCCAAAACGGTTTTTTTTCAAACAAGCAACCACTTAACTAATTATACAGTGAGGGACAGGGGCCTCCTGTGGACCAATCCACTCCTCTACCTGTCGCATGGTCGGTGAGATGGGAACCACCTCAACCAGCTCCTCTATTTGAGTACTCTTGGTCGAGGAAGCTCCCAGCTCCACGACCAAGCGACTCTCCTTCTCCTTCTTCCTCCTCTCCTTTCTCTTCAGGTGTGAGCTCCTGTTTCTCTTGACCCGTCTCCTCTCACGCCAGCCCACATTCACTTCCTCATCCACTCCATTCAGCTCCTCATCCACTCCATTCAGCTCCTCATCCACTCCATTCAGCTCCTCATCCACTATCTCACAAATCAAATCATCCAGAAACTCATCATATTTTTCTTCGTAAATATCATCCATCAATTCCAAAAATATTTTATGTTTTACCTCATCCAGAATCACATTTATCATTCCATCCACTACATTCCTCGCCTCAACCATTCTCTCTTTTCTCTCCTCATTCGCTCTCCCATCCACCTCATTCATCCAGGGCTCAAACCCACCTGGCCGACACCTCCTTATCAACCCCTGACCCCTCATAATTGTATACATTCTTATCAAAATTCAAAATATATAATTTCCTAATCAAAACGAAACCAATAACTGGTTTATTTCAAGATACACAAAAAGCTGATTGACAACCACGGCCCAAACCGATTGCCACCACCCTATTACCAAAAAAAACCACAACTGGTTTATCCTAAAACTTACAAAGAGAAGCGCGGAATTCTTTAAATTTTTGAAAATATAAATTTAGAGTACTTATGATAAATATACACATGAACACCTTAGAAACTAAACCTTTATTTTTTCCTCTAGCTTTTTAACAAAATTTAGCTAAATAAACCGACGCGAAAAACAAACTATTAATCTGAATTGAAATAATCAAATAATATATAAATATATAAATATAATAATATAAGATGTTCCACACAAAAAAAAAGTTTTTTCAAAAAAAAACCGGCTTGCCAACGCCCAACCTGGAAAATATTTTCCCACCAAATTATTTATATATATATATCTAAAAAAAATACAAGAAATATAACTGTAATTAACCTAACGGGTCCCTTTTGTTCGGCGCTAGTTATTACACAGGCCCTGATACGGAGCCAGTTATTATCTTGGACCTTTGTTAACTAATATATTTAAAAGGAATTTACCCGGGATAAAATCGAATCGAAAATTTGGGAATCTCTTAAATTTTATATAATTAGCCTGACATTCCAAAGAGAATAATTAAACTAAAATTAATATATATATTTACAATAAATACCTTAAATTATTAACTGTTGATTGATGATCCGGTTCTAATTCTTCAATTCCCTTGACTAGCGTCAAGAAATAATCCTATTAAAAAAAAAGTGCCGCATCATCAACTATTTCGAAATTTTCTTCCGCTCCTAAAACATCTCTGGTAGCTGTCCATAAATCTTGCAGCAAACGCAATGATAAAGGATTACTGTCTTTTTCTACACGTTTTTTGAATTCTTTCCAGGTAACCCCTTTTCTTGATTCTTTCGATCGCCATAATAATATATTTGTACGTTCCTCTGGATTATTTTTTTAAATTTCTACTTATTTCTAAATCAGTATGTATTCTCATTGAACGAGAAATTTTCGGAAATTCACACATTGTCTTCATTTTGATAAAAGAATTTCACAATATATTTCAATAACAAAAACAAATATGTATGTTTATTTTAATAGTAATAATGAAGCTAACACCTACAACTGTGTATTTTAGTTTTAATTTTAAAAAATATTATTTAATTATTACAAACTTATATTAAATTAAATCCACGTTTAAATATAATATAAAAAATAGGAATAATCTTTCTAACAAACAATTGACCAATTTCTTTTGAAAAGCAACAATGGAATCAATCTTTTTTAAATTGCAAAATGTGATTTTTCTTTTGACCTCTTATGATGTCAAAACAAAATCGGGTAATCTTCAAAATTCAGCAATGATTAACAACGACATCTGTTCATTAGTATTGGAAATAAAAATTTAGTACGTTCGTTGGCTTTTTATAATATATTCAAAATCAATTAGCAGTTAAGTTGGGAAAATTTTAAAAGTACTATTAATGTAAAAAATGAACGGAAATTAATGTAATACATTTCTATTGAATTGAAAACAAAGAGGAATTTGATTTTATTATTGTTTTGCGATTATTGCGATCGTTACAACTTCAACATCATTAGATTCATCGACATAATCTTCGTCGTTGGATTCCCCTTCAACAAACTCCTCAGTACTATCAAGTTCTTCCTCTAATTCTCTCTCCAATTCTAAATCTAATTCACTTTCATCTTCATCTTCCCGATCATCTTCTTCAACAGCTTCAGCTTCCAATGCTTTATTAAATGCATTTTGTGAAAAATTATAAATATCTTGATATGTTCCTTTTTTCAAGCGTTCTAATAATTGTTTTTCTATGGAGCAATCTAATTTAGCAGCAATTAAAGCTTTTTGTTCTCGTCTTCTTTCGCGACGTTCGATTTTTCTTTGTATTGGCACAATAATCTTTTGCCGTCGTAATCTCAATTTTCGCATTCGTATTAAATACTGAGTTATTTTTACAAATCTTTGTTTACATTTTTGTTTTACAAAATTTGCCCAATATAGTAAATTTTCATTTATTTGATATATTGCTTTTTCAAAATTACGAGATAGTTTTACTTTTTCCCATGTTTTACTAGGAAATGCAAAACGTTCGGCAGTTTTCATGTATAAATATATAATGCCATTTTCTTCGCGTATTGACTGTTCGCTAATGGGCATGATGAACGGCTGCAGAGACCAGTTAAATTATATTCATTACGGCAGAACTTCTGAGTTTGTGTTCTGAAACGGAAAAACCATTAATAATTGCTATAGTTGTTGTGATATTCGTCATTTTAGGTTAAAAGCCTCAGTAGTCAGTATCATTCTCTCACGTGAGATGCATAGCCCGTAAAACTTATTAAAATTAATAATGGAATAGGGGGACGGGGGGACGTGACGTACTAAGTTAATTTTGTATATGAAAACAAAAGCCGTTCATTTTGACTGAAATAGCTGAATTTACTGAAAAAACAGTAATTGCATACAATTTGCCAGATAATTCAGTCATATCGAACGGGGCTAAGAAAGGTTATTAAATAAATAAATAATAGCATTGAAACAATGAATTAAATCTTAATCATACTTACATGACTTTGAAAGAACAATGATTTTTATTTATTATACTCCATACGAGCTAAAAAGAAATGTTGTTTTTGAGGTTATGATTATGTACCAAACACTTTTTTTATTCTTACATCGTCATGCTGCATTTTGATAATATATTAAAAACTTCAATACTTAAATAATTGTTTTTATTTTAATTAATAACGAAGATCAATTGAATTTAAAGTAGTTTTTAATTTAATTCTATAATCACGTTGCAATGTTTAGAAATATACCAGTGACATTTCAATGATAACACACTGTAAAATTTTTAACGAAAGTATTTGAGTGTCAAAATATATTCAAACGAAAAAATATGACATTTCAAAATATTTTGATTATAGCATGTCAGAGAATGTCAAACTTTTTCTATATAAACATTACATCGTTTGTTTTTTCCATTAATTCTAAAAGAGAAATAAAAAGGCGAGCAAGAATCATATTTCTTTAAAGAAATAGTAAAGATCATGGTAAAATGAAAATAAGGTATTCTCACTATAGTGACAGCGATGCCATTTTGATTTTGATTGACGTCACTCAGAGTTTTAAATAATACGTTTGTTGAATGAATGAATGAGAAAAGCTATTGTTTTTAAATTAAAAATATATTTAGTATGATTTATAAATTAATTTATTAGTTAATGAAATGATTGAAATTAATTCATTCATTAATTAATGAACTTTAGTATTTGTTTTACTATTAAAACATATACAAATTTAAATGCCGAACTACGTTAAAACCAAAAGTTTTCAACAAATGTGAAAAATCATACTCAAAACATAAGGTTTTTTAATTTCCAGAAAAATAAATCAATTTGTAGTGGATAGAATCATGTGGAAAAAGAAAATGTTCGTATTTATTATAAGATAGTTTATTCCTTACACTTCACTGAAAATGATTGGACTTTAAAAGACAAACTTTTAAATACTCTAATGAGTAAAAGATCGTTGAATTGATCGTTGAAAGTAGAACCTTATCTTAGAACATACAAGGAAGTGGTTACTTCCAATATTTGCACATATAAAGGAACGGTTTAAAATCGGTTTAAAAACATAAGTTTGCTTATGAATCGATCGATGCGAAAAGAAAGTACTGGCAATTCTCAAATTATTTGATAATGCAAACTCAGGCATTCTCTCACCATTATCATTGTTGGTGTTGATTTCATAACCGTGCTATGTAGAAAATATTGACGGTCTTAGCTTCAGTAGGTGCATGCAAGGCAATAAGAGAAATATTGTTTTATGTACCGCGTACTCCTAAATAGCAAATCCTCTCATTGATCAGGATGAATTTCAACACGGCTTCTTGTATGCGTGCACCAACAAGGAAACCAGTACTAAATTCATTTCGAGAAGAATGACCACTACTGCATAAAGAGTGACTATTCGAGTTTTGTTTTCCGATTATTGGCAGTCTAATTTCTTGCAGAGAAATGATATCCATCCTATGCCTCTCAGTCTCTGTTTCTAGGCTTATTAAAGCATCATGAGCGATCAGGCTGCACACATTTCACGTTCCGATTCGGTAGTTTGGTTCTTTCTCACGTCCAGGTAAAACTTCTGTTGCTTTGTTAGTGTCTGGTATTCTTTTTTTGGTTATCAAATTTAACAAAGCTTTTTTTTTCGGAGTGATGGTATTAACGTCAGTCCCAACCCAAATTTTCGTTAATGGTTCTGTTATGATGTTAAGGTTATAAGAAGTTTTAAGGCGCTAATTCGCGGTGATGTAGCGTAATAGACTAAGCAGTTTTTCTCTGCTTGTCTCCGATACACCAACCTAATTCTGTCTGCATTACCCCTGCAGCATGGCATGGACGTCGAATTTCCTACCCTGCAAAATGTTCTTTAGAGTTAGAAAACTTAATAATCAAATTGTTAATGAAAAAAACAAGGAAAACCATAACGTAAAAATTATGTTTTCTCTAATTATCAAATTAAAACATTTTTTGTTTCTTTATATTTACGCCGGATGACGTCACACAAAATTTTCGTTTAGCTGTCAAGAATACCTTATACTCGTTATACCATGAGTAAAGATAAAATAAAAAATACTAATATATTTAAATAATATAAAATTAATATGGCAAACAACATGGTAGATGATTTATATGAATTATTTCTTTTTTTGATATATGAAACTGATTTGATTTTAGTCAAATACGTAGAGATGCTTTTATTTGTATTATTATTTATCATTATTTTATTATTATTATTTTATTATTATTTACTCAACCCGATTAATACTAAAAAAATATATGGGGTAGATAGATATAAAAATATTAATAAACAAACTTTAGATTCAAATAATGAAATTGTTGGTTCTGTATTTTACGATTGCGATGAACAAAATGAACAAAAATTTATAGATTTCGAACCCGATTGCGATGAACAAAAAGAACAAAAATTTATAGATTCCGAACCAGAAATCGTTATTTTTGATTTTGATAATGGAGATTATAATCTTTTTGGGCGTCAATTTCTTAATGTTAATAAAAGAGTATTAGTTTATCATTTTTGAATCAAAACTAATCCTTTAAATAATAAAAACGTTAATTTTACAAATTAATATAAATTTTTGTTTATTTTAGATGTAGCTTGTATTATTATTTTAGATACATATTTAATTTTGTAAAATATCATATATAATATAAATACACCTTATTTACCTTACTGCCTTGTTTTTATTTTTAATTTTTTCTGAATAAAGGTCATTCTCCATTAGTCTTTTTGGCATTATCCTAGTTTATCCCCCCAAATAGATTTGCGTTTTTTTTTCAGATAAATAGAAAGATTAGGTCCTCTGCAGCCTAATTATGAAAAAAAAATTTGCGGAAATGAGGGGGGCAAAAGTTATAAAGGATCAAACTTTCAATTTTACCTTGGTCCCCCTTTGGTTTTTTAGACTTTGAATTCAATTTTAAAATTTTTTTTGACTCAATTCTGCGATCTTACACAATTTCGAACAGAGATAGCACCGACCCCCCACGCGCCCCCCTCGCGCGTCCACGGCGCAGGGGACGCGGAAAAACGCGGAGGGGAGAACGCGGGGGGGGGAGGGAACGCGGGGGCGCGACGCGCGAGGGGGGGGGTGGTGCTATCTCTGATCGAAATTGTGCAAGATCGCAGAATTGAGTCAAAAAAAAATTTAAAAATTGAATTCAAAGTCTAAAAAACCAAAGGGGGGACCAAGGTAAAATTGAAAGTTTGATCCTTTATAACTTTTGATAAATAAAAATAAAAAAAAAAAGAAAAAAAAAAACTAAAAAAAAAACCAAAGGGGGGACACGAAGGTAAAATTGAAAGTTTGATCCTTTATAACTTTGGACCCCCTCATTTTCGCAAATTTTTTTTTCATAATTAGGATGCAGAGGACCTAATCTTTCTATTTATCTGAAAGAAAACGCAAATCTATTTGGGGGGATAAACTAGGATTGTACCGTCTTTTTTTCTCGTCTTTTTTTTTTTGAAATAGAAGATACAAAAATATTATAAGTGCGAAAGGAAAAAAGTTGAAGACTTTTTTTTTATTCTATGACTTTTTTTTTTTTGAAAAAAGTCTTATACTATAAAAAAAAGTGTTCTACTATAAAAAAGTCTATAGAGCAAGACTTTTTTATGGAAAAAGACGACTTTTACACTGAAAAAATATATTTCATACCAAAAATATATTTCCATACAGTGTAGATTTTTAAAGTGTTATAGCAAAACCCCCGGTATAGAAGCCATCTACATATTTTAGCACAATAAAAATCGTGAACTTGTAGCGCCATTTTGAAATTAAAATTCAATATAAAAAAAATTCAAAAAATCGCCATAACGCTCATAACGCCATCTGGAAAAATAAAACTCCATATAAAAAAAATTCAAAAATATTTAATCAAAAACACTAATCCAATTTTTTGCATATGGCAATGTTCATTGTTTATTGCAAATGGCGTGAAAGTGTATGGCTATGATATATCGGGGGTTTTGGTTATAGTTAAAACAAAACAGCAACAACCAAAACAAACAATATGGCCGAACAAAACGGTTATTCTAATTTGAATTTAAAAGAATATTTAGAAATGTTTCAAAACGATATTGTTGAAGGTAAGTTAAAAATTAAATATATTTATATAAAAAATTAATTATATTTTCCTGAGAAGTGTATAATTTCTTTATTATTTTAAAAATACAGACCAGCAAAAAAATATATGTTCTCAAAATTTAGAGGAGTATGAAGACGTTCAATATTTGGAAAATGTAGAGAACGAACCACCCCGGGTATCGCACAAAATTACAATGCAGCCGTCCATGATGGTAAGATTGTAACTATACATCAGAAATTAACTCTTAATTTGTATGATTATTGTTTAGATTTACTAATATACGCTGTTCATTCAGAGCCATCAATATGGGACCAAAGGCATAAAAATTATAAGAACCGGCTGGCGAAAATATCCAAATGGGGAAAAATAGCAAAACAACTCAGTAATTTATAAAATTTTGAATAAAACCAATTGGTAAAACTGTCAATATATTTTTTAGATTTCCAAGAAGGTTTAGAAACCTATAAAGTTTTAAGAAAAAGATGGGATTACTTGAGAACATCGTATTTAAAATCAAAAAATGGTGTCCCAAGCGGATCAAGTGCATACTTTAAAAAACTTTTTAGATTTTCTAGTTTAATGTCATTTTTGGATGATAAAGGGACGCCAAAGGAGTAAGTACACAAACATGTATTTTCGAACACTTTCTAATTGTGATCTTTGAAGGACAACTGGGGTGTTTCTAGTGGATGATAATGGGCCAACTACAACCAAATTGGACTGTGAGAATTATGTAGAAAATTCTTCAAACCGGCGAACAAAAGAAAAGAAAAAAATCACACAATTACAAGAGAGTAAGTAGGTTTTAATAAGAACAATAATTAAGTATTATCGTTTATGTTATTGTTGCAACGACAGGTGAGGTGCTAATCTTCCGTTTCATGTCCAAATTTAAGAATTTTGCTACTGCCCTTGGGCGATGCCACAAATCTTCCTTCGTCAGAATCCATCGATCTTGCAACAATAATTAAATAATAACAATTTTCAATTACTTTAATAGAAACATCTTAAATTATAGAACAACAAAAATATGAGCTGCGGACTCAATTGATGAAAGCGATTGAGACGGACAATAAACGCATCGAAACGGTGTCCAGGATAGAGAACAACCATCATGAAACAGAAAAGAGTCCAAACGAAGGTTTTTTGATAATGCTAAAGCAGTTGATGCAAAACAAACCACAAAATTTTAATGATACAGTTGCTACAATTTTGAACATGTTCCACACTGAATGGAATAACTATAAAAAATACCATGATAATTATATATAAATAATAGCAAATTAATTAATAGTATAATGTTCAATAGAAATAAAATTAATGTTAAAAATAAAATAATTAATTAATGTTTAATATAAAATTAATTACAGAAAAAAATACATATTTGATTCCATTTATGTTTTATAAACAGATTTAGTCAATTTCGTTTTGCCAATCCACAGCTCCGCTACCGACAAAGTAATTGGCAAACCTCTCCCTTAAGTTTTTAGCTTCTGTTAAAGGACCTAAGTTTCTAGCTGGTGCATAACCGAAGAAAATTATTTGCATCATTTCGCCAAGCACCCGGCATCATTACATTATTATCTTCATTATCAACCAAGTTGCCTGTTAAATAACTACCAGTAGTATCATTTTGTAATAGCCAGTTGTGCAAACATACTGAACAAAGAATAATGCTCTCTACAACCTCCACTTTTGCAATTATTGCCGTTTTGAATATTCTCCATTTGATACTTAAAATGCCAAAAGCGTTTTCTATTATGCGACAAGCACGGCTTAATCTGCGCCAAAAAAGTTTATTAGATATTATAGTTAAATTGATTTAAATCAAATAATACCTGTAGTTAAAAATTCTCTCTTTTATGGACAGGTTTGTCTTGCTGTATGGTTTCATCATATTTATTGTAAGAGCAAAAGCATCATCAGCAACAAATATACATGGAACATCTGTGAAATCTTCAGTTACATCAGTATTTTCTGGAATCCTGTAATAATGTAGAGCATTGTTTATATGACTAATTTCACCAAAAAGTTGCGGTGCTTATTATATATTACGGTAAAGTGCCTGCGTAAAATCTTTTCCCGAATTCAGTATTTCTAAGAGCCCCTCCATCGCTTTGTCGTCCATAAGCACCAATATCACACATAATGAAATTATATTTGTGATCAGATATAGCAAGCAGAACGATAGAAAAACTTTTCTTATAGTTGAAGTAAAGTGATACAGAATTTTTAGGTGCCTACAAGTAAAATAATTAGCGTTTATAAATGTAAATACACAAGTGTCAACTTACTTGTATTGTTATATGTTTCCCATCAATCGCTCCAATACAATTTGGGAAATTCCACATATTCTTAAAGCCATTCGCTATTGCCTTAAAGGTTTCTTTGTTCAGTTTGGGAAACACTTTAAATTTAAGAGCATTGCTTATGGCAACTGTCGTTTAGAAATAATTCTGCTCACTGACATTGTTGAGCATTTAAAAGCTAATGATAAGCTTTGGTGTGATTCTCCTGTGGCTAGATATCTAAAAAAAAAATTGGTTTAGCAGGAAATTATTAATAACAGTCCAAATAGTTTAATACCTTAGTGTTATTGATAGCCTAGTACTTTCATTAATCGGTTCCCTCATTAAACTTTGTTTCCCAATAGCAGGCCCAACCATTAGCAACAGTTCCTCAAATTGAGATTTGCTCATCCTCATATATTTTTTAAATAATTCAGAATCCTCTAAGCTATTTAATGATTCCACTACACTCTTTTGCGCACCATTGGCGTCTCTTTCCTTGTAGTAAGGACGAACCCAATATTTTCTTTTTTTTTTTGTTCAGCATCTTCATCTTCGCTACTACTTGACAGCTCCAAGCTACTTATCAATAATAACTGCGATCGTGTTAGAGCCATTAGTAAATACGCTTTTTTAATTTATCAATTTAACATAGGATGTCGAAACTGGGGTCAACTGGTCATGGAACGAGACGATTGGAAGCTGATTGCACAGACGGCAAAATTCC
>OY856188.1:191958851-191984959 GCA_963693315.1 Diogma glabrata | reverse complement strand
CCGTAATATATAATAAGCACCGCAACTTTTTGGTGAAATTAGTCATATAAACAATGCTCTACATTATTACAGGATTCCAGAAAATACTGATTTAACTGAAGATTTCACAGATGTTCCATGTATATTTGTTGCTGATGATGCTTTTGCTCTTACAATAAATATGATGAAACCATACAGCAAGACAAACCTGTCCATAAAAGAGAGAATTTTTAACTACAGGTATTATTTGATTTAAATCAATTTAACTATAATATCTAATAAACTTTTTTGGCGCAGATTAAGCCGTGCTTGTCGCATAATAGAAAACGCTTTTGGCATTTTAAGTATCAAATGGAGAATATTCAAAACGGCAATAATTGCAAAAGTGGAAGTTGTAGAGAGCATTATTCTTTGTTCAGTATGTTTGCACAACTGGCTATTACAAAATGATACTACTGGTAGTTATTTAACAGGCAACTTGGTTGATAATGAAGATAATAATGTAATGATGCCGGGTGCTTGGCGAAATGATGCAAATAATTTTCTTCGGTTATGCACCAGCTAGAAACTTAGGTCCTTTAACAGAAGCTAAAAACTTAAGGGAGAGGTTTGCCAATTACTTTGTCGGTAGCGGAGCTGTGGATTGGCAAAACGAAATTGACTAAATCTGTTTATAAAACATAAATGGAATCAAATATGTATTTTTTTCTGTAATTAATTTTATATTAAACATTAATTAATTATTTTATTTTTAACATTAATTTTATTTCTATTGAACATTATACTATTAATTAATTTGCTATTATTTATATATAATTATCATGGTATTTTTTATAGTTATTCCATTCAGTGTGGAACATGTTCAAAATTTTTAAAGCAACTGTATCATTAAAATTTTGTGGTTTGTTTTGCATCAACTGCTTTAGCATTATCAAAAAACCTTCGTTTGGACTCTTTTCTGTTTCATGATGGTTGTTCTCTATCCTGGACACCGTTTCGATGCGTTTATTGTCCGTCTCAATCGCTTTCATCAATTGAGTCCGCAGCTCATATTTTTGTTGTTCTATAATTTAAGATGTTTCTATTAAAGTAATTGAAAATTGTTATTATTTAATTATTGTTGCAAGATCGATGGATTCTGACGAAGGAAGATTTGTGGCATCGCCCAAGGGCAGTAGCAAAATTCTTAAATTTGGACATGAAACGGAAGATTAGCACCTCACCTGTCGTTGCAACAATAACATAAACGATAATACTTAATTATTGTTCTTATTAAAACCTACTTACTCTCTTGTAATTGTGTGATTTTTTTCTTTTCTTTTGTTCGCCGGTTTGAAGAATTTTCTACATAATTCTCACAGTCCAATTTGGTTGTAGTTGGCCCATTATCATCCACTAGAAACACCCCAGTTGTCCTTCAAAGATCACAATTAGAAAGTGTTCGAAAATACACGTTTGTGTACTTACTCCTTTGGCGTCCCTTTATCATCCAAAAATGACATTAAACTAGAAAATCTAAAAAGTTTTTTAAAGTATGCACTTGATCCGCTTGGGACACCATTTTTTGATTTTAAATACGATGTTCTCAAGTAATCCCATCTTTTTCTTAAAACTTTATAGGTTTCTAAACCTTCTTGGAAATCTAAAAAATATATTTACAGTTTTACCAATTGGTTTTATTCAAAATTTTATAAATTACTGAGTTGTTTTGCTATTTTTCCCCATTTGGATATTTTCGCCAGCCGGTTCTTATAATTTTTATGCCTTTGGTCCCATATTGATGGCTCTGAATGAACAGCGTCTATTAGTAAATCTAAACAATAATCATACAAATTAAGAGTTAATTTCTGATGTATAGTTACAATCTTACCATCATGGACGGCTGCATTGTAATTTTTGTGCGATACCCGGGGTGGTTCGTTCTCTACATTTTCCAAATATTGAACGTCTTCATACTCCTCTAAATTTTGAGAACATATATTTTTTTGCTGGTCTGTATTTTTAAAATAATAAGAAATGTAATAATTGAAATAATAAGAAATGTAATTAAAATAATAAGAAGTGTACAATTACTTCTCAGGAAAATATAATTAATTTTTTATATAAATATATTTAATTTTTAACTTACCTTCAACAATATCGTTTTGAAACATTTCTAAATATTCTTTTAAATTCAAATTAGAATAACCGTTTTGTTCGGCCATATTGTTTGTTTTGGTTGTTGCTGTTTTGTTTTAACTATAACACTTTAAAAATCTACACTGTATGGAAATATATTTTTGGTATGAAATATATTTTTTCAGTGTAAAAGTCGTCTTTTTCCATAAAAAAGTCTTGCTCTATAGACTTTTTTATAGTAGAACACTTTTTTTTATAGTATAAGACTTTTTTCAAAAAAAAAAAGTCATGGAATAAAAAAAAAGTCTTCAACTTTTTTCCTTTCGCACTTATAATATTTTTGTATCTTCTATTTCAAAAAAAAAAAAGACGAGAAAAAAAGACGGTACAATCCTAGTTTATCCCCCCAAATAGATTTGCGTTTTCTTTCAGATAAATAGAAAGATTAGGTCCTCTGCATCCTAATTATGAAAAAAAAATTTGCGAAAATGAGGGGGTCCAAAGTTATAAAGGATCAAACTTTCAATTTTACCTTCGTGTCCCCCCTTTGGTTTTTTTTTTAGTTTTTTTTTTTCTTTTTTTTTTTATTTTTATTTATCAAAAGTTATAAAGGATCAAACTTTCAATTTTACCTTGGTCCCCCCTTTGGTTTTTTAGACTTTGAATTCAATTTTTAAATTTTTTTTTGACTCAATTCTGCGATCTTGCACAATTTCGATCAGAGATAGCACCACCCCCCCCCCTCGCGCGTCGCGCCCCCGCGTTCCCTCCCCCCCGCGTTCTCCCCTCCGCATTTTTCCGCGTCCCCTGCGCCGTGGACGCGCGAGGGGGGGGCGCGTGGGGGGTCGGTGGTATCTCTGATCGAAATTGTGTAAGATCGCAGAATTGAGTCAAAAAAAATTTTAAAATTGAATTCAAAGTCTAAAAAACCAAAGGGGGACCAAGGTAAAATTGAAAGTTTGATCCTTTATAACTTTTGACCCCCTCATTTCCGTAAATTTTTTTTTCATAATTAGGCTGCAGAGGACCTAATCTTTCTATTTATCTGAAAAAAAACGCAAATCTATTTGGGGGGATAAACTAGGATAATGCCAAAAAGACTAATGGAGAATGACCTTTATTCAGAAAAAATTAAAAATAAAAACAAGGCAGTAAGGTAAATAAGGTGTATTTATATTATATATAATATTTTACAAAATTAAATATGTATCTAAAATAATAATACAAGCTACATCTAAAATAAACAAAAATTTATATTAATTTGTAAAATTAACGTTTTTATTATTTAAAGGATTAGTTTTGATTCAAAAATGATAAACTAATACTCTTTTATTAACATTAAGAAATTGACGCCCAAAAAGATTATAATCTCCATTATCAAAATCAAAAATAACGATTTCTGGTTCGGAATCTATAAATTTTTGTTCATTTTGTTCATCGCAGTCGGGTTCGAAATGTATAAATTTTTGTTCATTTTGTTCATCGCAATCGTAAAATACAGAACCAACAATTTCATTATTTGAATCTAAAGTTTGTTTATTAATATTTTTATATCTATCTACCCCATATATTTTTTTAGTATTAATCGGGTTGAGTAAATAATAATAAAATAATAATAATAAAATAATGATAAATAATAATACAAATAAAAGCATCTCTACGTATTTGACTAAAATCAAATCAGTTTCATATATCAAAAAAAGAAATAATTCATATAAATCATCTACCATGTTGTTTGCCATATTAATTTTATATTATTTAAATATATTAGTATTTTTTATTTTATCTTTACTATTTCTTTAAAGAAATATGATGTAACGATTAGCAGTGCAAGCTTTGACCTCCAGATGGAAGCAGAGGTTGCACATGCTAAGGCTATAGATTTGTCCACCTGGCTGTGGATCCGGATACCGCTCTCGACTTCGCTCAGTCATTTGGGGTCATGGATTTTATCCGGCAGCCAGGTAGTCCTAGTAATGAGCGGTTCAGTAAGATAAACAAAAATTAAGAAAAAAAACTAAGACGGCAATTCCTACTTACCATATTCCTACTTACCATCATTTCCGTGAACCATGTTCTCTCTCACACAAATAAAAACGTTTACACTACATTAGTTTGACGGGGGGAGACCAAATTCTATATTGATTATAGAATCAATATCCCACAACCCAGTAACTCGTGACGTTAACATTACTACCTCGATTATACCATAATACAAAACAACACACAAAAACAAACTAATAACGCAACAAAAATCTTAAACAATCCAAGGTAGACTCACCTAATTTTCCTTCAGTCCACTAGTGTGGCCGGCATGTCCAATTCCTCGTTCCAGATTAAAACAAATGAATATTTTTACTCCAAAAAAAACTTTTGATCGTACACACTTTATTTATATCTTTTGTTTTTATTTCTATATTTATCAATAACTTTGTCACAATAAAAATTTTGTCTAACAATTTTATCACAAGAAAATTTTTCCTTCACACCTTGGTGAATCGATTAATTTAAATTATTATAATTTTTAGTTTTCTTTTTACTTAAAAAAACTTGTGATCGGACTCACTTTAATTTCTATCTATTTTCTTGTTAATATAAATAACTTTGTCACAACAATAATTTGAACTTAATAATTTTATCACAAGAATAAAATTCCTTCACACCTTGGTGAATCAATTAATTTAAATTATTATAATTTTTAGTTTTCTTTTTACTTAAAAAACTTGTGATCGGACACACTTTAATTTCTATCTTTTTTCTTATTAATATAGATAACTTTGTCACAACAATAATTTGAACTTAATAATTTTATCACAAGAATAAAATTCCTTCACACCTTGGTGAATCAATTAATTTAAATTATTATAATTTTTAGTTTTCTTTTTACTTAAAAAACTTGTGATCGGACTCACTTTAATTTCTATCTTTTTTCTTATTAATATAAATAACTTTGTCACAACAATAATTTGAACTTAACAATTTTATAAACCGAAATTACTAAACAAAAGGAAAGAAAATACAGAACCAAAAAAACCACAATAAAACCAAAATAAAACAAGAAAAATGAAAACTCCTTTCGCCGTAGTTTTCAATACCGTTAACGTTCTCAGCCAACTTCAGACTCCCGATCAACAATTTTCGTCTTCCCTCGAAACCTCGGTTTAATATGAGCTTTTTACAAAAAAAAATGCCCTTAGTTAGCGAAAGTAATAACAACGAGAAAACAGAAGAAAAAACCAACGGAATTCCAGAAATTGAATCAAATTGTGGAAACTTTCCCACAATTAAACGAAAAACTTATTTAGTTACAAAAAAAATGAAAGGCTGAATTTCAGACTTATGAAGAAAAGACAAAAAAAATGAGAATTTTATAAAATGAAATTGGATTAAACTTATGTTAATCCATAAATTTATATTCATTGTTTTCTGATAAATTTACAGAAAACGAAATGTGGGAAAATTTTATAATTTAGACTAATGCCATTTTGCGTTATTAGCAAAACGGAAATATAGACATAAGGTTTTAAGAAATGGAATGTCATGAGACATGAAAAAAAATGTTCAAATAAACTTGAATTCGGAATCTTGGGACGAAGGAAAGTAAAGACAAATTTTTGACACAAAAGTGGTGTGCCCCAGAATATCCTTCGTCACAAATCGTGGGGACGTCCCACACCCTGAGAACGTCTCAAACCGGGCTTAAAACTATCGTTATTAAATGTATCTGGGACCATGTTTTCCCACTGGGGATGAAAGTGAAACGAAATCTTCAAGAAAAAAAAAATTTTAGACACGGATAGGATTAAGTAATGAGAAGGAAAAAAAACAAAATATCAAAACAAGAATTTAGTATACCCACACGCATACCAATGCGAGTTAACTATCCAAACGATCGGCTCAGGCAGACACACCTTCAACCGAGTAGAGAAACGCAAGGGACGACAGGAAGCATGGCAACCTTCAAGAGCGTATGTCCTTAACATGGTAGGTACCCAAGCTTTTCCCCTGCATGTCTTCAACCTCAAATGCTACGGTCCCAACAGGTCGAGTAAGTTTTGCGGGAATAAATTTTGGAGCGAACTTGGCGTTGAAGTTCCGGGTCGCATCACTCTGGGCAAAGTTTCGAACGTGAACGCTTTGTTGAGGGTGAAGAACGCGGGTCTTGCTCCGCAAATTGTACCGATGAGATGTGTTTTGATAAGCGGTGTGCAGGTGATGAAGGACTGCCTCTTGAATACCAGAGAGGTTGTCAGCACTGGTACTGGCGCATGAATGCTGTCCTGAAATGTGATGAATATCACGAAGGATTTGGTATTCGGAGCCATGGTTAACTCGGTGACGTCCAAACGTGACAAAATTAGGAGTGAACCCGATAGACGGATGGTAAACATTTCGCAAGGCTGACGTAATCTACGTTTAGATGGATGTCTCAGGTTTTGTGGTCAGTTTTGATATAAGACCGAATGGCGGATACAATGGAACGGTTTACCCGTTCTGACGTATTGGACTGGGGTGAATATTTAGGAGTAAATATATGCTTCACTCCGAATGTTTTGAGTGAGTTAGCGAGTAGGTGGGACTCGAAATGTTTGCCATTATCTGAGACCAGTGACTCAGGAACGCCGAAGAGATTAAAAACGTCGTTCTCTAGAAAGGTGACTAAGCTAGCGGCTGTTGCTTGTCGAAGGGGTTTTGTCAGCACAAATCGGCTGAAGTGATCCAATGCGATAACAATGTGCGTATTACCCCACTTTGATCTTGGGTAGGGTCCTAGAAAATCAACATATATTCTCTGGAAGGGACGAAATACTTTAGTTTCCTGACCCACTGGTGGCCGCAGTGTGTCATTAGCGCACTTATTCATCCGACATGACTGACAGTTCCGTACATATTCTTTAACGTCTCGAGCTAAAGATGGCCAAAAGAACATACGCCGTAGTTTATCTGTGACTTTGGCGGCACCTAAGTGAGCCGAAAGAGGGGGATTATGGGCTTGACAGATGAGAGAATTTTGCATTAGAATGGGGACCATGAGTCGCCAGTGTTCTTCTTTGTCCAGGTGTTTCAACCCAATGTTAGTTTGTATGTAAATACGACCATCTACCTCTCGGACATTAGAATCTGCGTGGGGTCGTAGTGCTAGGTACTCCGGGTCCTTAAAATGTTCGGAAGAGAGATCCAGATTCATCACGGCATCCTGGGCATCTTTCACTGAACTATCAATCTCGTCAGCATTAAGCCGGGATAAGGAGTCGGCAACGATGTTCTGATTTCCCTTGCAGTATTCAATATCAAAATCATAAGCTTGCAGCTTAAGACTCCATCTGGCCAGTCTACCCGATAGATCTTTCAAAGACATGAGCCACTTTAAACTAGAGTGATCCGTGATGATGGTAAACAGATGTCCTTCTACATAAGCCCTGAATTTCTTAACGGCGAGAACTGCTGCAAGACATTCCAGTTCAGTGACACTATAATTCTGTTGGGCCGAATTGAGCTTGTGTGACATAAATGCCAAAGGGTGTTCCGCTCCGTTGTCAGATTTTTGAAATAGCACACTGCCTATCCCTGTAGCGCTAGCATCATAGCCTGCGATGCCTACTCGCCTGGGCTTTCTTTCTCGTGCAATCAATTCCCTGCCTTACGGCGCGGCATAGGTGACTTTTCCTTTTCCACACTGTCCTCCACACTATACCTATGGTTAGAGCAATTACCAGCAGTATCATGACTACCAACCCAGTACTCAAGGAGGAGGAGGAGCATCTGTAAATTAGTTCGTCCTTTAAACAGGCAACACAGCTTTGGCATTCATACTTCGAAATTGTGTCACCCTCGCATTTCGTACATTTAAACTCTATAAGTCCCAAGAACATGCCCTTAATTCTATGATCGCTCTCTACGACCGCCACCGACACGGTGTTAACTGTAATGGCACATCGGTCACCCGGTTGCAAATTTGTGATGATTATATCCCCATGTATCCCGAGCACATTAGGACAGGCTTTGATCTCTGAGGTGCCCGTAGCAAACAGAGTTAGGATTAGCGATACGGGAGATAATTTAAAGACTAAATTTGGTAACATGGCGATGCCCGAACGTTTAACTACAGAGATGAACCCGGAATTTGGACCGAAAAACAATAGCACAATTAACGTTTTAGATAGTGTTTGGCTAACAATCAGTGTTTGGCTAACAATTAACAAAAGAGGAATAAATTTGTCTTAAACTTAATGCTAATTTATAACTATAATTGATATGTGGTACGGTCCAAAGCTTCCTCCCAATGGTTGTACGTAGAGTTTGGAGAAGGTTAATAGCCCAATGGCGTTTCTGCAGTATAGAAGTTGTAACTTGCTTGTTATGTGTATTCCAAAAGAAATGAAGTGGTTGCGTTAGTGAAACAAATCTACCCTTATTAACATTTGAAGACAATCACTACAAAGCTTCAAACCAAACAACCAAACAAAATAAATTCCTATTATATTTCTAAATTAACGAAATCAAAATATATTAAAATCATTCCATTTAAACATCCATTCAATCACATTAAAACGATTCTATAATATAAAGAATATAAAGATAAATTGTTATTTCAAAACAAACACAGTTAATATTTGTAAGAATTTTATCAGTGTAATATGAAGCCTGAGATTAATAAAACAATTCACAACGTAAACACAACTGCAATTCAGTGTTACAACTTGAACTTGACCAATTGTTATAACTAGGTTATTGGTTTCTTTTATTTCCATTCGTCATAATGAAATTACTTGCAGTCTCGTGCACTCTTAAATCTGTATATGATTGATATTGGATTGGAATGGTTTGTTTGAATAGCGGTGTGTTGACCTTGCGTTGATATCGCAGTATGTGTTGAGAGCTTGGCTTGACTTTTGTTGTTAATTTTAGCTGCTTTCAGCTTATCTCATATCGTTTGGTATGCAGCTTTACAGGAAGTATCCGCAAATGTTAATAAGGGTTTCTGGTTTTGGGACGAAGCTTGAAATAATTAAAATATAAACAAATCTTCTTGGAGGTAGTGTAGATGAAAGTGAATTTGACCAAGTTTGTTCTTCAATGGAACGCGTCTAACCTTGAGAATGAAATAAGGCTTCATGAGTGAATAAATGAATATCCAATTCAAATGTTTTGTTTTTATTGAAATTTAAATAATATAATTAACAAAGCCTATGTTAACTATATCGACAGATATATAATTCAATTTTGGAAAATGAGATATCACTCAAATTGATTTCCTTCTTATAATTATAGAGAAAAAAAAAAAAATAAATCAAATTGAAAAATCTAATTTTTCTTTTTTTTTATGTAATATTTCAAGCATGAAACTTATTTTGTTGAAATAATTCAGAGATGAAACATTTCAAATGAAAGATTTCATTGAAATGTTTCAGTTGTTTAATCACTACTCATATCTCATACTATGTATTAGATAAAACAAAGTTTAATTTTGCTAATAAAAAAAAAGAGAGAAAAAAAAAAATTTTTTTTGATTATAAACATTAAAATTTAAAGATATTTAGTTTGGATTGAATTGATATTGAATTTAAATTGAATTCATACTGATATTTGATTAATATTGAATTTCCAATCCTGTTGATTTAAATTTACAAACTTAGTGTGTGGGTAAGTACCAGTGGCGTTTTCTCTGGGTGTTCTAGTCGTTCGCCGAACGACTTGAGAAATATCCATAATATATTCAAAATGGCTAACTAAAATACATTCAGCTTTTAATATTAAAAAAGAAAGAAATACTTTTCTTGCAATAAATGAAACAAATGTACATATATTAATAAGCAAATAGAAAAAAAATACAATTGTTTGTGTAAGCCATAACATATTTAATCTACACTGCATAATACACAACAAAGAAGAATTTCCCCTCAAATTCATGTTCATTAGATTTATGAACAGAAAAGCAACCGAACCCAATTCCTTGTCTCGCATATATAATTCATATACGCAGCTTAAATGAAGCAAAAAGGAGAATAACTTTTTTATATAGAATAAATGCATTCAAAATGTTCGTAATTTTTACAGAACCCAATAATATTCAATGTATACATGTTTTTATATTTTATATTTAACACTACATACGCATTAAATATTCACTTACAATACACAATAGCAAGAAAACAAATGGAATGAAGTAAATACTAAAGATGTATTTGTTTTAAAATAATCGTTTTATGTTCGTTTAAAAATCAGAACATGGTACGTAATACGTTTTACATTGATTTTAACTGTGTTCGATTTGACTGAAGCAATTGATACAACTGAAAAATTGAATGCAATTGTTGTTGGCTATTCAGTTGTTTCAGTCAAATAAAGGCAGAAGAAAAATAAATGGATATTTGTGTACTTTAGGTTCAAAAATGATCTATTCCACTCTACAACTCGTAGATAAACGAAGATAAACGAAAAAAACTTTTTATTTTGAAATAATTTCCCCACTCGGTGATTTTATTGTTTAATTGGTTTCTTTAGCGATTTTCCATTAATTTGTTTGAAGTGTAAAATAAAGTAGGTAGGTAGTCAAGTTAAGCTGGTATTTTAGAAAACATTTTGGAATAGAGACGTTTTGAAACTTACACAATGGAATAAGTTCGTTTTGAAACTTATTACTCCCACATCCATTTCTCTAACGCTAGACTAGCGTTAGATATAGCGGTTGATCTAGCGTTAGATTAGCGTTAGATTTGTATGGAAAATGTCCAAATTGTCTACCGCTGGAGTGAATCTTTAATAAATAGATGGAGTGAATCTATAATATATATAGTACTAAAACTAACGTTTACGCCATTTTGAAATCAGCTTGAACTAAAATGTTATTAGCGAGACCTCTGGTGGAAAAAATCGAAATATGATAAAAATAATAATTTATCTAGTATTCATAGACAAAAATAAAATGTACACAAACATAATTTCAAGATTTTGTTTATTTTATTCAAAAAAATTATATTATTTTACATAAATGTTTACATTAAGTTAAATGGAATTTTATTTCTCAAACTTTAAATATTTACTTATGTTTTTGACAATGGTGGTTGGTTGGTTTTGACAATCAATAGGAGTCCTGGTATCTAAAAAACTGAAAATAAATACTTTATCAGAACTTAGACATTAAAATTAAATTTTAATAAATTTTTACTTACCCGATGGTTGTATAAATCTTTTATTATTTTAAATATTTAAATATTTGGGTACATATATGACCAGGCGATGTCAGAAAAATAATAATATTATTTGTCTATGGCGATATATTCTTTAAATAAAACTGTTTTTTTGTTTTCAAAAACAAATTAGTTCACAATATACTAAACGAAATTTGTGGTAGATGACAGTCACATTGCTTATTAATCGTTAAAAAAATTCTAATCTAGAGCGGAGATACATTTTTTATTGAAATATTATTTAATTAGTATTAAAAAAAATTAGTATAGACCTGAGAAACAAACCAGCGTAGAATGTATATAGATGTTATATCTTTTTTAAAATAAATAATAATGAAAAACTATATATGACTATATATGATAAACGGAAGGCATTTAGCGGCACTCTCATGGTGGCATTTTTGGACCTTGTTTGACCCAAAAATATTTTCTGGAAATGTTGTGGCAAGCAATCTCTTGGATAACTTCGAGAACTGGCTATAAACGGGTATCGGTTAAGAGGCTAGAGCCTTAACACTTCAAATCAAAGTGTTATAACGGCTGTTTAGGACGTAAATTTCTATCATTTTTCAAAAAACCAGATAACTGAAATAAAAAGCTTTTTAGCTATCTGCAATCAACAATGTACAGGTACAACGAAATTTTGCGGTACTTTCACTGTCGTATTTTTTAACCAACACCAAAAACATTTTCTGGAAATGTTGGGGCAAATAATCTCTTACTGGCCGTACAACTGGCCAAATCCGGTTACCAGTTAAGGGGCTCGAGCTTTAAAGCTGTATAAATCAAAGCATTATAACGCCTGTTTGGGACAAAATTTTGAAACAAAATTGCTGTATATTAAATATTTGAGTATACTTCTATTCTTTTTTGAAAATGCTAAACATCTGCAGTGAAGGGCTCCAAAGTAATCGGTTCCAACAAAAACCAACACCACCAAAAGTGTTCATCAGTTTTTCTTCACGTAATAACTTGGAAATGGTCGAAAAATCTCAAATGACGGTAAAAATGAAAAATTTTTAATTATTGCAAATGAATGAACACAAAAATTGGTTTTTTCCTGAAACAATGAATAATATGATATGTCTTTGTTGATTTTAAGAAGCTGACGTTCTGAAAGAAGCTGAAAGAAGCTGAAAGAAGAAAACGTTCCTAAGTTGCATAGTTGTACGTTTGCTCATAATTAATTTTATTTGTAAAGTTTGTTTGATAATTCTGTTTGTAATTAGTGTGTTTACGTAAACTAATCTGATTAATCCGATTCTACAAAAATCTGTTTGACAACGAAATCTACCTATTTCTTGCGGATATCCCACCGCTTGAACTTTGTTAGATTGAATTCAATCGGATTCAATCACACACCGCGGCTGTTCGCTGACAAACTGATTAGCATTTACTTACTGGATAATGGATATAAAAACTGATGCAAGCTGCAATAAAAAATCTACCACTTTAAAACAAATATCAGTATCAATACGAATATTTTGAAATAAAGGATTTCGGTGCCAAACGCATGTTTTGGAATAGGCATGTTATGTTTTTTAAAGACATGATTCTTATTGGAATAGATTGTTTTTGATTGCAAAACAATTGAAATGGAATAGCTTTGTTTTGTTTCAAAAGCTATGACGTAATAGATTGCTTTTGAAACGTAACTGGAATTTGTCACCCAATTTTCTCAGAAATAGATAAACATTTTTAAATTTTTATTTTACTGATATGTTCAGTTTAATGGAAAGAAACGAAATCAATTAATACATAACTCAAAAATTTTAAAAAGTGGAATTGATCGTTTTTGAACCTAAAGGACACATTTAAAATTTTTTTTTAACCGACTTCAAAAGAGAAGGAGGCTTATGTTTAAT
Source organism: Diogma glabrata (assembly GCA_963693315.1). Lineage (NCBI taxonomy): Eukaryota > Metazoa > Arthropoda > Insecta > Diptera > Cylindrotomidae > Diogma > Diogma glabrata. The sequence continues at coordinate 191,971,806 of OY856188.1, read as the reverse complement.
TTTGAGTTTTTTTTTATGTATGTTCACCGATTTCTCAAAAACGGTTTGTTCGATTTGAATGATTTAAATTTTATTCTATTGAGGTAAGTTTCGAGGTGGTCCCATATTTTTTTCTATATCGTGAAAAATATCGTTTTTCAGAAAATCGATAAAAGCTGTATATTTTTATGTATATTCCCCGATTTCTCGAAAACGGCTCATTGTGTTCTATTAAGGTACATTCAGAGGTTGTCCCATATTTTTTTCCATGACGTGGAAAAAACTATATTTTTTATGTATTTTTGCCGATTCCTTCGAAAAACCTTATTTTATTTGGTTGGTTTGACCTGCGTTATATTGCTATAGATGCCAAGGTAGTTTTCTTGATAGAAAATATTCCGTTTTTTTATAAAAATCGGAAAACCATGATTACTAGATTTTCATCGATGAATACTTTCCGGAATTTTAAGTTATTGCATCAAAAACGCTTTCTGACATGCTTGCTAACAGACATTTGCTTTTATACACTAAAAATTAAAAAATAAAAATTCTCTTAAAAAAAAAATAGAACCGATTTCAGAAAAAAAAAAAAAACACAAAAAGTGAAAAATAACTCAATTGTGGCTTAGAGATAAAAATTTTGTTATATCTAACTACAGCCAAAAAAATTAAGCCTTTAAACAAAATTATTATATTATAGAAGTTATTTGTTATAATAATTTTTACAATAACTTTTATAATATAATAACAACTATAATAATTGTAATAATTATAATAACAAATAACTTCTATAATATAATAATTTTGTTTAAAGGCTTAATTTTTTCGCTGTTGTTAGATTATAGATATAACTAAATGTTTGTCTCTAAGCCACAATTGAGTTATTTTTCACTTTCTTGTGTTTTTTTTTTCTGAAGTCGGTTCTATTTTTTTTTTTAAGACTTTTTATTTTATTTTGAAAACGATCAACGTAATATAATTTTTCAACAATGCGAAACTACTACCTCAGAACAGTAATAAATTGTGTTGTTTAGCCAAATATCAATAATTTAAATTGCATGGTGGTAATTTTCTTAAATTTGTAAGAGGATTTAAAAATTATTTTAATACAAAGACATGGAAGAGACGTTTTGCATCATTAACGATTTGAAGGCAATATCTTTTGCTGGGCGAACTATAGATGAAAAGAAATGTATATTACGAAATGGAAAGCCTGTACCGGAATTACCAAATATGGCAACCAAATGCACTTCAAAGCGACAAACATTCACTCGGCGTTTAATAATTTCCAGCTATAAGTCACCTGAATGGTTGACAGGCAGCTTACTTTTGAATAAACTGTTTTACTGGCCTTATGTATTGTTTTACAAAACAGTCAGAAAAGTCTGTTTGGAATTTTGACGGGTTTTCGAATTTCATTTAAGCATTGGGATACAAAAGCATGGAAAAAGTAGAACTTAGATTACGAATATATAGGCATTTAAAACATTGTGGACTATAAGATTAGATTTAATTTTAGATGAGCAAAGTCATATATCAAGACAAAATTACAATGAACTGATCAGACGCAACAGAAATTTGTTAAAGATGTTAATAAATATTGTTTGTTCATTGTGTAAACTCGCATTTAGATGCCATGAGGAAGGCACGAAACATTATAACTATATACAATATACATACTATAAATATATACATATTATAACTACATAACTACATTCAACAAAAACGAACACCTTAAAGAAATATTCAGGAAACGCCACTGGTAAGTACTATATAGGGGTTTCCCTTTGTTCTGTTTCTGTTTTTAATTGTAAAATTAACAAAAAAAAATAAAACCAACTTTTAGAATTTATATAAAACAATACATACAATCAAAAGAAACAAATTAGACCAAACTACTAAACCTAGTTATAACAAAATAAATTTCTTAAAAACAACCAATCTTATGAATAATTGACGACAAGTTGCTTTCCCAAAATATGAACCATTTATTGAGTTATTAATTATTCCTTTATTAATTATAATAAAACGCAAGAAAATTTTGTAAAGCACTTCTCTAAAAGAAATCCAAAATTATTATTAAGTACATAAATTTATGATAACCAAAACAAAAATATAACTATTAAACTACAAAATTAACCAGAAAGTAAAATTTACTTTAAAAATAAATGAAACCTTAAACTTATATTGTGAGCGAACATGGTTTACGGAAAAGCCAGGCAAGCAAGAACATCTAAAGGGAGCTCTGGACCAAACAGAAGATTGGTAAACGATAAAAATTACGCAACAAAATATATACAAGAGAGTTCCAATTCATGTACCAAAATTTTCAACATCTGAAAATGATAATGGTACTTTGAGAAATGTAACTAAAATAAAGTAGGTCTAGTTCATTTAGAACTCGGGGTGGTTGACTGGTCCAGAAATAAGAAGAAAACAATTTTAAGAGAGAACGATACCGAAAACTAAAAACAATTAAAATATGATTACAACTTTTCAGCGCTGTCACTCCAGTGTCGAATATAAGGTTTGACCAAGGAATTTAGGATAGGGAAGGAGTATTCGGAGTTCAGGAATAATGGTTTCTCTAGATTACGGGCAACAGCTTTTAGCTGTGGTCTACGTGTACTGCGGAAGCAGCCGTACTGTTGGACCACATCGATGAGAACCCACTTATGAACCCAAGATGCTCTGTTCAACGGCAACCGACATTAAAATTTGCCACAACAGAGCCTCTTGCGTACAGTAACTCTTCGGGATGTTTCACTGACCTAGCAGACACAAAACTACAGCTGTTATATAAAAAAACAAAACACAAACCGGACGTGTCCGCGATAAAACTACGTTTTACAGCCTAGCAAACGGCCGTTCAACGGCCAATAAATAACCTTAACCTAAAACCAAAAACACAAACCAAAAAAAAACAAAACTATACGCTGGCTATGTCCGCGATGAAGCATCTCGAAGCTATTCAACAACTGGAGAACCACGCTGTCCTCAGAAAAAAAACCGAAACAAAAAAAATAGTGCTCCCAGTTCGACGATTCCAACAAACACAGTGATCAGCTGATCGGCTGGCATCATCGAGAACTTAGAACACTCTAGATAAATTAGAACACAATCCACCATACACGTTGATCATCCCACTTGAAAGTGTATTATTGGATGACATTCATGTATGATAGAGAACACCGTCAACAGACCTACGGGTTAGACACATGATCCTCCCGTTCGTTCGGATCATGAATAATTGAGCTTTACTTGGGCGCCACTGTAACGATTAGCAGTGCAAGCTTTGACCTCCAGATGGAAGCAGAGGTTGCACATGCTAAGGCTATAGATTTGTCCACCTGGCTGTGGATCCGGATACCGCTCTCGACTTCGCTCAGTCATTTGGGGTCATGGATTTTATCCGGCAGCCAGGTAGTCCTAGTAATGAGCGGTTCAGTAAGATAAACAAAAATTAAGAAAAAAAACTAAGACGGCAATTCCTACTTACCATCATTTCCGTGAACCATGTTCTCTCTCACACAAATAAAAACGTTTATACTACATTAGTTTGACGGGGGGAGACCAAATTCTATATTGATTATAGAATCAATATCCCACAACCCAGTAACTCGTGACGTTAACATTACTACCTCGATTATACCATAATACAAAACAACACACAAAAACAAACTAATAACGCAACAAAAATCTTAAACAATCCAAGGTAGACTCACCTAATTTTCCTTCAGTCCACTAGTGTGGCCGGCATGTCCAATTCCTCGTTCCAGATTAAAACAAATGAATATTTTTACTCCAAAAAAAACTTTTGATCGTACACACTTTATTTATATCTTTTGTTTTTATTTCTATATTTATCAATAACTTTGTCACAATAGAAATTTTGTCTAACAATTTTATCACAAGAAAATTTTTCCTTCACACCTTGGTGAATCGATTAATTTAAATTATTATAATTTTTAGTTTTCTTTTTACTTAAAAAAACTTGTGATCGGACTCACTTTAATTTCTATCTATTTTCTTGTTAATATAAATAACTTTGTCACAACAATAATTTGAACTTAATAATTTTATCACAAGAATAAAATTCCTTCACACCTTGGTGAATCAATTAATTTAAATTATTATAATTTTTAGTTTTCTTTTTACTTAAAAAACTTGTGATCGGACACACTTTAATTTCTATCTTTTTTCTTATTAATATAGATAACTTTGTCACAACAATAATTTGAACTTAATAATTTTATCACAAGAATAAAATTCCTTCACACCTTGGTGAATCAATTAATTTAAATTATAATAATTTTTAGTTTTCTTTTTACTTAAAAAACTTGTGATCGGACACACTTTAATTTCTATCTATTTTCTTATTAATATAGATAACTTTGTCCCAACAATAATTTGAACTTAATAATTTTATCACAAGAATAAAATTCCTTCACACCTTGGTGAATCAATTAATTTAAATTATTATAATTTTTAGTTTTCTTTTTACTTAAAAAACTTGTGATCGGACTCACTTTAATTTCTATCTTTTTTCTTATTAATACAAATAACTTTGTCACAACAATAATTTGAACTTAACAATTTTATAAACCGAAATTACTAAACAAAAGGAAAGAAAATACAGAACCAAAAAAACCACAATAAAACCAAAATAAAACAAGAAAAATGAAAACTCCTTTCGCCGTAGTTTTCAATACCGTTAACGTTCTCAGCCAACTTCAGACTCCCGATCAACAATTTTCGTCTTCCCTCGAAACCTCGGTTTAATATGAGCTTTTTACAAAAAAAAATGCCCTTAGTTAGCGAAAGTAATAACAACGAGAAAACAGAAGAAAAAACCAACGGAATTCCAGAAATTGAATCAAATTGTGGAAACTTTCCCACAATTAAACGAAAAACTTATTTAGTTACAAAAAAAATGAAAGGCTGAATTTCAGACTTATGAAGAAAAGACAAAAAAAATGAGAATTTTATAAAATGAAATTGGATTAAACTTATGTTAATCCATAAATTTATATTCATTGTTTTCTGATAAATTTACAGAAAACGAAATGTGGGAAAATTTTATAATTTAGACTAATGCCATTTTGCGTTATTAGCAAAACGGAAATATAGACATAAGGTTTTAAGAAATGGAATGTCATGAGACATTGTTGAAATATAGTACCAACAACAATTACTTTGTTCATTGGGTAAACCCAGCTGTAAACAAGTTATAGCAAAAAAAAACTGTCAAAGAAATATTCTTTTTGTACACATGTGATTTACTTATGGAATAATAAAGATCACAAAAATATTATCCTTTTCTTTTATTCACAAATCCAATATTCAACAGGTTATGGGCCCAGCCCATAAAAGATAAGGGATGATAATAAAAGTGCGGTAAAGCATTAATTAGTAAAAGTGCGGTAAAGCATAAATAAATAAAAGTGCGGTAAAGCATAAATAAATAAAATTGCGGTAAAGCATCGATTAGTGAAAGTGTGGTAAAAACATTTATTAAATAAAATGGAAGGTAAATTAGACCATGCAGTTTTATCTAATCAATCTAATTTAAAATTAGAGGGAAACTCAAATTTTACGTCATGGAAATTCCAAGTTAGAGTAATTTTAAAAGCTCTTGATATATTTGAAGTGGTAACTGGAAAGGAAACAAAACCAGCATCAGATGCTGCTAAATGGTTACAGAAAGACGCAAGAGCACAAAGCATTATAGTTACAAGACTATCAGATAAAGTAATGCTGCAGATAATAACTTGTGAGTCAGCCAAAGCAATTTGGGATAAGCTTCATACTATATATGAGCAATCGTCGGAAACATCACTGCATCTACTACAACAAAAGTTTTTCACCTTCCAATATAAGAATAATGGCATAGCAACATTTATAGCACAAATTGAAGAAATAGTATGCCAAATTAAACAAATAGGCGGCGATGTTCCAGAAAAAATGGTGATGACGAAAATTCTAACCTCACTTCCGGAGAAATATAAATATTTTATATCAGCGTGGGATTCCGTTTCAAATGAAAAGCAAACAATGGCAGAAATGACTTCCAGGTTACTCATAGAAGAACAGCGGTCAATTAATACACAAGAAGCTACAGCTTTTACATCAACAAAAAAGGCACATGGCAGAAAATGCTTTAGATGCGGCAACATTGGACACTTTAAAAGCGAATGTCAGGTAAAATTAAAAATACATAATAATAAGAAATTTTGTGATCATTGTAGGAAAGAAGGCCATTTAAAAAAAGATTGTTGGTTTCTCAAAGAGAAAGAAAAAAAAGAACAAAACGAAAATAAAAAATTAAGTAACGCGTTTTCGGTTTCAATCAAGTCATTTATATGTCAAAATTATGTAAACAATTGGGTTGTTGATAGTGGAGCAACCGATCATATGTGTAATGATATAAATATTTTTAATGATTATGAAGAAACGTGTCAACCGAAAAATGTTATAATTGGAGATGGAACAAATATACAAGCTGTTGGTACAGGCACAATAAAATTAGAAGCATTTAATGGAGAACAATGGATTGAGACATCCATTAATAATGTGTTGTATGTACCTAAGATAGCAGTAAATTTATTCTCTGTCGGTGCAGCTTTATCAAAAGGGTATACAGTTAACATGAATTACGAAAATTGTGATATTATGAAAGGGAATAAAATATGTGCTATTGGTAAAAGATGCGAAAAGATGTATGTTATGAGTTTTAGGTATATCAAAACTGAGGCATGTGCAAATGTCAGTCAACTCAATACAACATTAAGTGAATGGCATGCCAAAATGGTACATCAAAATAATAATCAGGTAATACATATACTAAATAGAAATGACATCAAATATAAAAACGATGAACAGGAAACGTGTGTTCATTGTATTAGTGGCAAGCAACATAGACTTGCGTATCCAGTGACTGGAACGAGAGCATCGAAGCCAGGGCAAATAATTCATATCGATCTAAATGGTCCAATGGAAACTACATCATTAGGGGGAGCAAAATATTTTTTAATTTTGAAAGACGATTTATCTAAATTTAGAACAGTGTATTTCTTAAAACATAAAGATGAAGCTAAAAACAAGATTTACGAATTCATTCAAAAACTAAAGGTCAGCCCCGGACATAAAATTGAATCAATTAGATCAGATAATGGAACTGAGATTATAAACAATGATATTAAAAAGCTTTTCATAGAAAATGGAATACAACATCAAACTAGTGTAAGTTATTGTCCTCAGCAAAATGGATGCATAGAAAGGGAAATGAGAACCGTAGTTGAAGCAGCTAGAACAATTTTATTGGAAAATAATTTTGACAAAAATTTATGGGCTGAAGCGGTAAATACTGCTGTTTATGTGATAAACAGAACAGGTAGCAGTAGAGTGAAAAATAAAACTCCCTATGAGATTTGGTATGATACAGAGATGTTTGATGTCAATAAATTAAGAAAATTCGGCACTAAAGTTGGAGTACATGTTCCAGATCAATTAAGATTAAAATGGGATTCCAAATCAGAATTTGGAATGTTTGTAGGGTATGCAGAAAATTCGAAAGCATATAGAATATATATTCCAAATAGAAATGATGTCGTAATTAAAAGAGATGTAATATTTATTAACGAGTCGAAGAAAAATACATCAAGTAACGATTTACGAAATAACGAAATGTTACAAGAAAACGAAAATTTAATTGAAGTCGAAGAAATAGTATCTCCAAATGGTACAACAGAAACAGTCAATGAATCGGAATATGAAAATAATATAGACAGTGAAACAGAAAGGATTTGTAATTTAGAATCAAATGACAATGAAAATGAAATTTTAACTACAAACAAAAGATCAAGAAAACCACCAAGTTGGTTAAACAATTACGAAACAGTTTTTTTATGCAAATACGAAGAACCGTTGACATATGAACAGGCTACAGGCGGTGAAGAAACAGAAAATTGGTTAAAAGCAATGGAAACAGAAATTAATACACTTAAAGAAAACAACACTTGGAGTGAAGTTTCTGAATGTTCTGATGATTCAGAAGTTATATCAAGTAAATGGGTTTTTAAGATTAAAGAAGGTGCGAATGGTGAAAAACAATATAAGGCGCGATTGGTAGCTCGTGGTTTTGAACAAAAAGAAGTTGATTCATTAAGTTATGCTCCAGTTGCAAGAATGACTACTTTTCGAATATTTATGGCTATAGCAAACAAAATGAATTTACCAGTTTATCAACTAGATGTTACAGGGGCATTTTTGTATGGAGAAATTAAAGAAAAGGTATTTATGAAATTACCGGATGGACAACTTTGCAAATTAAATAAATCAATATATGGTTTGAAAAAATCTCCAAAGTGTTGGAATGAAAAGTTCAACGATTTTATGTTAAATGAAGGTTTTGCTCGATCGAAAAATGATTTATGTTTGTATAGTAGAAAGCAAAATGGAAATTTATTATATTTACTAATTTATGTAGATGACTTATTAATTTTTGGTAATAATAGTGAAGATATAAATAGTTTTAAAATTTTATTGAGTAATAATTTTAAAACTAAAGATTTAGGTTTAGCAAGTAATTACTTGGGGATCAGCATAAAGCAAGATTTGAAAAATGGTATAACAATAATCAATCAAAAGAAATATTTAGAAAATGTTCTAGAAAAATATGGTATGTCAAACTGTAAGTCAGTTGATACACCTATTGATCAGAATTTTAAATTTGAGACATTAATTAGAGATAAATCGGAAAACATGTACATTGAAATGAAATGTCGTCAATTAATAGGAAGCTTGCTCTATGTTGTTTCTGGAACACGTCCTGACTTATGTGTGTCAGTAATTTTTTTAAGTAGATATCAACATTGTGCTAGTATTGCATTATTCAAAGCTCTCAAAAGAATTTTACGGTATATAAAAGGAACAATAAATATATCGATTGTGTATAAATGCGATCAAGAATCTAAATTGTCAGTTTATGTTGATGCTGACTGGGCTGGTGATGTCAGAGATCGAAAATCCACATCGGGTTTCATTTTAATTTTCTCTGGCTGTGTAATTTCGTGGTATTCGAGAAAACAACTTAATGTATCATTGTCTTCTACGGAAGCGGAATATGTAGCTTTGAGCTGTGCAATACCTGAAGCATGTTGGATAAAAAAATTATTATTAGATTTTGAATTAGATTACCAAGATTCTATTTTAATATTTGAAGACAATCAATCTGTAATTAAAATTGCTGAAAATAATGAAAACATAAAAAGATTGAAACATATTGATATTAAATATCATTATATAATGGAAAATATTAACTCTAATGTAATTGAATTAAAATATGTGAAAACTTCAGATAATATTGCTGATATTTTCACAAAACCATTAGGTAAACTAATGTTCAAAAATTTTAGAGATTTGATTTTAACAGATTTGGAAATTTAATATTATAAGTTGGTTGATTGTAATAGTTTATATATATTTAAACAAAGTATTTGTTGAGGGGGTGTGTTGAAATATAGTACCAACAACAATTACTTTGTTCATTGGGTAAACCCAGCTGTAAACAAGTTATAGCAAAAAAAAACTGTCAAAGAAATATTCTTTTTGTACACATGTGATTTACTTATGGAATAATAAAGATCACAAAAATATTATCCTTTTCTTTTATTCACAAATCCAATATTCAACAGACATGAAAAAAAATGTTCAAATAAACTGGAATTCGGAATCTTGGGACGAAGGAAAGTAAAGACAAATTTTTGACACAAAAGTGGTGTGCCCCAGAATATCCTTCGTCACAATGATTCTTGCTCGCCTTTTTATTTCTCCTTTAGAATTAATGGAAAAAACAAACGATGTAATGTTTATATAGAAAAAGTTTGACATTCTCTGACATGCTATAATCAAAATATTTTGAAATGTCATATTTTTTCGTTTGAATATATTTTGACACTCAAATACTTTCGTTAAAAATTTTACAGTGTGTTATCATTGAAATGTCACTGGTATATTTCTAAACATTGCAACGTGATTATAGAATTAAATTAAAAACTACTTTAAATTCAATTGATCTTCGTTATTAATTAAAATAAAAACAATTATTTAAGTATTGAAGTTTTTAATATATTATCAAAATGCAGCATGACGATGTAAGAATAAAAAAAGTGTTTGGTACATAATCATAACCTCAAAAACAACATTTCTTTTTAGCTCGTATGGAGTATAATAAATAAAAATCATTGTTCTTTCAAAGTCATGTAAGTATGATTAAGATTTAAATCATTGTTTCAATGCTATTATTTATTTATTTAATAACCTTTCTTAGCCCCGTTCGATATGACTGAATTATCTGGCAAATTGTATGCAATTACTGTTTTTTTCAGTAAATTCAGCTATTTCAGTCAAAATGAACGGCTTTTGTTTTCATATACAAAATTAACTTAGTACGTCACGTCCCCCTATTCCATTATTAATTTTAATAAGTTTTACGGGCTATGCATCTCACGTGAGATAATGATACTGACTACTGAGGCTTTTAACCTAAAATGACGAATATCACAACAACTATAGCAATTATTAATGGTTTTTCCGTTTCAGAACACAAACTCAGAAGTTCTGCCGTAATGAATATAATTTAACTGGTCTCTGCAGCCGTTCATCATGCCCATTAGCGAACAGTCAATACGCAACAATACGCGAAGAAAATGGCATTATATATCTATATATGAAAACAGCCGAACGTTTTGCATTTCCTAGTAAAACATGGGAAAAAGTTAAACTATCTCGTAATTTTGAAAAAGCAATATATCAAATAAATGAAAATTTACTATATTGGGCAAATTTTATAAAAACAAAAATGTAAACAAAGATTTGTAAAAATAACTCAGTATTTAATACGAATGCGAAAATTGAGATTACGACGGCAAAAGATGATTGTGCCAATACAAAGAAAAATCGAACGTCGCGAAAGAAGACGAGAACAAAAAGCTTTAATTGCTGCTAAATTAGATTGCTCCATAGAAAAACAATTATTAGAACGCTTGAAAAAAGGAACATATCAAGATATTTATAATTTTTCACAAAATGCATTTAATAAAGCATTGGAAGCTGAAGCTGTTGAAGAAGATGATCGGGAAGATGAAGAAGAAAGTGAATTGGATTTAGAATTGGAGAGAGAATTAGAGGAAGAACTTGATAGGGACTGAGGAGTTTGTTGAAGGGGAATCCAACGACGAAGATTATGTCGATGAATCTAATGATGTTGAAGTTCTAGCGGATGAAAACGATATTTCTGGAGGAGAAAGTGATTCGGGTGAAAAGGAAGACGTTGAGGTTGACAGTGATTTTGAATCTTCTGGAGGATCAGATATTGAGGTAATTTTTGTTGTTGTACAAGAGCAATTGAAAATTGGTTTATTCCTTTGTTTTAATTCGTTTTAAACTGTTTCCAAACAAGGATTAATTGCACAGATAATTTTTGCAAGCAATCTCCCGCAGGAGGGTTCGATTATGATCAATGTTGATCTACGGGTCTGACTACCCTGCGTATTCCAGTCCCTGCCATTGACATATGAGTTAGCGTGAGATATCACATACCACTGTCAATGGCAGGAGATGTCATTAGCCAAGATGATATAGGGTGCTGGCGGACGAACTTTAATTAGTCAAAGGCAGCACTTCCAGTCTTAGCTGGGCAGCGTTCCGTAGTGGTACCGCTCATTAGCTCTTCCGAGGAATCATACTAACACATAATTATGTGTGGGCTTTGTGCCTCGATTGAGGTGGTGAGCGGTGCGTTTGGGGTGCGCTGCATCAGCTGGATTATTGGCAATTAGTTTTGTTCTGTTTTCTGCAAATTTCTCACAAATAGATTTTTCACTTATTATTTTGTTATTTTTTCTTCATCTTATCATGAAATATTGGCATATGTCATATTTTATTGTATGATAGGATATTTTACTTAGTTATCCATTTTAAAATAAATGAATAATTTTTAATGAATAAAAATTAATAAATAATTTTTAAAAAAAAACTGAAATAGGTAATCTGTTTTTAGTTTTCCTTTAAACATGTTAATAAAACGGCGGCACACGGACGTGTTTGTTTGCTTATTTAGACTAGTCAAGACGCAAAACGTCGAGAAATGCTTGTACACTTGTCGAGAAATAATTGTGCACATCCCCGACACCAATTTTTTTTAAATTTATTCTATTTTTTACAACACGAACAATGAACTTTCGGTGCTGTATATGGGAATAGAGTTTTAAAAAGGTTGTAAAAGATTTGTAAAAAAGAACGTTTTATAATTCGATTACATCATGTAATTCAAAATGTTTTAAAAAACCGGGAGAAAAAGTCCTAGTTCCGAAGCTCCGAAGACGTACATTCAAACCCGAAGACTTCGAAGTAAAAAGTACGAGTTGGTAATCCTAGATTTTTTTATATCGATATGATTTTTGATATCAATATTTTAATGATATCTTCACGTTTCAAGACAACCTGAAACTGCCTTGACAACTTCTTTTAGTTCGCATTCTGTAGGTGTGTATGTATTGTGTATATGTGAGTGTAGTCCTATTTAAACGTTATTATTGCAATTGATTTATCGTATAAAAAATAATTAGTAATAATGTGTATTTGTGGCTAATCCCTAATTGAGCTAATATTAGTTGTTTGATGACTTCTTTAAGTTTTTTTTAATATTTTTTTTGTAATTTTTCTTTTTACTTTGATTTATGTTCTAGAAAGCATATTTTTGGATGATGCAAATAAATCATATTGTTTAGTCTTTACAGTCTCAAAATAGGCAGTAAAGTTAGTTTGATGTGTCAGTAAACCTTATCCGAGTCTAGGCAACTAGTTAGTTTTTAACTTTATGGGAAGTTCTTGGCGCGACCCTTAAGGTCACACCCCATCCCACTCGTTCTTATTTTTTTAAGTTTGAAATTCAAAACAAATTAATCTTATTTGC
>OY856188.1:191795410-191958651 GCA_963693315.1 Diogma glabrata | reverse complement strand
TCTGTATGCGGCTGAGACACGGGCTTTAATATCTGCCTGCATGTCATTTGACGATGTTACTATAGACCCGAGGTATTTGAAGTTTTCTACACGTTCCACTTCATAGTCTCCAGTATTCAGATTGCCGGGAGGTATATTCCTGGATGTTGTTAAAAGTTTAGTCTTGCGGTGTGAATGCATAATCCAAGTCGTTTAGCATTTCTTTCAAGCTGAGAGAGACTATCCTTGATATCGCTTGTTCTACGTCCGAGAAGCACAATATCTGCATAGCCAAGAATTTGACTAGATTTGTTAAATATACAGTTTTGTGTCTCAATGCGGCTGTTTCTTATCGCGTACTCAAGCGCCAAATTAAATAGTACGGGCGCGAGTGCATCACCTTGTCGAACACCTGATGTTATATCAAAAGAGTCAGAAACTGGCCCTTCGATTACTATTCTACAGTTTGATCCCGATGTTGTGAGTTTGCGCAGAGAAACAAGTTTCGCTGGAATACCAAGGCATATGAGTGCAGACCAGAGGTTGTCGCGGATGATGCTATCATATGCTTGCTTGAAATCAACGTAGAGCTGGTGAATGCTGATGTTGTACTCCCAACATTTTTCCAGAATCATCCTTAAGGTAAAACATTGATCTGTGGTTGAACGGTTGGGACGAAAACCACACTAATAGTCGCCGATGATAGATTCGGCGAACGGGATGAGCCGAGCTAGTACGACATTAGCTAGTATTTTATATGCAGTGTTCAACAGTGCGATTCCACGATAATTCGCACACTTTCTATTGTTGGGTAAGGGACAAAAATCTCCTCACTTGACGGAACAATTGCTCGAATAGGATGAACTTCATTCGTCCTATTCAGTAGGTCTTGAAAGTGGGATCGCCATACTTCCAGCACATCACCTTCACTTGTTGTAAGCTCGTTGTTTCCATTTTTGATGGCTGTAGATCTTGGGTGGAAATCTTTGGTCAAATTCCGCGCATTGGCAAAACACTCCTTCGAATTTCCGTTGGCCGCATGTTGGTTGATGTTTTCGATACTGCTCTTCATGTGTTCGCGTTTCTTTTTCCGTAGGAGTTTTGGTGAGGCTTTTCTGGCGCATAGATAATCAGTTTGGGAGCTTCGGGTGTTTCTTGTTAACTATTTTTCTCGCAGTTTTTGTTTGTGCTCAATGCTTTCGCGGCACTCGTCATCAAACCATTCGTTACGTGATTTCGGTGGTCGTTTTCCGATTGTAGTTTGTGCTGCGGATATGATGGTTGGTTGAAGCGTTTGCCATTCTTCTTGTAAGTTTAATGGCATCTCGGATGGGATGTCATGCTCTTCTATGCTTTGCGTTACAATTTCCTGATATCTATTCAGTGTTTCCAGGTAAATGCTTCGACATTCCAGCGCACGGTCTTTTTTGCTTGCCTATTAAATGTAGATGATAATTTGCACTTATACTTAAAGATGACAAGCATATGATCGGTGTCCATATCAGCACCTCTGTATGATCGAACGTCAGTTACACTTGTAGAGTGTCTCTTAGAAATCATGACGTGATCGATTTGATTTTCAGTTCTTCCATCGTTTGATTTCCACGTTGCTTTGTGGATTCTCTTATGAGGAAAGAAAGTGCTAGAAATTACTAGACCATACATCATAGCCAGTTCAGCTGCGCGAAAGCCGTTATTGTTACTAGTATGATGCAAGCTGTTAGGGCCGACATGTGTTTTAAGTTCTGCACTTCTATTTGCGCATTGAAGTCACCTACTACGATTTTTATATCGTGCCGCGGGATGTTATTGATGACTTCTTCGAGTTCTAGAAAGAACAGGTCTTTAATGTCATCTGCTTTGTCTTCAGTAGGTGCATGAACATTGATGATCGTTACATTAAATTTTTGCGTACGGATTCTCATTGTGCATATCCGCATATTAATTGGGCGAAAGTCGATAACATGTTGATTCACGCGACGATGTATGAGAAAGCCAACTCCAAATTCTCCTCCGTTTTCATGACCGCAATAGTAGAGAGTGTATCCCTTGGCTGTTTCGTGGATTCCACTCCCTGGCCATCTTAGTTCTTGTAACGCCACTATATTCAGTGTATAGCTATTGATTTGGTTTGTAAGTTTAAGTAGATCTCCTGGTCTTCTAAGCCTTAGCACGTTCCAGGTTCCCATTTTTAAATCGTAGTCCGGGTACAGTTTCCGAGGTCGTTCTAATAATGAATCCGAGGCCTGTGTACAGAATTCATGACAAGTAATTTTTTACGGAAATGGAGTGTTAGTCCTTCGCCCAACCCAAATTTTCAAGAATGGGTTCGTTCTGCATCTTAAGGTCACCAGAAACAACCTTTTTACATGTTTATATAGCGAGCCGCTTGATCCAAGACAGACGCCCGCTACAAACCGCCCCTAACATGGAGAACAGACGCTTGCTACACGTTTATATAGCGAGCCGCTTGATCCAAGACAGACGCCTGCTCCAAGCCGCCCCTAACATGGAGAACAGACGCTTGAGTTGCATTGGTTTTGTGGCGCCAATGACTCGCCATGGTGCAGGATCATTGAGTATAAGCAGTATTTACTCTGCCCCTCTCAACTACACCAACCTAATTCTGTTAGTATTACCCAGGTAGCATGGCGTGGACGTAGAATTTCGGATTTCACTACCCTCACTACCCTTTCAAACCTAACGTTCTTTTCTTAACTGAAACGATTATCAGTGACTGATCTATAATTCCATATGTAAGAATTAAAAATGTTGAATTAAATGCAAAATACAATATGGTATCCCTTAACATTTATAAATCAACTTATTTCATGATCTATGTATCTGAAAAAATAGTTAGGGTGACTAATACCAAATTTATAGTTCTTTTCTTGCTGAATGTCCACAATAAAGAATGGCTCACTAGATCTACTACTAATAAGATAGGTAAACAGGCTGAGCTATTTGCTCTTTACTATAATTACACAGTCTATAAACTGTGTAATTATAGTAAAGAGCAAATAGCTCAGCCTGTTTACCTATCTTATTAGTAGTAGATCTAGTAGATTCGCCTTCCAGAGTTCCTGACATTCTTAGACAGAGTGTAATTACTTGATTTGTTTTTGAGAAATGATCTATACTTTTTTTTTTTAATAAAATGTGTTGTGTAGTAGGAATTACAATATGTGCCACAACACAAAAGATCTTTTAATACCTAGGTCACACAACAACGTGCGTTCTAAGGTGTTGATGGACGCTCTTTTTGTTGTGTTTTTTTTGTAAAGAATGGAGAACTAAACAAATCCTATCATATTGTTACGTGTTTCCACCTTATTTCGAATTGGCCTTACTCTAAATTCGATAAACGCAATTCCCAATCTCCTTCTGAGTTCGATCACTGATTAGTAAGCATAAACACCAGGTTTTATTAAGTATTCAACTTCTCAATTGTTCCACAACAAGAAACCAAAACAGCAGGCAATATTCCCAACTAGAATATTCTTTCAACAGCTTTGAAACTCCAACGGTTGATTGTAGAAATTTCCTGTTCACAGGTTACAAAATAATACACAAATTATTTCTCCTTAATAACACTTAAAACTTTATTTACAAAAACTAATTAAAAAGTAACTTCTATTTACACGATTTTATATGCACGGGACAACGTTTTGTTTACAATTAATAATTTCTTCCTATGATTACTTGCTTAAATACTAAACTCCGTACACTCTAGAAAAATCTACCTTATTATTTAAACCTTCTTTTAACGGAGCGTTCCATAAAACAAAAAAATGTATGATCTTAACTGTAAAAGAAAAAGGTTGAAAACAAACCACAAAAAAATTTTTTCTGATCTTTCCAAGAAAGGTAACAACAATTGTATGTGTATTATAATCATTGATGATGACGATGATTAAGAATTTAATTTTGTACACTTTACCTTCACTTATGTTGAATTGAATAGAATTTTATGTTATATTTAGTTGATTTTGTTAAAACCGTAGCAATATAATAAAATATGACATACACCAATACTTCGTAATAGGATGTAGGAAATAAAATAAAATAAGAGGTAAAAATCAATTTTTTTAAAAATTTGCAGGATCAGATCAGAACTACAATTGGAATGCCAATAGTCCAGTTAAAGGTATATTCTTTGATCATGTGATGCACTTTCTTCCTCAATGATTAAATCTCACATATAGAGTTATATGAAGGCTAGTTTCTTCGAGTAAGTAATAGCTTTCCATCAAGAAATATTCCATAACTAAGATTGAAGGTACTACTGTTGATTTAATAGAGTTCATCCACTAGCACCCCTAAGTAGGAATTGCAATCCCGACACATTTTCATGATCCCGCAATCCCGGGATTAATGAAATAAAATCCCGGGATTACGGGATCGTCATATTTACTGAGATTAATCAATGAAAACACGGAATACCAATACTGTTTTGTTGATGTGTAATTTTTTAATTTTTGGTCTACGGGTATGACAATGGGATATTAGTTAATTAATGTGCGATCATATACCACTGGCAATAGTATAGTAGTGGGATACCACTTGCCAAGATACATATCTTAGAGGTGCTGGTGGATTAACTTTATTCAGTTAACGGTGGCAGCTTCAATGTTCCTCCACTCTATCATGAAATATTGGCCTATGCCTTTGCAGGTCTTCAGTTCTTACTGAGTAAGTTAGAAAATCAAAGCAACCCATTAGTTCGCGAGATGACGAATATCTCTATAACTAGCATAAAGGCGAGGCAAACCGTAACCTATAGAGTATTTTTGTTGATGATACATTGAACACATTTACCGTTGCAAGTCGAAGCTCCATTAAAGATTTTATTAAAGATTATTTAACGTTACATGGAGCAGCAGACATGGAATGTGACACGGGTGATCGAACTACTCATACTGCTACATCATCGAGCACAGATTACAACGAAAATGTAACTGAGGATGTGGTTCAAGTCCATTTAATAGAGAAAAACAATTAAGAATATGAACTGCAACGCAGTATTAATTCACACTTAATACCTATACAAAACCTTTTTGGTCAGAATACAACAACATTAAATATTAAACTAATCACCGCAATTGGGAGAGAAATGAAAATAGTTAAGCAAAGCCGCCATAGAGGACCACATTTGCAGTGAATGTATAATAATTTATTGACCATTCGTGATTCGACCAAGAAGTGTGGAAATGGGACGGGCTTTTTAAGCTTCCCGAAGTAATATTTCCAAATTAACAAATCGATTTAACGATAAAACAGTTGACACTTGACGAGTTATGTTTTCTAAAATCCTGTTTCTTAAATCATTCGAAAATCTAAGGCACTGGTTTTACTTTATGTAATATTATTAAAGTTTTATTTTGGTTTTTGAATTCTTATTTTTGAATTAGAAGTTGAATTAGTAAGTTAATTTTGAAGTATGTATACTGTATATACTTTTCGACACTAAAAAGTTAATAATGTGTTTTTATTCGAAAATTGTGTTTTTTCTTAATTATTTGTCCCGGGCTTTAAAATGTATGAATCCCGTAGTCCCGGGAAGTGGAAGCTTGGTGATGATTATGAAGTGACCACTTTGAAAGCTAGGCGTCCACGGGTTTTCGTGAATGGATTGGATAGAGGTTATGATGGTGAAGAGCTGTGCATGCAACTGCGCGAGGTGAATCATTTTATAGATGAAGATGATACATTTAAAGTATTGTACTCAAAACAGAGTAGGACCTCCAAAAAGTGGATGAGTCTCCACTGAGACGTCAGGGCCTACATTCCGAAAGATTGTTGATAGGTATGTCAATATCGGATGTAACTCTTACTTGGTAAAGGGGGATCTCTTTACTTTGAGATGCTACCAATGCCAACGATATCATCATGGCTCGAAGGAATGTACTCATGATGTGGTTTGTTCTCAATGTGCAGGTAACTATGTAGTCAAAAATTGTAATACGGATATGTGTAATAATTGTGATTTATATAATAGTCGGTTTAGTTGTAGCAACTCTACAGGACATAGAGCGGACAGTTTTGATTGTCCGGTCTATTTAAGTAAAATTCAAGCTATTAAACGAAATACTGCTTATGATGCCTTATGACGCATTGTTTTGTGTATTGGTAGTTTTTTTAGTTTTGGCTCGTCCAAGTGTTATCTCTTTGAACGAACTTATACCCGCCTTTGTACTAGTTCTGAAATTAGTATCTCTCTTTTTCACTACTCGTCATGGCTGGTAGTAATAACGTTAATCGTGTGACCCTTTCTTCCAACTCCTTTTCCGATTTCTGTGTCCCCAACATTGTCTTGAATTCGACATTAAACCATAGAGATGCGTTGAACATATGTCATCTTAAAGCTCAGAGCATCTTACAAATAATGGATGAATTTCGTGCTACCTTCGCAGGAGTGAATGTGCATGTTATATGTGTTTCGGAAACGTGGCTCAAACCTTACGTTTCTAACAAAGCTGTATGTCTTGACGACTATAGTGTTTTCCGTAATGATCGAATAGGCCTGCGTGGTGGGGGTGTTTGTGTTTTTGTCAGAGATTCAATTCCGGTTAAGGTGGTTTATGAATCCATGGATTCCAACGTAAATCTGCTATGTCTCGAATTCATATTGGGTAATGAAAAATCACTTCTTTGCGCAGCCTACAATCCCCCATGCTCTAACTTTGTTTCCCTTCTGGAAACAGTTTTAAATGATTACTCGATAGAATATTCCGATATTATTCTTGTTGGAGCTCTTAACTATAATATGTTGCTTGATAAAAATGAATGTGTTGCGTTTAAAAATGTCCTTGATAGGTTTTCAATTGATTTAGTTAATACAGAGCCTACTCATTGCAGTTCGACTTCTTCTTCTTTAATTGATCTTGTTTTATGCAACTCTAACAAGCTTTCATTTTTTAATCAAGTATCATTTTTTAATCAGGTTTCTCGCGCCATGACTTGATATTTTTCTCATTTGATGTAGTGCCTCCAAATCTACGGAAAACAGTTACATACAGAGATTTTTCCAGTATTACTCATGAGTCATGAGCATCTTATCTCTTTTTGGTGCGCTCTACCATGGCATTGTATATATGATTTTTCTGGCATTGATATGCAGTTCCAATTCTTCAATGATTATTGATATGATGGATATTTGTTCACCTTGGAAGACCATTGAAATTAAACTATCTACCCCTAGATGGTTTTCAAATGAAATACGAAGTGCCATTAAGGAGCGTGATAGGGCCTATAATAAGTGGAAGCGGCTTCGAACTCAAGACCGGTTGATAACCTACAAGCGCCTTCGAAACTGTGTGGTTGCAATAAAACGTAACTCGCTCAATCGTTTTCTGAAAGATAGGCTTGAGCAGTCGTCTTCTAAAGAATTGTGGAAAAATTTGAAAAATCTGGGGGTAGGAAAAAGTGAAAAGCAGGTGCAAATTCCGTTTACGCCTGACGTTCTAAATCATTACTACTGTGGCTCTACAACAAATGGCTCTTCGAACCCACCTAGCTGTATTTGTTCTGATGTAAGAGATAATAATTCCTCTGATAATCTGTTATCGTTTTGTAACATAGGTTATGAGAAGCTGTAATGGGGCTGGATGGTATCCCTTTTAAGTTTATTAAGCTTAGTTTGCCCCCTCCATATCTGTTGTATATTTTTAGTAACAATATAACAGTCATGCTTCCCTGCTGAATGGAAAGTTGCCAGAGTGGTACCCATACCTAAAGTAAATAACCCCATATCTATGTCGGACTTTAGACCAATTAGCACGCTATCGACTTTATCTAAGGTATTTGAAATTAAAATGCAATATTTAAAAATATACTTTTTACTGTTTATTTTTAAATTTATTTATAACAATAAAAACTTCCTTATAGTAACAATTTGATTTTTATTTTTTTATTTTAAAGAATATCGATTTCGACTTACGTCATCCTCAGTTCTTAAATTATTATTACAATTTTTGCTTAAACTATTACTTATATACTATTTCAACTGCTGTTTTTTATTATTATGTCATATATTTTGTTAGTTTTAGTGTTGATTTTATCATTTATTGTTTTTATGTTTATATATTTATATATTTCTATTTCTTCCAATCTATCTAGATTTTGTCCTTTTCTTTTTTTATGTAATATGGTTAAATTTTTTTTTTTTTTTTAATAAAATGTGTTGTGTAATAGGGTTTAGAATATGTGTCACAACAACACATAAATACCTTTTAAGACCTAGGTCTAGACCTGGGTCCCACAACAACTGGCGTTCTGAGGTGTAGATTAACGCTTTTTTTAAACATCTGTGGGTTGAAGCCACCTGAGACTAAGTGTTCCGGCAAACTATTCCATTTGTACGCAGTTCGGACAAAGAAGTCTCTGCGATCTGCCAGTGTGACAGCGCGGGACCTTTACCGTTTCACTGGTTGCGGCAGCCGATTGCCGAGTGGAACGGGGGTAAGAATAAGTTTGAGGCATGATGCCGCTGATTTCATCTGAGCACTGCTGATGACGATATTTGTAAAAAACAACGAGGTCAGCAACAGTGCGACGATGTTGTAGGGAATCAAGTTTTGATGTCAAAGTTCGATCACCTACAATTCGTATAGCTTGCTTTTGAACAGAGTCCAAGAGGGCCAAGATGGAAACAGAGGCAGCACCCCAAACTTGACAACAGTACTCCATACAGGGACGAATATAGGACTTATAAACATGGAGCAATTGGTATGGAGTGAAAAATTTTTTGCATCTATTTAGGAGGCCGAGTTTTTTAGACGCGCTTTTTGCCATCGCCATTACATGATCGTTCCAGAGTAGGTCATTTGAAACTGTGACACCCAATAAACGAATGTTTTTACATTCACCTATTGGTTCATCACACATACTAAATAAAATATCTTTGGGGAACTCGGTCTTTAATCTGGAAACAATCAACAGCTGTGTTTTGGTGGAGTTGAAATTGACAAGGTTTTGGTCACCCCAGTCGGCGACTTTATTCAGGTCTTTGTTCACGTTTATGGCAGCGTCTCTCCGGGCAGGATTAATTCGTTCGTGCATTTTACCTTTTGAAGAAAGGGGCTCGAACGACTTAAGCAGAGTACTATCATCTGCAAAACTATTTATTGGGTTGCTGGTGATTTTCAACAATTCGTTGATATAAATCAAAAATAGGGTTGGGGACAATACTGAGCCTTGGGGTACACCAGCGTTAATTAGTTTAGACTCAGAAGAATATCCGTCTAAGGTTACCGAAATGTATCGGTCGGATAGAAAATTTTGAATCAGCTTCACAACAATGGGATGAAAACCGTACGCAACGAGCTTGTTGATTAAGTTGGCATGCCAGACTCGATCGAATGCCTTGGAGATGTCTAAAGCGATAACGTATGTTTCACCACCTTTATCAAGTATGCTGTTCCAACAATGCGCTACATAGTTTAATAGATCGGTAGTTGATCTTTTGTTTCGAAAACCGTATTGGCTGTCGGATATTAAATGATTTTCTTCCAGAAATTTTGAAATATGTGTATTAATATAATGCTCATAGACTTTGGATAGGACCGATAGTAAAGCTATTGGCCTATAATTTGAGATATCGGATTTTGGTCCCTTTTTGGGGACGGGCTGGACATTTGCCAACTTCCAGCACGAGAGAAATATACCAGATTTGTAGGATTGGTAGAATATTTTAGTTAAAGTTGGTGCAAGTTCTTTGGAAAAGGTTTTTAAAATAATGGGTGGAATATTGTCCATTCCTGATGCTTTGTTGATGTTTAACCCCTTTAAAAGTTTAGCGACTATTTTGGGTTTGAAGTGAAGTTCATTCATATTAACTCCTGAAGACTGGATTTGGGGTATTTCTTTAGGAGTTTCCAAAACAGTGGAGTTCAGAGCAAAGCGTTCAGCGAACAAGTTAGCTTTTCTTGCGGGATCATTGACGATTAAATCACCATCAATAATAGGGGGAATAGAAAATTTTGTACCAGAATTTAAAGAATTAATGGCACTGTAGAAACTCTTGTCAGAAACAGACATAGACGTAAGTTTTGAGGCTTTCGCTCTGTCAATTTCGGACTTTTCGTTTGAGATAATCTGATTAGATATTTTGTTGGCCTTTAGATATTGGGATCGATTAGTGGGCGTTTTGTTATGAATCCAAATATTAAATGATCTACGTTTGTTTCTAAGTGCCGTTTTGGCAGCTTTCAAATTTGTGTTGATATTGGTGTATTTGTGTTTTTCTATTTTCAAATGTTGGGCATATCTGGATTTTGGATCGCTTCTGTTAATTTCATTGGTGTGCTCGAAATCGATATTCTTTAAAATAAAAAAATAAAAATCAAATTGTTACTATAAGGAAGTTTTTATTATTATAAATAAATTTAAAAATAAACAGTAAAAAGTATATTTTTAAATATTGCATTTTAATTCAAAAGTGACAAAAGCACACAAACAGTGAATAATATGGAAAACCATAATAACACATATATTTGAAATTGTGCTGAGAAATCAGATGACTAAGTTTCTAGACGATAGTAATTTTCTGAGTGAATTCCAATCAGTTTATAGACTGAGACATAGCACTGCCTCGGCCTTATTACATATTATTGACGATATCAGGCGAAGTGCTGATGTTAATTTGTTTACTGTCGTAGCACTGCTTGATTTTTCAAAAGTGTTTGATTGTATAAATCATGAGAAGCTTTGCAGGAAACTTTCTTTGCGTTTTAAGTTTTCGCGATCTGCATGCCGACTTATTTATTTATTACCCCAGGGATATGCTCTTGCACCATTATTATTTGTTCTTTTGATAAATGATATATCCTCTTGTTTGAAATTCTCTAAGTTCCACTTGTATGCGGATGATCTGCAACTATACGAGAGTGATGTGTTTGCTAATAGAGTGATATGTGTTGATGAACTAAATCAGGATGTTGATAGAATTGCTAGTTGGTCTGTGGAAAATGAATTACTATTGAATGCTAAAAAGTCGCAGTCTATTCTTATTTTTAGGAGTAAGTTGTCTACCTTAGATTAGAAACTGAGAAACTTAATAATGAACCTATAGCGTATTCTGACACTGTTCGTGATCTAGGACTTGTTATTGACCCTTCGTTGTCATGGAATGTTTATGTGAATAATTTATGTAGTAAGGTGTATATTACTCTTCTTTCCTTGTGGAACTTAACATCTTTTGCAAGTGTTGGACTGAGGCATAAATCGTTCATGTCTTACCTTCTTCTGCATTTCCTTTACTGTGACATTATATGGTATGGTATGCAGGATCAATTTATGCACAAAGTGAAAATGGCATTTAATGCATGTGTTAGATACATTTATTCACTTCGAAAATTTGATCATATATCGCTGTTCGCAAACCGGTTGCTCGGCTGTAGTACTGGAAAATGTTTCGAGTTAAGAAGCTGCTCGTATGTCCATAGGATTTTTTTAATCGGATGTCCACCGTATCTTTCCGAAAAGCTTGAGCTGGTGAGCTCTCGAAGGGTGCGTCATCTGAGGCTACCTAAAAACAGGTTTAGAATCTTTAGTTCCTCTTTTTTCGTTTTGGGGCTACGAAAACACAATGAGTTACCATTAAATGTGAGATATGACCTCTATGAGTAGTTTCGTCGCGTCCTATAAGCGACATTTTGGTTTTTCAGATCGAATATGATGATTGCCCTGGTCATAATTGTGAACTGGCTGTTTTTGGCAAATTAGCTTAAACTAGCTTAACTTTAATTAAATTAATGTAAATCTATATATAAATAAGTAAGCACTATTCTTGTAGTACAATTTAAAATTTGTTGCCCCAACAAAAGTGAGACAATAATAATATGTATATCGTTGAAAAGGTCTTGAGTAGTAGATGTGCCGAAAAATATTTGTTTTTAAATTTTGACGATATTTTGAGAAAAAAGGGGAAAAATGTGATAGGTGTTGTTTTTTGAGTTTTTTGTTCGGTTATTTTGTTTTTTTTTTTTCAAGTTATTTGTTTCACAATTCAAAAATATCAATAAATCAAACTCTGAAATTATGTGTTGTAGCTATTTTGTTGGGAGTTCTATATACAATTTCAATTTACAATGGTCGAATTTGGGCCACTGATTCCTAGTTAATGTAAATATGGATATGACTCGGTGTTGGAGTTATCTAAATTTTTGTATTTTCGTTGTTGGAGCTTGTATTTTTATTTTTATTAAATGTTTATTTTTTATTAAATTAGTTTTATTACCTGATAGGTTTATTATATATAGTCATTATAGATCATTATCTTGTCATAGTTTAGTTTAGTTAGGTTAAAATGTCTTTTTCTTAATCTGTGACCTCAGATTTTAGTTGTTTATTTTTTGTTTTTGTGTTCTTTTTTAGTTTTTAGTTTAGTTTATTTTATTAAATGTAAAGTTTTTTCAAGTCTGCATATTATGTATTAAAAGCTGTTACAGCTTAATTACAAACAAATAAATAGTAATAATAAAACGCCTTGGGATTGCAATCCCTACCCCTAAGATATCATCTTGGCTGCTATTATTTCACATTTCACTGACATTTTCAGTGTATGTGATATCTCACGTTAGCTCATATGCCAATAGCAGGAACAAAAGTACATACCCGTACATAAAAAATTTGAACAAAATCCAAGAAATTGAACCCTCCATCAATATTTGATATAATATACAATATCAGAGCCATTAGGTGGTTCAGATCACCATTTGATCTCTGCACAGTTAAATATACAAATTCCAAAACAATTGGAAGCTTATTCCTTCTTGTTTGAGACTAGAAATCTGCGGATTGGCAGGGTCTTCTATATGATTTTTACCGGTCTTACCGGCCAAGACCTTAATATAGCGGCGTTAAATTTTTCGGAGGTTATTCTTGAAGGTATGCGTAAATTTATTCAAAATAAATTAACCGTCTCTAAGACTGATCTGTGGTTTTCAAATAAATAGAAAAAAGCAATTAAAATTAAAAAGACATTTCACAATTTTAATTAATAGAAAACTGATAAAAATCTTTGGTAGTACCGAATTTAGACAAGTTATGAACGAAACTAATAGATGCAGGCAGACAAAAATGTTAAATCTAAATTTGCACGAGAAACCTCACTGGCTCACGCAATTTCTATAAAACCGTGAAGGCTGTCCAAAGTAATTTTTGTAAGTCTTCTCTACCTACCCTTATTGATGGAGATATGCCTGTCAATGACACAAAAGAAAACGTTAGTCTGGTAAATTATTTCTCTAATTTTAATATAATGGCCTTCTTAGAGTCTTACTTAATGAAAGACAAAATCGAGCGGGTTCCGAAAAGAAGAGCGATTTTAATTTACTTTCGGTGTTGCTCTTGATATAAACAATAAATGAACATTATAATACAGTTTCATTTTAAATATGGATTAATATTTAGCGAAGTATATTCATTCTACAAAGTTCCGACAACATAAACATAACTAGGTTGGTAAATATCATGATATTTATATAAATATCAAAATATCCGATATATATCAGATATATAACCGATATATATCATGTTCTGATATTTATTTTTAAATAAGTTGTTTATCTTAAATATTATTCAATATATGGCCCTTTCCACAGTTGTATGCAGTGCAGCGCATCACTCCCTCGTTTCTTACCTCTTTGTCAATAAACTAAATTCAAATATGACAACTCCAATTTAGTCTATTGGCAATTCATAAAACTATTCGTCTATATTTTCGATTGCACAAATCCAAATGACGAATACGCTTTCTTGCTTTGGTTTGTCTTGTTTATTTGGCCAAATTGCGTACTCAATACCTATACAAGGTTGTACAACTGGTCCAGTAATGGTCCATTGCTGGCGACCAGCAATGGTAGAGTTCTGGCAACCATAACTGGACCATAAACATCATGTAACTGAATGATTACTTCGAACTATAAATGACTGCCATGCAATGGCCCATACAAGGTTATACAACTGCTCCAGTAATGGTCAATTACTGCCGACCAGTAATTCAACAATGGCCGGGTACCGGCAACCATGACTCATAGTACTGGCAACTATGACTCGGTCATTAACATAATTTTACTTGTTGATAACTTCGTACAATAAATGGCTGCCATTTATTTGCTAGAGAGAAAAACAGCAATTGCCCATACAAGGTTGTACAACTGGCTCAGTAACATACCAATAATGATGACCCGTATTACAGCAAAGACCGAGTACTGGTCCAATGGTCCAGTACTGGTCCAATAACGCATGGAGGGATCAGTTTTTATTAATTTGTTAATTTTTTTCTAGTTTTTTGATCCACGGGTGTGACAACCCCGCGTACTCCAGTCCCTGCTATTGGCATATGAGTTAACGTGAGATATCGCTTACCACTGGCAATAGCGGTGAGATATCACTAGCCAAGGTGATATCTTAGGGGTGCTGGCGGATGAACTGTATTCAGTCAACGGTAGCACTCTCAATCTTAGCTAATGAATATTCCTTGATGCTGGAACGCTGTAGCTTGCTAGAAGAAACGAGCCTTCATATAACTATATATCTGAGCTTTAATCATTGAAAAATATACTGCGTCCCATAGTCAAGGATTATGCCATTAGCTGGACTATTGGCAAACCAATTTTAGTTTTGTTCCTGCAAATTTTTAAAACAAATTTGCTTTTTATCTCTTATTTTATTTTTATTTTCCCTACCCTATCACGAAATATTGGCCTATGTCATATTTTATATGTGATAGGATTTATGGTTTAGTTATCCATTATTTAACAAAAAAATATTGAAAAAAAAAAAACATTTGCGTCCATTAACATCCTTTGAACGCATGTTGTTGTGGGACCTTGGTCTTAAAAGGTTTTTATGTGTTGTTGTGACACATATTGTAATGCCTACTACACATCACATTTTATTAAAAAAAAAAAAAAATAACAATAGCCGATTGAAGTTAAAAAGTATACTGAACTGGTTATTTTCTATAAACCGTAGATCGGGTGATTCATGGTTCCAGAAATGGCCCAATAACAATAGCCATGTATTGTTTACCATTCACGGGCTAGTACTTGGCCATTCAGAGGTAACTAAATACTGGCTATTTTCTGTTAACCATAGATCGACCGATGAATGGTTCTAGTACTGTCCCAATAATAAAAATCAAGTACTGTTAACTATTATTAATAGACTAGTGCTTGGCCTTATTTCAAATTCTGGAAAAACCTGCTTGGGTAGTCATTGCATTTCAACACACCATTGATGGTGTATTTCTAAACTAAAATTGAAATACATATTTTGGAAACGCTGTAGATTTAGTTAAAAGCGCCATTACAAATGGAATGAAGACTGAAATAAGTAATTATTTAAATAAGAAAATATATGCTTCATCTCTTTGGTGGTTATTGGACCGTTTACCTAAAAATCGGTATTCAAGCATAATAGGTGATGAGGTGCATTTAAAGCCATGTCTCTCCTCCGATAAAGTTTCTTAACTTCTAAAGGTTTTTCTTAAGATTGACTGCCAGTTTTTGCCAAATTTCAACTACAACGGCAATAGTCGTTTTATCTCTTTGAGCTCTGTCTTAAGCGACTGCTATTGTCTTTGGACAACAAAGCATATGTTTAGCATTCATTACAATGTTTATGTCATAAGATTAGTTTTGTCAGAATCTATGTCAGCTTTATGGTCTTGGCATAGCTGAACCAGATTACCTCGATTTGGCATGCGTTTTGCAAGCAGTGCTGCGACTGTTACAGTTTTTCCAACTCTAAGGTAGGAATAATTAATTATTTTTTGTTTTTATAAATATCATGATATATACCAGGGAACAAATATCATGATATATATCAATGATATATATATCGGATATATATCATTGATATATATCATGCCAACCTTGAAACATAATAAGTTTATCATAATAACAGATGATAAATTTCTATCACAATATAATTAAAACTGTCTATAACATAATCTTTTAGTTAAAAGTGTGACATTCGCCTTAAAATCGTTTCCACAACCTTGAAACATGTAGACATTGATTGCTGAACCAGAAGATGTTTATTGTAAAGATAATTAAAAACACGTAAACAAACATTAACAACTGTCATACCTATAATAATTAAAAAAATTGCCTTTCGCAACCTTGACAAATATTATTATTATAAAATAGATTTTTTGTTAATATTTTAGTAAATGAAAAGGGAAAAATAAAAATATCGTTTTGCTTATCGTCGCAAAAACTAATTATTGAAATAAAAATGATATAATTATGTTTAAAAATAAAATAATAAAGGTTTCAATTGTTTAAAAACAATACGCCCCATTTATTTCATCAACAATCTACTATGTCATCGTATTTCACTCATATTTTATAATATGTTATATTCCATAATAATGTTTGTTAGCACACGGAAACCACACGGAAAATGATATATTTAAATTTTAACGTTAGTGTGATGTGTTAACCATCCTTCACAAGTAGAAGTTTTGACAATCTCGGACCCATAATAAATAATCCCGTACAAATTTGTTCTTAAAAGGCAACAGCAACCTAAAAATTTTTTGTTTAAAAACGAAACTGACGAATCGAGAATAATGTTCTGATGGTAGACGGTTTGAATTAAAATGCAATTATACATATATCGAAATTGTACGAAAACAAATATGTTCAACGACACCGAGTTAATATAATAGTACATTTTGCTGCAATAGATGAAGACACTGTTTTTTCGTGAGTGAATTTCATCTCGCGTAGGAAATGCAAGTTTTCCTACGATAATAAATATACAGTCGAAACTCGATTATCCGGGACACTAGGGACCGGAGGCTTCCCGGATAATCGAAAATCCCGGTTGATCGAATTTTTCAGTTTTATAAAGAAGTACACAATATTCATAATAATTTTGAACATATATCTATGTATTTTTATTAATTCATATATAAATAATCATTCATAATTCACAAATATGTACATATGTAACTGAAAATAAAATAATGCTTTATTTAAAATTACAAAAAGAAAATTTTGTAATTTGCTTTTCTTTTGGCATTCGGTGTATCAACAAAATTATGTTGTATTAAAATAATCGTTGATTTTAGTTTGAGTCTGTTTTCCCCTTTGATACTCTATTAGTTGGGCGTGAATTCTGTGCATGTGGAGTTTATCTTGAACGCTTATTTGTTCAACATCGTGGTTGTCTAAATAATTAATTAGCGTTTCACATGCAGTTAAAGCTTCGCAGGTTCTTACACTTGGTATAAGCTCCTCATCTGTATCCCCATCAGAACTGGATTGAGTTGTGTTATTACTAGAATTCATCACCATTTCCACAATTTCACTGTCCGTTAATGTGGCGGATGTTGGTGCTTTAATATCTGAATCCACCCAACTTATAAAATCTTCTCTATTTATTGGATTTATTGTGTCATTTAATTCATTTATTATAACGTCAGCCCCGTTGTTGATTTCACAACCAGAATTCATTCATCATTCGGAGTCAGACGAGTCGACGTCTCCTAAATTTTAAAATAAAAAGAACAAAAAACATAATAATCGAAAATAGATAAATAATAGTGTTATAAGTGTTAATAAGTGTTAGTAAGTGTAGTAGCTAATAAGTAAATAAGTGTTATAGTGTTTGTGTTAATGTTTATGAAAAATAAAAGTGTTGAAGAACGGACGCGTACAATTATATAATTGGTGAGATTGTTCTTTATTAAAAAATTATAGGGTATTTTGTGTTCACTATTACCAAGAGGTAGGCAGGTAAAATTTTACCTTTTATTGCTTTGATGTAATAAATTTATTTATTATTTTAAAGCATTTGTCTTGGTAATAGAAACCCAAAAATCTTGTTTTAGTTGTTATTGGTTTTTTTTGGATTGCCTGGGTTTTTTTTTTTTATTTGAAGTTTTGTGACATGATCTAGCTCCTCCCACCTCGGACTTATTTTGGGAGTTGGAAAGTGTCAGTTGGTTGATTGTGAAATGTGTTTTTTTGACAAAAGTTAGGAATTTCGAATTTAACCCTTTATTTGTGCTCGTCAATTTTGTTAGTGTATTTTGTGTCCCCATTTTTTTTTTTGCTTTTCTCTTATCGTGCTACTGTTGCATGAAATCTGCTACCGTGTTTTTGTGACAGAGATACCCAGTTTCTTTTGTACTGTTTAGTGTTGAAATTTAGGCCTGGCCGAATTTCAGTAGCTATGCCTGCAATGTCAAAGGGTAAGTCTTTGTCTCAACAAAATGGCCGCAGAGTGAACCAACAGCTTAGCATTGACTTCACCAACATAAGAGGTCTCAATTCGAATCTAAACGAGGTTCATCACTACATCGAAAAAAATAAACCTGACATATTGTTTCTTACCGAAACAATTGTTAGTGGCAAAGCATCGAAGTTGGATCCCGACAAATACCGGATACCTAGTTACGAATTGGAACATTCCTTTTATAACAAGCATGGTGTCTGTGTATTTGTTCGAGATTCACTTTCATGTGTGAGAATTAAGGCCTACGAGTTGAACTCTAAGCACCATAATTCTATAGCACTGAAGATCTCAGGTGTTGATGAAACTATGTTTATAATAGGATTATATAGATCCCCAAATTCTCCCCCAGAATGTCCCTTTTTCGATCAAATATCGGCTAATCTAGACAAGATTACCACGGACTACCCCAAAGCAAGACTGGCCATTCTTGGAGACTTTAATATTCATAATAAAGAATGGCTTAGGTATTCATCGCGCACTGACGACGTAGGAAGACAAGCCGAACTGATACTCGCAGATTATCACGGTTTGACGCAAATGATAGAGTGTCCCACTAGAATCGCAGACAATTCACATCATAACAATAATTTGCTGGATCTGTTTTTGACAAACGAACCAGATACTACGGAGACAAAAGTTGAACAACCCCTCGGAACATCAGACCATTTACTAATATCAGCAATAGTGCAATTTACATCACCGACACAAATTAAAGCAAATCCTCGCCGGGTTTGGAACTATAAACGCGCTGACTGGGAGGGACTGAGAAACTTTTATGACGAAACACCTTGGAAAACTATTTGTTGTGTTGATCAAGATCCTAGCACATCGGTAATAAGAATTTCTGAAATCATAAAAGAAGGAATGCGGCAGTTTATTCCAAATCGATTAATCACTCCTAAAACTGAGCCTTGGTTCACACGGGATGTTGATGAGGCAGTGAGGAATAAACGCAAAGCATTCAAGACGTATAACGCTAATAAAACACCTGAAACCCATAGCGCCTATAAGAAAGCCAGAAATATTAGTAAATTCAAAATAGACTTGGACAAAGACGCGTTTATTCAGAAGAAAGCAAAGAAATTCGCCGAGCACCCATCTGGCTCACGTAGTTTATTTCAGGCAGTTAAATCAGTCCAGAGCAATTTTACTCGATCCTCTATTCCAACCTTAGTTCTGAATGACATTCCCGTGAGCGACTCGAAAGAGAAAGCGGATCTATTGGGTCGTATTTTCGCAGAAAACTCAAACATAGTTGAACCCCCCCATTCTCCTACACTCATTCCCCCAGTTGTAACGAAAATGAAACCAATTATTTTTCGTTGCAATATTGTACGGAAAATGCTTCTTTCTATCAATATCAACAAATCTGCTGGCCCAGACGGTATTCCACCCCTCATTCTTAAAAACTTTGCTAGGCAACTAGCTCCAATTTTAACAAAAATTTTCTATTTATCTTATAAAACCGGAATATTTCCCGATTCTTGGAAGCTGGCCAGCGTCCAACCCATATCAAAGAAAGGCAGTAAGATAGACCCTAACAATTATAGACCAATTGCAATTCTGTCGGTTTTAGCTAAAATATTTGAAAAATATGTTAACTACAATTTGATAGATTATTTGGAAATGTCGCAAATTATTGATGATAAGCAGTATGGTTTTCGTAGAAGTCATGCAACAGGTGATCTGTTAGCCTACGTATCCCATCTCTGGAACAAATCGCTGGAAAACCACGGTGAAACATTCAGTATTTCACTTGACATTTCTAAAGCATTTGATAAAGTGTGGCATAAAAATCTTATAGCTAAATTAAAATCTTATGGCATAGACCATCTTACTGTCTCATGGATTCATAGTTTTCTTACAGGTCGCCAATTTCATGTTAATTTAGATGGTATCACATCCAATATTTTCACAACCAATGCTGGGGTTCCCCAAGGTTCGGCACTCTCACCAACCTTGTTTCTTCTATACATTAATGACTTACTTATTTCCACAGTGCACCCAATCCATAGTTTTGCTGATGACAGCACATTACATGCATCACATGCATCTCCTAAATTTCGATCTCATACTGCAGTTACCACTGATAGAGAGTTGCTAATTGATTCTATCAACAAAGATCTGGAGCGTATAATGGAATGGGGTGATCGTAATCTCGTTTCATTTAATCCAACCAAAACCAAATTATGCCGTCTTTCACGAATGGAGCGACATAAAAATTTTCCTATTAAAATAAACCAAGAGGAATTGCGTGAGGTTGAATCAGTTAGACTTCTTGGAGTGGATATTCAAAATAACCTGAAATGGAATAAACATGTGTTCAACCTCGCTAAATCTGCAATGCAAAAATTAGGATTCTTGAGTCGATGTAAAAAGTATTTCAATCCCGAGCAAATTTTGCTAATCTTCAAGTCCTTTATTCGTCCATGTATGGAGTACTGCTGTCATGTTTGGGGAGGTGCTTGTCAGTCAACAATAAATTGTTTAGACTCTGTACAGAGAAAAGCAATACGGTTGATTGGTAATACCGAACTAACGGACCAGCTTGATTCACTCCAGCACAGAAGAAATGTGGCTGAATTGTCAATATACTATAAATATAACTTTAGCGAATTCTCCTCTAAGGAAATTCAAAATATTCTTCCATCGTGTGCGCAGTATAATCGACAAACAAGAGCTGCCGAGTTATCCCATCCATTTGTTGTACAAATACCTCGTTGTAGAACTGTGTCCTTCCAAAACGACTATTTCAATAGAGTGGCCAAATTATGGAACTCATTGCCCTCCTCTGTTTTTCCCGATGAATTTTCTCCTCAGGCATTTAAAGAAAATGTCCATTATCATTTAAAAAAATTAGTATAGTTATCCCTATATCCCCATTCCTTCCATTCCTTTATAGTTGACATGGTATCTTCGGATATTCAAAGAGTCTAAATAATGAATATTTCATATTTAGTGTGCTAAACATGTCTAACTAATTAATAAAAAAAAAAAAAAAAAAAAAAAAAAAGAATTGCTAGTTTCGTCGTCATCAGCACACAAAATGTTATGTCACGTATTCTTCAAAACTTCCTTGGTTACGTCACTCCAGGCAAGATTAAGGCACCATTTTGCATTTTTAATGTTGTATGACTTTATAAAGTTTGTAATTTGGTCTTCCGTATTGAGGTTTATTATTTTTTTCACCATTTGTTTCCGGTAATGGCATTTTAAGCTTCTAATGACACCCTGATCCATTGGTTGTATCAAAGAAGTGCAATTTGCTGGCAAATATTTTACAATAACATTGTTTTGTTTAAATTTAGTGACATCTGGATGAGCAGGACAATTATCCAGTAACAACAAAATTTTGCAGTTGTCCACTAGACCTAAATCCTTACAGCTTTTTCTAGCTTCAGGAACAAAGTGGTTATCAAACCAATTCAAGAAAATGTCTTGGGTTACCCAAGCTCGTTTATTAGCTTTATATAGAGTGGGTAATTCTTTCACGTTTTTGAAAGCCCGAGGGCGCGCACTTTTTCCAATAATAAGTAATTTACACTTGTGTGTTCCTGAAGCGTTTGAACACACAAGAGCAGTCACTCGTTCTTTAGCTTCTTTCACACTGTCTGCTGAAGATTCATTTCTAGAGACTCGGGTTTTTCGGGGTAAAGCTTTCCAAAAAATACCCGTCTCATCGGCATTGTATATTTTCTCGTCCGATAAATTTTCTGATTCTATTAAATCTCGTAGTTCATCCACAAATAATGTGGCACTCTCGTAATCCGCCGACATTTTTTCGCCTTGAGACTGTGTATTCCATGCCGACTTTTAAATTTGCCTAACCATCCCTGGGAATATTGACAACTTGTGTTTATTTTAAATTCTGCATGGAAAAATTTGGCTTTTTCAATTAACATAGCTCCAGAAATAGGCAAACCCCTAAACCGCTGTTGTTGAAACCATTGATAAGTTGCTTCATCAACTTGTGGATATTCTGAGCTTTTTAATGTTTTACGAAAATTCAACCCTTTGCTGGAATATCTTTCCGAAAAAAAATTTAAAATTTCTACTTTATTTTTTTTAAAATCATATACGGTTTGTTGTCCAATTTCGAATTTTGTTGCTAAATTTTTGGCGGACACACCTTTTTCTAATTGATTTATGATATCTACTTTATCTTTAATAGACAAATCTTTTCTTGCCCTTTTCGAGGTTGATGGCGACATATTTGAACCTTTATTAACTGTAATGGCAAATCACACTTACAAGTAGATTCTAGAACTTAATACATACTCATTTTCAAAATAATAGTAGCTATTCTTACCTTTTCCAAAAAATCGTTAAAAAATAAAACAAATTAATCTGCAATTATCAACTTAACAATATAAAACTGCGCAATGAACTAAAATTTGATGTCATATATGTAGAAAAAAACGAATTTTCTAACGGTAATCAATTTCTATCCTTTTTACAAAATCTATTTTAAATACTTGTGTATATATGCAAACCATAAGAAAAACATTAATTCGCATATGTATGTATATGTGTAACACAAAAACAACACTATTATCTTACCAATATTACACTGAAAAAAAAATTGAAGTTCATGACAACCTTATCTCGAAGTTGGTAGTTGATTATTCATGCAAAGAAAAATTATTTGCAAACAATTTCACTGTGATTGGGACAACTACACGATAACATTTTCCTAACAACAGAATGAGGTTTATTTAAAATATAAAGTGTTATATCCAATATAACAGTAGTTGAATAAAGATAATAACTATTTCCCTGAAACAAATTTTCTTTGGCCTTATATCATGAACTTTTCATTTTAAAGTTTAAGTATTTGAGATTAATTGAACTATATTTTATTTTCACATAAATATTTCGTGTGATTGTCTCAACTTCATCGATTAATAATTGTAGAGTTGTTGAAGCAATTTCGTCGTTGGATTCGCCATATGTGACCGCACGGTGAGGTTGAGACAATTGCATTTCGATTGGAAATAGGACATGTTTTTTTCAGTGTAAGTATTACCAATATTTTACGGGAAAAAATTAAAAATCCCTGTTAATCGATCGAAATCCCGGTTGAATAAGCTACCAACAAAAATCACGGATAACAGAGTATTACGGATAATCGGATTCCGGATAATCGAGTTTCGACTGTATTATAAATTATCAAATTAGAAATCGACAACATAACATTCAAAATTCATCTTCTATTTTTTCATGGTTGCTTTAATAAAAATTATATGAAAATGCCATAGCAACTACAATTTGTGATTTAGCGAAAATGATTTCACACTAGTGGAAAGAAACCCATTTTCACTGCGGATTAAGATTTAAGCCGGCTTGAAAATAGACTTTTTATATGCTATCGTAGAAAAGCGATATTAACATAATGTAAAAAAACACAATACTTTTGAGTCCTGAAGACGGTCTAACAAACCGAATTATATTTTTCTGCGTAAAGTAACAAGTGGTATACATAATGTTATTTAAATACTTAAATCAAGTCCCAACGGCAAGCAGTGTAAATTATGTTACAACGATATTAATTATAAATTTCTAACGCGAGGTCTCCATTATGATGCATTAAATGACGATAGTGTTTTTTCCAATATGTGTATAAGTTTATTACACAAAAAACTTTGCTATCACCAAATCGTCCGTATGATTTTTCAGTAAAAAAAAAATATTATAATAATTTTTACGAAATGCTAACGAGATTATTACGAAGTTTTGTTTCTTCATAAATAAAAATGTTTTGTAGTGCCAACATATACCTTAGAATTTAGATATTTGTTTTGTTTTTATTTTGTGGACTTCTTAAAATTAAAAACAAATTATGTATAACAATTTATTTTTGAGCAACTTCGTTTTTTATCATAATATTTTGCTCATACATGATATTTCATCGAAATTAAAAAACATTCATATTGTATTCTATGCAACCATGATAACTGATTTGATTTAAAACGACGATTGATTTCGGCAAAGCTTTCGATTTATATGCAGTTCAGACAGGAAAGTTCTTTTAAATTTTGTCAGTACAACGAATTCTGAATGCAGATCAAGCGTATCGACTATATAGATGTATCGACTATGTAGACGTCTGTTTGCCTGAATATATAGATATTGTCGGCTGTTTGGTTTATCACTATCTACACAGCGAATTTAGTTCCCTGGAAGATGGTTGAGAGTTATTCAACAGCAGACTTTTCAATTGTGGTGAGTGGCTTTTGTAATTATTATCTTATCATTTTTTGTACACACAATGTCTTCAGTATGTCAATGCGACAATGTCAGTTTTTCACCCCTTCCATGTTGAGTTTCAAACCCGTTTCGCTGTTCGATTCATTTATGCTAATTTTTATGGGTTTAAATAACATACATTTCCGTTCTTCCTACAGAAGTTATTATGTCATATTGATCTAATCGATATCGTCAACCGTCGATTTTTAACATTTTAGTTTTATTTTTAAAAACTGGGTTAGACTGGTGTTCTTTTCTTTAGGACAACAATCAATTATATGGTGCTTCTTAGTAATTAAATTATCATAATCGTCGATCTTCATTCTGTATAAGTGTTTTTTTGATTCATTTTATCAATTTCAAAACCAAAAAAAACATTTCAAATTTAGTTTTTACTACAAACATATACTTTGCGACACCTAACATTGCTCAGTATTTTTAACGTTATGTCAAAAAGGGACATTAGAAAAACAAAATTCTTCAAAATATAAGATTTATAATACAAGCTGCATGCCATATAAATGATAATTCGTGTAAACAAACGTTTTGTCATATAGTATGTTATGACATTTTTTGCAAAGGAAAATAAAAAAAAAGTTAAAATAAAACTATTTAAAAATATTCCAGTAAAGATATTGCTTTTTTAGTAGTTAATTTGACAAGATCGCGCGATCATACAACTTTTCGTATGTACGGTAGTTTATTTTGATTTAGTTTTAAAGGTGTTTGAGGCAATATTTTTTACGATGCGCCGTTGTAGTTTGAGTGAAATAAGAGTGGAAAAAATATGTTTGACAATCTAAGAAAAAAATATATAAATAAAGTTTGAAGTGAAACGAATTAAGTGTAGTCTATCTATCTACCTACCTACGTGTTGAAACATTTTTTCGCGGTTATTTAATTTGTTTGTTTGCTTGAGATATCATAATTGATAAAAATATTTAGTCATTTACAATATTTTTAGAAGTTTTTAATTTTCATTTAAGCAATGTTTCTGCCAATTATTTAATAAATACTAAAGTTAGTTTATAGTTTAATTTTTCAATTCTTGATACATACTGATGAGTTTAGTTAGAAGAACAGAGTTTAGCAATCATATTTTTTTACACGTTCTGTTGCTGGAAATCAAATAACTATTAGTTCGCCTTCTCAAAATCTTCGTAAATTGACATTCAACAAAACAAATGTAATATTTGTCTTACAAGTTCATGATAGTATGAAGACAATATAATATGTTTTATAATAATTTTCTGTTATCATATCATATGACAATTTAAATTGCGAATAAGTGATTTCAGTTTGATTCAATTAGAAAGATATACACTACACATTTTTGTGCTGTTTTTATAATTGAGATTAAAATTGTTAAAAAAAAACGTCCTTCAAAAACCAATGTTCAAGTTTTGGATATTAAAAGTTGGACCAAAAGCATAATATCCGATATTTTTACAAATATAATACCTATCACAAGGTTGAATTTGATGTAACTGGTATAAACAATATTTGTAAACTTAATGATTTAGAAAACTATTAGCACAACTAATTAGTATTAAATTTGCATAAGATTTCAGATTGTGATAAATATTTCTAAGTTCTGAATTAAAATAAGTTATTGTGTAGTTGTGTATGTTAACTACAATTATTTCCTATAAAAGAGTTCTTGTTTTTAGGGTTCCGTTTTTTATAAAGAACAGTATTGGTGAGAGTACAACGTGTTTTTCGCATTATATCGATTATCTCGTAAATCATTAATCCTATGGACCCAAAATTTGAGGTGCTGATAAAACTAACCTATCCACACAAGATGACTGGTTTAAAAATAAATAATGTTGTTTTCGTTTATAGAGGTACGATGTGCAGCCTTTGAGAAAATAAATTTTTTTATCGAGACGAGTGATACCATATGAAAGGGCTCCACTTCAGTATTCCTTAAAAATGTATTTAGGAATTTTACACCAATTTTACTTTTTTTCTTCATGTTTTATTGCATCGATTAGCTCCGACCCTCTTGATCGAAAATCATTAAATATATTTGGAATAATAGAAAAATGAGTAAGTTTTTAATGACAAATATAGTACAGTAACTGAACATGAAAAAAGACCCAAACTTCTGAATTCTTTGAACCTCCATCGGTTTTCATGAAAATTGGGAATTAAACTCATCTTACTCTTAACTTCAAAGGTGACATAAGCCCGACTTGCGCTTTATGTGTTTAAGGGGTGAAAACCACCCCTACGTGAAAATATAGAAAAAATGTAGATTTACTAATTTTTTCGATTCCCTTCTTATTTAGCAATGTAGAATAAATCTTCTTTTATGTTCTCGAACATAGTATAGTATGTATTCCAACTTTTCACCTTTTAAAAACCACCACTATGTCTTAGAGAAATAAAAAAAGTAAACGATAACATTCTAAAAATATTATTATGAGAAAATAACATTTGTTTTAAAGCTAGGTAGGCATCACTATTAGATTTTCACGGTTTGGTGAAACGGAAGGGTTTGAAACAAAAAAACCATAACCGAAAACAGACTTAACAAACCGCGGTTTTGAAATTTTTTTTCGAAAACAAAAAAATATTACTTTTATTAATATTTTAATTAATAATGCCAATAACGGCGAGGACTTTTCTTTTTTGGAAGATATCAGGGATGAAACAATCTTAGAAAGAAAAAATAATACAATAGTATAGATTTTGTATAATATAGTAAAGTATTTTAAATGATTTACAATATGAAATAATATCTTACAACAAAACGTGCGTACAGGAGTTGGTAATGAAGGTAGTTTGAATTTGGATGAGAGACGTCGATGCAATTTAATGTACCCAAGGCTACAAAAATTTGTTACGCTTACGTAAAAACCAATAGAGGGCTTTGAGACATTTGAACATATCTGCTTACTGGAATAAGTTTCAAATTAATTGAGGGTTTATGTGATTGGCGTTTTGAAAAGAATTGTTATTATTTAAAAAAACTAGTCAAAGAACTATAATTTTGCAAAAGCTGTATGATGCAATTCTAATGATTCGTCCACCTACCATCATCCGAACCAAAGCGAATATTTTCCGTTGTATCCAATTTTAGTCGAAAAGTTAGAACTCGGTTAAATAGTTTGGTATTTTTGAAATTCCACCGAATTAATAATAATAACAACTCGTAAATACGTTTTAAATTTTTCAATGGTTCTCAAGTTTACAATATATTTAATACTGTTTTTCCTTATGGCAGCATGGCAATGAAGTAAAACTGAACTTAGATCTTTATTAATTTTAAACATGAAAATTTTAATTTGAAATATTTATAGAATTTTTTTTTCTTTTTTAATTTTAATAATTTAGTTTGAAATAAACTGAATTTGAACTCAAAAATAAAAACAGAAAACCGCGATTTTTTAAACACGGTTTTTTAGAAAATTTAATCATCAGAGCTGCAATCACTATCATTTTCTTCCGATGGGTCAATTGGAGGACAATTCTGACAGTTGTCACCGCAGCATGTCCCACATGTTGAGTTACAAAATAAACCGAGTCTTCGGCAACCACAAGAGGCACCGCATCCTTTTTTACAGTTACAAAATATTATTTTAAGTAATTCTTCTGGTGCACATCACGTACCTCCTGCTTTGATTTCGAAAATATGCTGACTATACAGTCACACAATATTTCAAACAGATTTGTGTGTGTATACACGCACACAAACACTGACACACACTCACACAAATGGTCGAAAAAGCCAGTGTTTTTGCACCAAAAAAATGCAAATGATTTTTGTAACATATCAATCTCAATTTTAAAGTTACAACGTCCATTAAAAAACCAATATATAGATAGGTACTTTCAAAAGTCATAATATGGTATTAATTCCAACTTGTTCAAACCTTTCATCTTTAACTGGATACGGGTTGAGAGGCTTGGGTTGGGTGGTCATAGCACTAACTTGAAACAGTTACATCTTCGGTATTTTTTATCCCAGAGAAAACAAAATACAACCAAATTTTTTGTTAAAACACAACCAGTTTCGTGCTGAATACTTGTTACTTATCTTATTTAGTTTTAGAGTTATTTTGAAGAGAAGGTACGTTTTTAAGAAATTTGAAATATACATTTTTCATTATCATCATATTTTTTTCGAAAACTACGTATTCTAATGCAGCTTAACTTCTGGATCTCATGACTAATACTAAAATACAGCTATCTGTAAAAGGATGACGAAGAATATGGATTTTTTTTAGGAATAGTT
Source organism: Diogma glabrata (assembly GCA_963693315.1). Lineage (NCBI taxonomy): Eukaryota > Metazoa > Arthropoda > Insecta > Diptera > Cylindrotomidae > Diogma > Diogma glabrata. The sequence goes on along the minus strand of OY856188.1, from coordinate 191,929,928 downwards.
GGGAATTTAACGCTGATTTTTTTTTTTAAATTCGAGTTGCTCACCGATTTTGTATCGTAACTCGCTTAGTTTTAAAAGACACGAATTAAACTAGTACTTATTTTAAAGGTATTGCTAAGCATTATAAAAATATTTTAGAAGTTTTGTCCGAAAAATTCAACGCTTTCCATTTTTTAACGTTGAATACTTCGAGCCAAGTTGTTAAAAAAAACATTCTCTTCAATGAGCTATAACTTCCTTCGCTTTGGACTTACAAAACTCATACCAAAACCAATCTCTTTTTCGTTTTAAACTTGATTTTTGTTTATTTTAACTTTTTTGATGCAACATTAAGTTTGTGAGTTATGTGTGTAAAACCGTCAAAAAACATGCTTATTTGATCGAAATATGCAAGTTTTTAATTGCGAATAACTCGAAAAATATCGCTCTATGGAAAAAAAAACGGTGAAGAATATTTTGACTTAAAATGTGTCGCTTTATCTATTTTCGGGGTTATTTTGAGTGAAAAAAATTCCACCCCCGAGAAGGGGTGGCATCTACCCACAGGGAAAAAACTCAAATCATCGCTATGTCACTTTTGATTTTTTAGTCATCCTTTAACTATTCAGCAAATTTCAAGTGAATCGGTCAAGGTTCAACGAATTCAGAACCGAAAACGTTTGGTTACTGTACTATTATAGAAAAATTTATAGAAGAATTTATTTTGTTATGCGTCTACGATCTGAGAATATAAAGAGTTTACAACACAACTTAATTTTTTTTGATACTGTGTTCTGAACCGGATCCCTTGGCGAGCGAATTTTATTCGCACTTGTCCGACTTTTTGCATCTTTGAAACAAATTATGAAGGTTATTGAATTTGTTATATCGTCTTAAGCGAATTTAAATGATTCAGACCCCATTTTGTAATGTAACGATTTATGATTATCAACTTCTGCCGATATGATTGCATTAAATAAATAACAGAAGCGGCCTTTGATGATATCTTATACTTGATCTCATAGTGGTAGTATTTATTGTAATAACTGACAAAAACTGAACTGGATTGATCGCGTATTGTTTTTTTCCTGTGTCGTCTTGCCAAGAGCATGAAAAAATTACTGAACATTGTCTCTTTTACTTTAAAATTTGTTCTTCTTTGTAAATAGGTTATTTGTTGTGAAGTTTTCTTTAATCGAACAAGTCTTTTGTTTTTCCGTTTACTATTATTACCCTCTAGAGTCTAGACGTCCAATTTGATTTAAATAAAATTAGCTGAATTTCCCGTTTGTTTGCGTTTCGAAATGGTATCTTCTGTCCGTTTTGGAATTTTTGAAGTCTGGTCAGACTTATAATATCTAAATAGCCCAAAAATTTACTTAATGACATCAATTTCCACTTATTTTTCATTGGTCTAATGACATTTGCTATCGCACAATTTTCATTTAATTGAAAAAAAAATTTCATCTATTTTTCTGAAACACGATTTAACTATCAATTATTTCGTTTTTTTCTGTTCAATCAAACAGTGATTTGTTGTGGTTGAATTTAATCGTAATTAATCAAAAATCTTTATCAATCATTGATGTTTTGAATATTTAGTATGAAATAGGGAATAAAGTTAAATGATAGTATTTATCTACCTAAAGAGCTGATTTGGCAAACAATAATTTAAATTATTAATGTGATTATCAAAAAGAGTGTGAAAATTATAAAAATATGTAAAAAAAACAATATTACTCTTTGTTACAGGATATTGCATTACCAATATCTAAAACTGTTGGTAAATTTGTGTCACCCAAACCATCAACCACGAAAAAGAAGAGAACGATATCAGCATTATCAAAGAAAATCAAAAAACCTCGTATTGAAATAGAATATGAAGTGGAAACTGAGTCAGAGCGGCAAAGGATACATAACTAAGGTAATTTATGTATATATAACAAAGAGTATGAATTCATAATTTTATAAAAATAAAAAATTGTTTTGTTTAAAATCAAATATGTAATTGTTTTTTTTAAATCAAATATGCAGTTGTTTTTTTGGCCAAGTCAAACCAAAAAGTGTTTTAAGGTTTCTTGAACATTTTCAATATCTCACCACACTCCGGTTTGCAAGCAAGCATCAAACACTAAAACCTGCTGAACTCATAAAATTACAATTATAATGGACAAGTAACTTTTGGACGGAATAGTATATTATGCAACGATCATCAGGTTATTACATGAGAGTTGCATACGCTATTTTTTCTACACCCGATAAATAACGAAGAACTATAAATACACTAGTTTACAAATTTTGAAGTTTGTCTCCCTGAATAAAACCCAACTTTTCTTGTGGATTTGGACTTCCTGAAAACGAATATCATATTCATTTTTTTTTGTTAGCTCTTGTTTTTGAGATATTCACGAAAAACCATTTTTTTTGGTGATCAAAAATGTTGTTTCGGTTTTTGGGTCTCATATTTTACAAAACCAACAAATTAAAAATATTAATGAAACAAGTGCATAGTAAATATACCAACAAACATTTTGAGCTATATTTTGTAAAAATCCATTAAGGATTCTGGAAGTTACAGTCGAAAAAAGTTGAAAAAATACGAAAAATTCACGTTTTTTTCACATTTTTCCATTTTCAACACCATAAATTTTGAACAAATAAAGACACTAATTTTTTTTAATTTGTTGGAGCCTATAGTAACTTCAGTTTTCTTTCTTTTAAGCTAAAAGATACGAATATTGGTGCAGTTTGCACCAAGTTATTCAAGTTTTCCCTAAGAAAGTCAAAACTCAAAATTTGGAATAAAAATTTAACTTTAAGATTAATTTAAATTCTGCAACATAATTGATTTATATATAAGTTGTTTTCGTAGTAGACCTAGCTCCTCCCACCTCGGAGTTATTTAAGGAGTTGGAAAATATCAGTTAGTTGATTATGAAATGCCTTTTTTTGACAAAAGTTGTATTTTGTTTGTATATGATTTTTCTCGAAATTGAGATTTTTTTGTAAAGTTTTTTGACATGATCTAGCCACTCCTACCTTGGACTTATTTTAGGAGTCGGAAAATATCAGTTTGAAGTTGTATTTTATTTGTATATGATTTTTCTCGAACTTGAGATTTTTTTTGTGAAGTTTTTGGTCAAGATCTAGCTCCTCCCACCTCGGATTTATTTTAGGAGTTGAAAAATACCAGTTAGTAATGAAGATTGGCAGTTCTTATAAATGGGGTGATTTAGCAGCATGTATTATGTAACTTCCACAAATAAAACAAAATGAGTTTGTGCTATTTTTACACTTGAAACTTCTTGACGACGCCATTTAAATAAACTTGATTTTACACTTTACTAACAACTTATTTTGCTTTAAATAAAAGGCAGCTATCACTATTGATTTATTGATTTTTAAAAACAATACACTATTTAAAATTTATATTTGTAATATTTTTTTTTTTTAATTAATATTTTCACTTGAATGTTTGGAATTAAATTTATTCTCAGAGAGATTATATTTGCAACTAATCATACGACAATTATCTACTTAAAAAGAAACCTCTTTAAACTAATTATACAAAAGTTGGGAAAACCGAAAAACTATTAAAAAGGAGAAATAATTGCTTTCTTAAATTAAACTTAAAATGATCATAAACGTAAGGAGTAACACAAGGTGGGCGATGATAGAAAAAAATTTACATTATCAAAAAACAAAAAAAAAGAGAAAAAAGAAAAGAAACAAACAGGTATTAATAGACATAAATAGGGGCTTCACATGGTGCTTGAACTAACTTAAATAGTTCTGATGTTATGATGTTTTGCCTCTCCGCACAATTCATTATCTTTTGTTTATATTTTTCTATATACGTCTCATCGACCAATGGATCGACCAATTCCCAACTTCGAAAACAAAAATGGAAATTATACTTTACTATGTTAAAATAATCTTTTACTGATGTTTGAGAACGACTGAAATTATAAAAGTATTATTTATGGCACAATAAATTAAGTAAAAAATTATTTTTCCCAAATTTTGAGTTTTGACTTTCTTTGGGAAAACTTGAATAACTTGGTGCAAACTGCACCAATATTCGTGTCTTTTAGCTTAAAAAAAGAAAATGAAAGCAACTATAGGCTCCAAGAAATTAAAAAAAATTAGTGTCTTTGTTCAAAATTTATGGCGTTGAAAATGTAAAAATTTGAAAAAAACGTGAATTTTTCGTATTTTTTCAACTTTTTTCAACTGTAACTTCCAGAATCCTTAATGGATTTTTACAAAATATAGCTTAAAATGTTTGTTAGTATATTTACTATGCACTTGTTTCATTAATATTTTTATTTTGCTGGTTTTGTAAAATATGAGACCCAAAAACCGAAACAACATTTTTGATCACCAAAAAAATTGGTTTTTCGTGAATATCTCAAAAACAAGAGCTAAATAAAAAAATGAATATGATATTCGTGTTCAGGAGGACCAAATCTATAAGAAAAGTTGGGTTTTATTTCGGGAGATTTTTCTTGTAAACTAGTGATATTGTATTTATATTTGTATTGAACACAATAACAGTAATTACTCGTATTTCTTTTTACACATTTTAATTTAAAAAGTTCTAAACTGTATTTCTTTAAAAAATTCTACAAAATTGTAATTAATGGATACTTGATATAGTTTTTCGTAGACTTTCTTAGAATTTTGGGATAAAATATTTTGTACTGCATTTTCTGCTTCCTTCGTTATGTATGCCAGTCGATGTTAATTCTTCTAAATATATCGCTGATATTAGACATTTTGTTTTGATAATATAATTATCGAAGTTTAGCTACATTCTACGAAAATTTAATACCTACTGATTTTGACAAATAAAACAATTAGATAGGAATCTAGGACAAACGTCAAATACACAGCATGCTTGATTGAAAAATTATGGGTTTCTATTGATTAAAAATCTGTATCATAATGGATATCATTATGAAACAGATTATGGGCAAATAAGTGTATTATTATAGTACGGGTGTAAAAAAATTATAGTGAAGTAGGAATTACAATACCGTGTCACAACAATAATAAAAAAAAGACAAAGGGCTGACAACAACATGTGCTCTGAGGTGTTGATGCAATTTATTTTTTGTTTTTTTTAAAGAATGGATATCTAAACAATAAATCTTATCACATAATAAAATATGTATGGAGAAAATAAAAATAAAATAAGAGATAAAAAGGAATTTTTTTTTAAATTACAGAAACAAAACTAAAATTGAGTTGACAATAATTCAGCTTCAGACGCATATTAATTGATCATGTGACGCACTGCATTACACAAAGGCTGGTTTCTTAGAGCAAACAATAGCATTTCATCATCAAGGAATATTCAATAACTAAGATTAAGGGTGCAACCGCTCATTCGCCAGTCCCTATGATATCACTTAGGCTAGTGAGGCTAGTCTCACTACTATTGCTAGTCGTATATGATATATCAAGTTAACCCATATGTCAATAGCAGGGACTGGAGTATGCAGGGTTGTCACACCCATAGATCAAAAATTTTAAATCAATAAAAAATTATCCCTCCATTGATCCTCCATCTGATCCCTGTATGTTGATATAAACTAAATATAGAGTGGGGGACAAAACAGCCTTGGACTACACCAACGTTAATTAATTAAGACTCGGAAAAAACCTTTTATGAATACCGACTGCGAATACCATTCGTACGCAACTAGCTTGTTGATCAAGTTGGCATGACAAATTCAATCAAATGCGATAACGTACGTTTCTCCATCTTTTTCAATTACGCTGTTCCAACGATAGGCTACATAGTTAATTATATCGGTGGTTCAAATCGATCATTAGAATAGATCAAATGGTTATCTTCCAAAAATTTGGATAGACGCATATTGATATAATGCTCATTATTTAAGACAGAACTAGGAGTATAGCTATTTGACTACAACCAACGATACAACACAAATGTACTCTTTACAAGCAGCAGCAGCAATCCAAATCTCATATTATTAAAAAAAAATTAGGCAGAGCTGAAAAATATGCGAACAGCTTTAGAGAAACACTTCAGAGATGTCAAAGCCTTCAAGGCATCTGGCCTAATCTAATAGAGTTGTTAACTTTTGGTCCGTAGACTCACAACTTTGAAGCAACGTCTATAGATTTGTGTTTGGGAATTTTTTGTGACGCTGTCTGAATGAGACAATCACTCCCGACGACAGATATAGCGGCAACTTATTAGTTTTAATACGGTGCATGAAAATAGCGAGTCTGTACTTTAGGTAATTAATTAGATTGCAATTACGAATAGTGTAGGTTTTAGATGAGATATGATCATGTCTTCTAATGTTATAGATGAATCTGGCACAGTCGTTGAAGGCAATCTTTAGTTTACTCTCACTAATCTTACCAAGTTATAAGTAATGATAGGCACAAGCAAGGATCTGACAAGTACAAGACAAGTCCAGTAGTAAGTAGCCGAGCATTTGTCCATAAAAGTCTAAGACCAGCGTAAACTTTGCCAATCGTTTTATGAACATGGTTATTCCACTAAAGTTTGTTGTTAAAGACTATGCCCAGGTTATTTACCTTGTTACCAAAAGGAATTATAACTCCGTTGATCTTTATTGGGCATTGTGCCAACCCAGCATCCCGATTAATAAAAATGGCTTTGGTTTTACCTGAGTTAAGCAGAAGTCGATTGCTGATAGACCAGTCATAAATACTCTCCAGAGCTACGTTAATTTTGCTTATGGCGACATCAGGCTGGCCCTTAGGTGCAGCCATACATAACTGAATGTCGTCAACATACATCCTGGTCGTTGAGAATTTCACAATGTTTTCAAGGTTATTAACATACATACAAAAACAACAACAAACGTCCCAAGATATAGTCCTGGGGCACTCCAGAGTATAGGTCGTGACAATCGGAAGACCCCGCATCGGTCTTTACAAACTAATACCTTGGAGTAAGGTATTTCCAGATCATCTCAAGCGCCGTAGAGCTAAACATAAAATTACAATTTAATTTAGAGCACAGCAGTGCTCTAGGATAGGATTTTCAACTAGGATGGACGACCACGACTAATCGATGTTTCCACAAATTTCTCCAATAAGTTCAGAAACTGTAGTAATGGCAGAATGATTCTTCCTAAAGCGCGACTGCTTACTGGTGAGTAGCATACGGCGATTAAGATGATCCAGAATTTGACCACACATTAGTTTTTTAAGAATCTTGGATAACATAGGTAGAATACTGATAGACCTGAAGTCATTGACCGAGGTTGACGAGTTTTTCTTCGAGACAGGTACTATGCCAGGCCAAGGGAAAAGTCGACGTCATCAAGCAAGACCTAATAATATGCGTAACGTGAACATAAATATAGGGCATGATAAGGAGTAAGAAACGCCCGTCAATTAGATCGCACCCCATAGACATTGATTTAATTGACGAGTATCCATTGAGCATTTCATAATGGGCAACATTACGGAACCCAAACTCATTTAAAAACAGCAGCAACAGCATTTAAAAAACTAACATTAAAATTATCACCATTATTAACAATAAATCCTTCAACAATAGCTTATTATCATAACTCATTCAAGGGTTTACAAAGAATATTTATGTATATCCTATATCACAAAAAAAAAATAAAATATAAAAATATAATATTGAAAGAAATATTTCGTAGCTAATGACGGGCGGACGGCCAGCCGGCAGACAGAAATACATTTTTTGTTGCTTTTTTAGAATCAGTAGGTCATAAAACGTCGAGAAATGCCAAAAAAGTGGGGGTAAGAATTTCACTTTTGGCTCTAGAATTCAATACTTTGGTTTTTTCAAAATCGAAGTAATCTAAGAGTCAATTTGCCGCCTTCGAAAATAAATATTTTTGTTGAGATTTTATTATTGAGCAGGCAACAAATTAATTAATATTGTATGGTTTCAGTAAAGTTTTGAGCAAAAATATTTACGTCAGTATTAAAACAATGACGATCGAAAGGGAAACCTTGGAAAAAACTACGGAGACCATTGGTGTTCTAGAAGAAAACTTGTATCACCGCCATTACCAGGAGATAGTTGGACTTTTTAAATTTGAAAGGCCTTGTGATGCTGCTTGTCGTTGGTCGTCTTAGAAAATTCTAGCCACGGTTTGTTGTGACCGGTAACGATAACCTCAGAATTAGTAAACTTTACTATAATTTCGTCGTCAACAATCTTAGTTAGTATAGATTAAAAAATGGGGTTTACTTTATATTTGTTTGGAGAGCGGTATAAAAAAAAATTTTAGGTAGTCAAATCTTTAATATAACGGTCGATGGCGTAGCATCACTCAAAATTGGAGCTCGAAATTTGGAATGCGTTTATATGAAAATTGAAACCTATTATATGGCAATCGTCCATCAATACCTCAGAACGCTTGTTGTTGTGGAACCTTAAAGGGTTGTCTTAAAAGGTTTTTAATGTATTGAAACACATATTGTAATTCCTACTACAGTACATTTTATTTTAATAAAAATATGCAACACTCCCATTAATGTAGTATGCCTTGTTTAAGTGTAAAAGCTGATTCAAAGCTACATTTGGGATTTAATGTTTCGTAATTACCCACGGAATTTCCGAAATTTTGGGTTGTGTTAGAAAAAGATGCCGTCATGCTCGGGATGATGTAACATGGCATCACGGTTGACGTTCAATCCACAAAAATTTAAAGGTTAAATTTTGAATTAAATATCCAATGTTTTTTTTGGCATAATAAGATCAGAATTTGTTTTTTAAAAAATGGATGGAAAAATGGAAATATGACATATGCATTTAAAGATTTTATACATCCTTATGAAATAAAAAACAGAACTAATAAACAAAATTTTTAAAAATATTAAGAAAATAATTGAATTTTTTGACTATGTTTATCATACTCCTACCTGCAGGCTCCTACCTTCGTTCTAACTCATACCTTTTAGAAGCCTTTATACAACTGGGAAACGACAGGTGTTTAGAGGTTTGTATGCACTATGCACTCTGGTTTACCCCAACCAGATTCATTCTTCGGTGCGCACGATCACGAATGGATTAGGGATGTTGGTAAGATAGCATCGGTCAGCGATTCAGGCGGTTAAGCGAAGATCTCCGCTACTGCTGGACATGACAACGGGTTTATGGTGTACCATGGCGGACAAGAGCATTGATCTATAGCTTGCGTAAGCCAGACGATCACAGCGCCAGTACGACACCTGAGCGAAAATACAGTACGTACGACACCTGAGTAGTTAATGAAAAAATGATTATTTTTCCCATTATATTTATTAAATAAGTTATTTTTTTAAACCAAAAAGAGATTGACGTCATGTTAAAATCATTATTTTGTATAATGTATAAAAATCATTATTTTTCATTCATTGGAATCAAAATAAAAGGTAAATTAAATCTTGTCGTCCTTGTATTACTTGTGGTTACGTTATGATATGACTTTTTGCTTTACTTTTTTTTCCATTGCAATTCTATTTTGTTTTTGATTTTCATCTATTGATTTCCAATTTTTATATTAAATTCTATTTTGTACTACATAGATTGTATGTTTGTTTGGTTTATACACATGTCTGTCAGGTTGTCTACTAAATAGTAAAGTTATAAACGGCATTACAGATTATGTTTGACACAAACAGCAAAAAAATACAATCACAAAAACCAAAACAATAATAAATTTGATCTTGAAAGATCAAGTGACGTGGGAGATTAAAGTAAAAAAGATTTCAAATTCGTTATATTTTGTTTATAAACTCCGGTGAGAACTCAAAAAATTTAATAAATCATCTATAGATTTGACCTTAAATACATCTTGGTAATATCTTAAAATTAAGCGTTCATATAAATTTTAAGCAAATTTGGCGTAAAGGAAATTATATCTTAACCAGACGTAAAATTTTGAGTCCTACCGGCTTTAGGTGTATCTGGAATTTTTTCATGCCGTCAAGTCTTTTTTTAAATTAAATTCAATGACTTTCCAAAAAAAAATATGAAAATTCCATGACCGATTAAGCGATTAAAAATAAACTGTTCATCTGCAATGAGACATATTAAAGTGGTAACTATATGAAACAAAACGTGTTGTGTTAGATTACAATATGTTTTACAACATTCGAGAGAAAGGTCATACGAACAATTTATGGTCCATGTAAAGTTGCTGAAAATCAGTATAGAATCCGAATGAATCATGAAATCAGACAGCTTCTTGGAGGCTGCGATGTAATCGGATTCATTAAATCCAACCGGATTAGATGGTTTGGTCATGTAGAAATTAGATAGATTAATAAAAAAAACGTCCCAACAACAACCAGCTGGTGTTCGTCGAAGAGGAAGATCTAGACAACGCTGGCGTGATGACATCATCCAAGATCTTCGTGATATAGGATGTCGAAACTGGGTCAACTGGTCATGGAACGAAATGATTGGAAGCAGATTGCCCAGACGGCAAAATCCCTCCATGGGATGTAAACGCCAGAGAGAGAATGTTTCACAACAACACACAGATATCTTTTAAGAAATAGGTCCACAACATGCATTCTGAGGTGTTTGTGGACGCGTTTGTTAAATGTTTGGACGCACTCGAAACTATTTATTCGGGTACAGCATTTCATTTGTAATATGTACGCACAAATAACTCCTTTCGCATTTTGTCACTATGATAGTGTGTTATCTCATCAGTTTGACTGTTTGCACTAACCGATTGACGAGTAAAACGGGGAAAAGAATATGTTTGAGGATGATGGATCTGATTTCATTTTTATTTCACGAAAAATGTCAACACCGATAGCTTTACAACCATTTGGGGATATCGTGATAGAGATAGAGGTTTGATTTAATAATCTTGACACACGACGATTCTTTGTCGAAAAATCTATAGCCATAACATCAGGTAAAACCAAAATCATACTGTTCAACGTATATATACCGCTAGCAACTTGTTGCCCTTCATATGGCCAGATACTCAACATAGGACTCTGCCTTAACTTATGACCTACATGATATCGTGTTATCCCAATCGATCAAACAAACTGCGTATAACTCTACAATTCTTCGCCATACGAGTCACTACAAACAACAGAAGCTCTCCTGACGTCTATACCAATTTGACGGCAACATGTATATAGTTTTTTTAAAGTAAATTAAGCTGATTCTAGTACACAAATTGGCCGAAAACCGTATACCATTCAATATTTTACCCGTTTTTCCGCAACATTTTTATATCACAATTCAAAGCTTATATTTTCGTTAAAATACTTTATCAACAGTTTAGAAAACCCTATCATTCTTTAAACTAAAGGTGGTAGTTGATTAATATCAGCAATTTTGCTATTTCTACTTTTTGCTAAACTATATGAACATCTTCTTGAAGTCGTTCACTGCCTGGAGAGGAAACCGCCAAAAAAGTATACAGAATCACAACCTTGCTCGAAATATGTAGCGCTAAATCTCACGATCAATACAGATAGATAAGATAGACGTGAGTTTGTTTAAGTTTCCACGTTTATGACCCATAAATCATGTCTTGTATAACGTAGTCTTGGTTAGTTGGCACATATGGTGAGCCAAGCAGGTTTATATGCGTACAAGGTTCGATTACACTAGTTTACAAGAAAAATCTCCCGAAATGAAACCCATCTTTTCTTATAGATTTGGACCCCCTGAACACGAATATCATATTCATTTTTTTAGGTTAGCTCTTGTTTTTGAGATATTCACGAAAAACCAATTTTTTTGGTGATCAAAAATGTTGGTTCGGTGTTTGGGTCTCATATTTTACAAAACGAACAAATTAAAAATATTAATGAAACAAGTGCATAGAAAATATGCTAACAAACATTTTGAGCTATATTTTGTAAAAATCCATTAAGGATTCTGGAAGTTACAGTTGAAAAAAGTTGAAAAAATACGAAAAATTCACGTTTTTTTTAAATTTTTTCCATTTTCAACGCCATAAATTTTGAACAAATAAAGACACTAATTTTTTTTAATTTCTTGGAACCTATAGTAACTTCAATTTTCTTTCTTTCAAGCTGAAAGACACAAATATTGGTGCAGTTTGCACCAAGTTATTCAAGTTTTCCCAAAGAAAGTCAAAACTCAAAATTTGGAAAAAATAATTTTTTGCCTAATTTATTGTGCCATAAATAATAATTTTAAAAGTTCAGTCGTTCTCAAACATCAGTAAAGAATTATTTTAAAATGGTAAAGTATAATTTCCATTTTTGTTTTCGAAGTTGGGAATTGGATCTATATAAGACGTATATAGAAAAATATAAACAAAAGATAAGGAATTGTGAACAGAGGCAAAACACTATAACATCAGAACTATTTAAGTTAGTTCAAGCACCATAAAGTTAAGCCCCTTTTTATGACTATTAATACCTGTAAGGTTTGTTTCTTTTCTTTTTTTTTTGTTTTTTGATAATGTAAATTTTTTTTATCACCGCTCACCTTGTGTTATTCCTTACGTTTATGATCATTTTAAGTTTAATTTAAGAAAGCAATTACTTCTCCTTTTTAATAGTTTTTCGGTTTTCCCAACTTTTGTTTAATTAGTTTAATGAGGTTTCTTTTTAAGTAGATAATTGTCGTATGATTAGTTCCAAATATAATCTCTCTGAGGATAAATTTAATTCCAAACGAGCAAGTGAAAATATTAATTAAAAAAGAAACAGTATTACAAATATAAATTTTAAATAGTGTATTGTTTTTAAAAATCAATATATTGTTACGATTGCAGAAAAATCTAGACGATTACAGAAAGATCTAAACGATTACAGTCACTTCCAGGAAAATAAAATCAACAAACAAGTTAATGAAATGAATATTGTTGTTGTTGTCTCTTCTTAGAAATAGGGTCAACATAAACGATTTTATGAATCAAATCAACATAACGTAAAATAATCGAATATTCTAATGTTTTCTCAAGGTTTCTGGAAAGTGATGTCGAATTATCTAGAAGTATTGCAGAAGGTATATAAGAAAAATACCTTTTGTAGTTTTTAATTAGTTTATTTTAAACCTGCGATAGTGAAGCTAAAATTATAAAAGTGATCTTTAAATTAGTTTTGTGTAAAGTTATAAGTGTAATAAAGTTATAAGTTTTATTGAGTAGAAATATTTTGTGTATTATTTTCAACGTTGTGAACTGGAAATTTCTACAATCAACCGTTGGAGTTTCTGAAGCTGTTGAAAGAATATTCTAGTTAGGAATATTGTTTACTGTATTGTTTTCCTATTGTTGTGGAACAATTAAGTTGTTGAATACTTAATAAAACCTGGTGTTTGTGCTTACTAATCAGTGATCGAACTCAGAAAGAGATTGGGAATTACGTTTATCGAATTGTGAGTTAGGCCAATTCGAAGTAAGGTGTGAAAAACGTAACATTGGTGACAGCGGCGGGATTAGTTAGCTGTTAATAATGGTTTTATTAAGTGATTTGAAGGTTCTTGAGTTAAAGAAAGAACTAGAACAACGTGGATTGTCAACAAGTGGAAACAAAACTGAATTAATGCTACGGCTTCGACAAGGTATGGAAGCCAATGGAATGGACGTGGAAAGTTACCAGTTTGTAAGAGTCACGACAAATAATGATGCAGTAGCAGTTGATGAAGAGAAAAGTTCTGTTGCGGAAACAACAACCTCATTGCCACCTGCAAATTGTGATTTTACGCAGTTAATGGCTATGATGCAACAGATGAGTTTGAACATCAGTCAACAGAATCAGCAATTGGCTGTCGTAAATGCCAATATGAATCAAAAACTGGATGATGTAAATACAAACATGGCTACCACAAAGGAAGAGATTAGTTGCAACATCAATCAACAAATGGCTGCTACTAAAGAAGAGATTAGTTGTAACATCAATCAACAGCTGGAAACAGTCAACAATAACATGGCTGTTAATAAGGAAGAGATTACTGCAACACTTGCTGCAAATAAAGAGGAGATAAACCAGCAAATAAATGAGTTGAAAACTGGAATACATCAACATTTGGATGAGAAACTATTACAAATGTCAACTGCATTCGATGTAAAAGTCGAGAAAATTGAAACAGAAATTCAGGAATTTGAACATAAAATGTTGACGAAAGTTGATGATTTTGAAAAGAGGTTGCAGGACGTTGAAACGACTAAAGTTATTTCCCAGGTGGTACATCAAGTAGCAAATATCAAACTAAAACCACCATCATACGATGGAACAACATCGTTCGGCATCTTCAAGTTCCAGTTTGAGACAGCAGCAGACCAAAATGTTTGGAACGCCGAAAATCGTCTTGCTGCATTGATAGTTGCGCTTAAAGGTGAAGCAGCTGAAGCATTACAGGCAGTGCCGGAAAACGACCGAAAAAGCTATTCTGAGGTAATGAATGCTTTGGAACGAAAATATGGCAGCGACCATAAAAAGGAATTATACAGGATTGAGCTAAAAGGTCGCTTGCAACGAAATGGTGAATCTCTACAGGATTATTCCTCGGCTGTAGAGCGGCTTGTTCATTTAGCACACTCAAATACACCACCATATTTCATGGAGAAGATGAAGATCGAGGCGTTTACTGATGGTATTCGTGATCCGGAAACAAGGAAAGCTGTAATGTTGTCGCCAAAACCAACATTCGCAGAAACCATTGCTTATGCCTTAACAAATGAAACTGCACAAGCAATTATAAAACCATCGATTAAAATACGCCGGGTTGAGTTGGCTGATGACAACGATTACAAGCCCAGAGCACGAGAAAGTATTCGAAGTGACAGAATACGATGCTGGTTATGTGGCAAATTGGGCCATATTTCGAGAGAATGTCGAGATGTTAGAAGGAAACGAGCAAGATCAGCATCGCCTATGCAGAGACGTCAAGCAGAAGAACGGGTGCAGCAAGCTAGAGAAGACGATGGAGCAGCGCCGCATCCGTTAAACTACAACGAGTCAGCCTAAAGGGGCGTAAGCTGGCTCCCACAACCGATTGCCCCATAACCTTCATCCACGTATCGAGATTGACAAGGGGAGGTGACAGCCTTACTGTTAGGGCTAATATTGATGGAAAAAGTTGTTTCATCACGTTAGATACGGGAGCAACAAATACAATTGTCCGCACTGATGTTGTGAAAGGGAAACTAAAACCAGCAGGAAGATACCGAATGCAGACAGCTACTGGTGAAAGTGCAAGTATTAAAGGAAAGAAAGTGGTCAACTTTGAAATCGGGAATACTCACTTTCAACATGAAGTGGTTGTAGCTGACATTGTGGATGAAGTAATCTTGGGAATGGACTTCATGAGGCCAAATGGATTCGTTATTGATGCTGGCAAAGGAGTACTCACGTACGGAAATGTTGAGTTGCCACTCCAATTTAATGGTGAAGATTCAAATTGTGTTCGTCGAATAATATTAGATCACAGAGAAAAGCTGCCACCCCAATCAGAAACAATCATTTGGGGAAAATTGGAAGGAGGTTCTGGGTCACCCAGGTTGTGGGTTGTAGAAGCCAACAAAGAACATCAAAATTTTAAAGAAGTCGTTATAGGGAAAACTTTAGTTAGATCGGATGCTGATTACAAAATACCAGTAAGAGTTTTAAATCTGTCAGATACGCAGAAAACAATAAAAAAAGGATCAATCATAGGACAATGCGAAGAGGTAGCTAAAATAATAAAGTGCGAGCAGAAAAACATCAATTGCTCGGTCAACACAAAACAACAAAAGGCAGAAATGGAGCAACTTGTGCAGAAATGGACAGAAGGGCTTTCAGAAGAACAGAAGAAAGCAGCACGTCAATTGTTGGAGCGGCACAAGTCTGTATTCTGTAGTACACCTGAAGGGAATGGCAGAACCAATATGGTGAAACATCGTATTGATACCGGAGCAGAAAAGCCGATACGCCAGGCACCAAGGAGATTACCATTAGCTAAAAGAGAGGAAGCTGATAAAATGGTAAGAGATATGAAAGAAGCTGGTGTAATTGAGCTTTCAGACAGTCCCTGGAGCTCACCTGTGGTGTTGGTTGGCAAGAAAGATGGGAGCTTGAGATTTTGTGTTGACTACAGGAAACTAAACATAGTTACGAAGAAGGATAGCTACCCATTGCCTAGGATTGATGATACACTGGATACACTATCGGGTTCAAAATTGTTTTCAACATTGGATCTGCAGAGTGGTTACTGGCAGGTTGAAGTTGCGGATGAAGATCGGGAGAAAACAGCGTTCAGTATAGGGAATGGACTATGGCAATTTAATGTCATGCCATTTGGGTTATGCAACGCTCCCGCAACTTTCGAGAGATTAATGGAACGGGTACTTAAAGGCTTGCACTGGAAAACATGCCTTGTATATTTGGATGACATCATCGTCATGGGCAAAAACTTTGATGACCACTTGAACAACTTGGCGGAGGTACTGGAAAGGTTGCAAGCAGCTGGTTTAAAATTAAGTCCCAAAAAGTGTTCACTTTTCAAGGAAGAAGTAAAATATTTGGGACACAAGGTTACGGCAATGGGAATTCATACAGATTCCGACAAGATTGCAGCAGTTATGAACTGGCCAAGACCAAAGAATCTACATGAACTACGCAGCTTCCTTGGATTGTGCACATATTACAGACGGTTTGTGCCAGGATTCGCCAACGTTGCCAAAAGTCTGCATGAGTTAACCAGAAAAGATAAGGCATTTGAATGGAATGAACCTCAAGAACAAGCATTTGTGGAGCTCCGAAAGAGATTATGTACGGCCCCAATCCTGTCCTATCCTATACCAAATGTTCAGTTTATTTTGGATACTGATGCCAGTAATGAAGGTATAGGAGGAGTCTTGTCGCAGAAAATAGATGGTCAGGAAAAGGTGATAGCTTATTTCTCGAAAATGCTATCCAAGCCGGAGCGGAATTATTGTGTAACTCGAAAGGAATTATTGGCTATTGTGGAATCCGTCAAACATTTCCATAAATACTTGTATGGTCAGAAATTTCATCTCAGAACTGACCATGGTGCGTTAAGGTGGTTACTCCAGTTCAAAAATCCAGAGGGACAAGTAGCACGTTGGATCGAACGGTTGCAGGCGTACGATTTGGACATTGAACATCGAAAGGGTACTGCACATGGGAACGCTGATGCATTATCGAGACGACCCTGTCAAGTTGAATGCAAGCATTGCAGTCGTCAAGAAAATAAGGAGGACATCATCGATGTACGATTACTACAAGTGCTACCTGACGATGAATGGACAGCTGAAGCCATAAGAAAAGATCAATTAGAAGATCCGGATCTTGCACCCATCATCGAGTTCAAGGAAAAGGGTTGCAAACCAGTATGGGGAGAAATTTCTGATAAAACTCCAACTTTGAAGGCGTACTGGGCGCAATGGGACAGTCTCCAGTTAGAGAATGGATGCCTAAAGAGAATATGGGAAAGCTCAGATGGCAAGATAAAGCGATCCCTTACAGTGGTACCAAAAAGAAAAATAGAAGCAGTACTGAAGGAGTATCACGAAGGAACGAGTGGAGGTCACCTTGGGATCAATAAGACTCTTGCAAAAATACGACAACGGTTTTACTGGTCAGGGACTCGGCAATCAATTGTGGAGTGGTGTCAAAAATGCGATAAATGTGCGGCGGTGAAAGGACCCGTACGAAGAAGTCATGGAAAAATGAAGCAATACAATGTAGGTGCTCCATTTGAAAGGATCGCAATGGATGTAGCGGGACCATTTCCAACAACTGATAATCAGAATAAATATGTGCTTGTGATCATGGACTACTTTAGTAAGTGGCCGGAAGTGTGTGCGATTCCCAACCAGGAAGCAAGCACAATCGCTGAAGCTGTGATAAATAATTGGATTAGCCGCTATGGAGTTCCTATGGAGATCCACACCGATCAGGGACGGAACTTCGAGTCAGCTGTATTCCAGGAAATTTGTCAAATGCTGGGGATTAACAAAACGAGGACGACAGCTTCACACCCACAGTCAGATGGGATGGTTGAGAGATTCAATGCTACTTTGGAGGAATTTCTAGCAAAAGTGGTCAGTAAGAATCAACGTAACTGGGATCAACACATTCCTTTGTTTTTGATGGCATACAGATCAGCAGTTCATGACACCACGACCATGACACCAGCTCAAACTATTTTTGGAAGTGATTTAAGACTTCCTGGTGACCTCAAATTTGGAGCGGTACCATCAACATCATTGTCTGCGCAAGAATACGTCAACCGAATCAGGAAGAACCTTGAGGATATTCACAATCTTGTTCGGCAGAAGATACAACTGACCAGTGATAAAATGAAAGCCCGATACGATATACGATCTAATAATAAAGGTTTCGAAGAAGGACAATTAGTATGGCTACACAACCCACAACGAAAACGAGGGTTATCACCAAAACTGCAAGCTGCATGGGAAGGACCTTACAACATTATAACGAAGTTGAATGACGTGGTTTATAGAATTAAGAAAGGCCATCGAGGAAAAGCGAAAGTAGTACATTTGGAAAGATTGGCCTTATACAAAGGAGAGCTAGATCCTGTTCGGGACGAACAGGCTTAAGTGGAGGGTATTGTTACGATTGCAGAAAAATCTAGACGATTACAGAAAGATCTAAACGATTACAGTCACTTCCAGGAAAATAAAATCAACAAACAAGTTAATGAAATGAATATTGTTGTTGTTGTCTCTTCTTAGAAATAGGGTCAACATAAACGATTTTATGAATCAAATCAACATAACGTAAAATAATCGAATATTCTAATGTTTTCTCAAGGTTTCTGGAAAGTGATGTCGAATTATCTAGAAGTATTGCAGAAGGTATATAAGAAAAATACCTTTTGTAGTTTTTAATTAGTTTATTTTAAACCTGCGATAGTGAAGCTAAAATTATAAAAGTGATCTTTAAATTAGTTTTGTGTAAAGTTATAAGTGTAATAAAGTTATAAGTTTTATTGAGTAGAAATATTTTGTGTATTATTTTCAACGTTGTGAACTGGAAATTTCTACAATCAACCGTTGGAGTTTCTGAAGCTGTTGAAAGAATATTCTAGTTAGGAATATTGTTTACTGTATTGTTTTCCTATTGTTGTGGAACAATTAAGTTGTTGAATACTTAATAAAACCTGGTGTTTGTGCTTACTAATCAGTGATCGAACTCAGAAAGAGATTGGGAATTACGTTTATCGAATTGTGAGTTAGGCCAATTCGAAGTAAGGTGTGAAAAACGTAACAATATCAATAGTGATAGCTGCCTTGTAAAGCAACCTAAATTGTTAGTAAAGTGTAAAGTCAAGTTTATTTAAATGGCGTCGTCAAGAAGTTTCAAGTGCAAAAATAGCCCAAATTCGTTTTGTTTTATTTTTGGAAGTTACATAATACATACTGCTTAAAGAATCACCCCATTTATAAGAACTGCCTATCTTCATTACTAACTGATATTTTCCAACTCCTAAAATTAATCCGAGGTGGGAGGAGCTGGATCATGTCAAAATACTTCACAAAAAAAATCTCAATTTCGAGAAAAATCATATACAAATAAAATACAACTTTTGTCAAAAAAAGACATTTCGCAATCAACTAACTGATATTTTCCAACTCCAAAAATAAGTCCGATGTGGGAGGAGCTAGATCATGTCAAAAAACTTCACAAAAAAAAATCTCAATTTCGAGAAAAATCATACGATTATTTTGAAAACGTACATCGAAATAAAAACAACTATTTTTTAAAAATCTGAAATTTTGATATTTTGTTGGTATTGACGAAAGGAAAAAAGTAATTTCTGCTTTTATTTTTTGTGTACTCTGAATCGGAGTTATGCGCGGTTGAATTTTTGAGGCTTTTTCACGTAGTTTTGGTAATGGTGTCAATGTTTTGTGAATAGGTGCCACAAATTTCATCCGACTTAAGTATATTTTTGCAAGTAAAAAGGAAAATAATTGAATAATTGAAATAAGTAAGTTTAAAATTAATAACTTTTCTCTTTTCCGCTAGGCAGCGCGTAAAACCTTGGTTTACTTCAAAGCTCATATCTCAAAAAGTACCTTATTTTCACAAATTTTAAAGTAAACATATGCAGCTATGAAATTGAGAAATAAAAAGTCAGCAATTCAATATGGATTTTTTCTTACGATTTTTTAAAGTTTGGTATATGAAAAATTCACATGTGTTTTTTTATTAAGTTAATAATCCTGTACTAAATGTGGATCTAATAAATTAAACATTTCATATTTTAACACCTGCAATAAATTTGAACCATTTTCTGTGTATTTCTGATTGAGAAACAGGTTTTTATTCAGAATAAGAATTGGAGATCCCAATGATCGAAGATTTTGTTATAATTTCAACATCACCAACACTAACATTAGAAAAAAACATTAAAAAAATATTTTTTCTATAAACATTATAATTTAATCAATATTATAAATAAATACATTAAAAAATTAATTTATATATTTTTTTTTGCCTTTAAATTGAAATATTTATGATCATCAGAAAAAGAAAACATTTTGGCAATTATTTTATCGGGTGTAGTGTTATCCGGTAAAAAACAGTGGAATCCTTGAGTTCCACTTATGGTTTTAATGTCCGAAAACCGCACCGAAAGAAATTGTTCCTGTAGTTCGATATCTTCTGAAGACACATATGAAAACTTCATAACGTGGTTTTTTTTTCGACCAAATTTCCGCCCATTCAAACAATTCCCTTGCTGTTGATATTTTTTCTCCTCTAAGCGAAGCTCTCCGGGCTTCTCTTTTAAGTGTTCCTCCAATCCCATCGGATGGACCCTTTCCGTGGGCAGTTGCAAAGAAATGGCATTCTGCAGGTATTTTAAAATCATCAATATGTTTGCAGAGATTTATGAAATTCTTCTTATTTTTATATTGAGCTGCTGAACCATCAGTAAAATATAAAATTTTTTTGATACTTGGATATATTTCTTGCTGTTTTTCAATGAATTCAATACACCTTTCCTGGTATTTATGAACTGCAACTGTGTTATGCATTAAATGATCAGATATAATGACAAAAGATAAGACCTCTAGTTTATCATTACATGATTTGTAGTAAACTACGATTGGGTGGATTGTGGCTTGAACTTTATTGAAATGTGCAGCTTGTATCTCATTCTGCGTTATCATTGAGTAGTTTTCTGAAAAATCCATAATAAATACGTATTCGCCGTGACGTAAGTTTTGTTTTGTATCCTTAAGAAACTTTGATTGCTGCCTTGCGATGAAATCATGAATTTTTAATTTGTTTACCGATGTATGTACTAAATCTTCTACAAATTCTTCCTTATTTTTTTTCCATGCGTTCTAACGAATATCTATCTTGCATTAACCATTTCTCATAATGTATTTCTTCGTAAAATTCAAGAGATTCCAAAATTGTTTCTGTGTAAGCTTCCACGATATTTTTACAATCATTGCATATATTTGTTGCACAATCCACTGTATTATTAGAACAACTCAGTTTCTTAAGCAGATCTTTTTCATTTTTTACTAAATTTAAGAGCGGCTTACACATTAAACGTACATTTTCATGTATCATGCATATACAGACATTGTGTGTTCCGGTAGGTCCGGCTAAAATACATTCCTTCTGTCGCAACGTAGTGAACTTTGAGAAGCTGATTTTGACATCTTTGTTTTCTTCCAAGAACATTTCGTAGATGTCGGTGAGGGTCCATAACACCAACCGCTTTGATTTCCTAATTTTTGTTGATCCTTCTGTAATAGTAACAACATCTTTAAGGCCAGGCATTGTTCTACTAATTTCCTCTGATAAGAAGTATGTTTGAATTTGTTTTACTATATTTTGTGACAAACTGTGCACTTGTTTGCTTTGAGGCCAACTGTAAGGACCTACTATTTCCAACAGATCCATGGCGAATTCTACCAGTCGTCTTGATGCATTAAATTAATCCTGGATACGTTAATTTGACCAAAATTTACGTGGTAGAGTTGTCAACAAAAACACTCGTTTTGATTTAGATTGGCATCTTTAAATTCTTTTTAAGGTTCATAAGCCATGATGTATATTCACATTCCTCGTTTGGTGATAACACTTTAACTGAATCTACTTGAAATATTCTTTGACTTATTGCCGATGTGACACTTGCAATTTTTTTATAACTTCCTGTTGTAATATGATTTTGTTTGATAGGAGATTCGGCTAACCTTCCAAGAACATTGTTAATATCTTCTAAAATGTCATTAAGTAGTTCAGGAACTGGTGGAGATATAGTATCAACCGAAACTGGTGATGGATCTAAAGATGCTGGAGGTATTTGAATATTTTCGTTCGTTGGAACATTTTCAACATCCTGATTTATAGAAATAACTTCACTATCGGTAGTTTCCGAACATGAAAGCTGCTGTATAGAAAATATTAGTTGCATATGAATTTTTATTCATTTTAATAAAATAATTAAATTTACCTTATTTTTATAGATATAAGTGCGACATGTTTCACATATAAACTGGTCATCACGCAAAGTAAAATTTAGGGTCGCAGCTTTTTGAATAACAGCTGGTGTGACCAGTTTCACATTTTTTGATGTCCGCTGATGATTTTTGAGACCGTACAAGTTACAGCACAATTTGAAAGGCATTTCTATTATTATCTTTTCTAAACGTTATGTCTTCTAAATATTTTGGAATATAATTGATTATATATATACACTTGAAATAGTTTTGACATAGGTAGAATCAGGTAAAATTAGGTAGGTACAATTTAATATATTTTGATTGGATGCAAGTATAATTTGGTCAAAAACCGTTTGTGGGCGTCATTAGAAATTTTAAATGTTAAAATTATGAGTCTCTAATGAGATTTTAATTAGTAAAAAAAGGCTGAATAGACATTTTTTAAAATGAATAAACATTTTACACACCCTTTTAATAATTTAAATTCCTTTATTTTACCACTTAATTAAATTAATTTTTAATAAGTTTTTAACCATTTAACCGTACAGAAAATGGTTCAAATTTATTGCAGGTGTTAAAATATGAAATGTTTAATTTATTAGATCCATATTTAGTACAGGATTATTAACTTAATAAAAAAACACATGTGAATTTTTCATATACCAAACTTTAAAAAATCGTAAGAAAAAATCCATATTGAATTGCTGACTTTTTATTTCTCAATTTCATAGCTGCATATGTTTACTTTAAAATTTGTGAAAAAAAAGGTACTTTTTGAGATATGAGCTTTGAAGTAAACCAAGGTTTTACGCGCCGTCTAGCGGGAAAGAGAAAAGTTATTAATTTTAAACTTACTTATTTCAATTACTCAATTATTTTCCTTTTTACTTGCAAAAATATACGTAAGTCGGATGAAATTTGTGGCACCTATTCACAAAACATTGCCACCATTACCAAAACTACGTGAAAAAGCCTCAAAATTCAACCGCGCATAACTCCGATTCAGAGTACTCAAAAAATAAAAGCAGAAATTACTTTTTTCCTTTCGTCAATGCCAACAATATATCAAAATTTCAGATTTTTAAAAATCAAAAATTTAAAAATCAACAAAAAAATGTACGTTTTCAAAATAATAGCCCATATACAAATAAAATACAACTTTTGTCAAAAAAAGACATTTCATAATCAACTAACTGATATTTTCCAACTCCTAAAATAAGCCCGAGATGGGAGGAGCTAGATCTATTACGAAAACAACTTATAAATAAATCAATTATGTAGCAGAATTTAAATTATTCTTAGACTGCGTTCCAATTGAATGCTAAATAGTCTCCGCAATGCTAAATCAATTTAGCACATTTTCGAGTTGACTTGAAGTGAAAACTTCTTTAGCCGCGTTGCAAAATTTTATATGGACTAAAATCTAAATATTCGCGTTACCAATTTTTAAATTAGGAAAATATTTTTAAATATGAAACACATCCATCATATCTTAACGTTTGAAATTGCGATGTGGATAGAGCGCTCGACTGATGTTCTGTAGATCGTGAGTTCAATTCCTGGACTGGTACATTTTTTGTATTGTTTTTTTTTTACTTTTTATTAAATACCATTTAAAATTATTATTTTTTATTCATGAATTCATAAAAATAATAAAAATTTCTTTTTACGGATTTTAAAAAATTGATCTATAATACAGTTTTTTAAAGTTATATTGCTACTGTCTTTTGCAATTTGCATTCTAGTCATCATGCTAAATAAATTACAACAAATAAATTTGTTAATTAATTAACAAATAAATTACTGAAACAATTACATTTGTATATCAAAATTGTTGGTTTGAAGTTGTATGTAATACATGTTTAAAGCTCACAATAGCTCACATGATTTAAAGCTCACAATTACGAGACGGAAATCGCATAAATTCTATATAAAGAAGCATAGCTTATGTATGATTAAACCTGGATGGCAATCATGATAAATAAAATAATTAAAAATGGTGACACTTAGCCGATAGTAATTTACAAACGGCAACAATGCGCATTAATACCAATTAGTTTACTTAGCTTTTCGCTTTTTAATCCACCATTTGCAGTCTAAATTTTTGTAGACTTATTTGAATTGAGTAGGCTTATTCGAACTGACAGTTAAACGTTAACTTCAAATTATGTTTTACGAATAATTTAAACATACACATAAATTCAAAATACACACATATATTACAAAAACCTTAAATGATTTAGCTTGCATCTGGAATGGATAGAATAATCGAGTTTTTTTATTTATATAAGGGCTGTATAATTCAACAGCACATTTTATTTTTATATGTGTACCTCGAGTTGCACAGCTTTCATAAATGCTAGTGAAGAAGCTTGTAAAGCAAATTTCCGAACAATGTCGCTGCTCTGCTTGAGATGGTATAAAATGTATGATTTAGGGTAAAATTATTTGAAAATATCCAAATATTTTCTAGATATTCGAAACGCTGTAGTTTTAGGTATGTGTAACGTGATAGATAAAACTCTGTAGCTAAACAAAACAAAAATAGTGACAATTCAAGTTCGATTGACCATTCATGATGCTTACTCTGAATCAATTTTAAAACTTGCCGACACGATTGAGTGTTTAATCTTAAATGTCGTTTAGTTAATAGGTCGTTCAAGGCTATGATCCCATTTACTATGTCATGAACACTCCCTAAACGTTAAACGTTATAGTACCTTAACCCCTTGGTTCTCAAACTTTTTGAAGTTGGGGAACACTAAATTCTGAAATATTTTTAGTCGGAACATCTACACTACAGCATAAACTTTAAAACAGGGGGTGCGGGTTGCTAACCTTTTTGAAACCAAAAGAGCAATCAAAAACAGAATAATGTTCGAAACACTCCATATAGAGCAAAACAGAAACGGAATCGTGTCGCAGCGTGTGATTGGCAACCCCCTGCTTCCAAGTGCTACTTTTAGAAAATAAAATGTATATAAATAAAATATGTATCGATATTTATTCATGCAAATATATTTATTGAAAACACAATTACAACTACAATTCTTTTAAAAATAGCTCAAACTTAATGCGATGCATAAACTTGACGATCTTTACAGATCTCAGCGATATTGGGACGAATAAATGATAACGCCACACGCATTTGCTCTTCTAAATTTCCTAGTCTTTCTCGTTTGTTTGTCTTTATATTGACCATAGTTGAAAATCCTGCTTCGCAAAGATATGATGTGGAAAATAACAATATGTTCAGGGATTTTTTGCTTCAAGGGTATTCATCTTTAACAGAGATTCAAAAAGTTTCAAGAGTGTTTTCGTGGAACTGTAATTTTAATCCACGATCTGAAGAAAGCGACGTCAATTCTTCTTCTTCATTTAAAGTGAAGCTAGAAAATTCGGTAGAAATAAACGGGTTTCTTATCCAATCATTTTGTTCTGTGTTTAACAATGGAAAATATTTTTCAAATTTTTCTTCTATTGCTGATAAATGTTCCATTATCAAAGAAACGATTGACTCGTTGGCCTTTTGCACGGAGGGGAACATTTCTGTGTTTCTCTCTCTCTCTTACGTGTCTTTAGTAAATAGTAAAACCTTCTTTTTCATTGCACATAGTTTGTCAGTTGATGTAAGAATGTTTTTATCTTTGCCCTGCACACTTATATTGACAGTATTAAAGTATTCAAAAATATCAGACCCAAATTATTGCATCAATCATTATTTTTTAGATAATTTACAAAAGTTTTTTGATTTTCTGTTTCAAAAAAAACAAGCAATTCATTTTTTAATTTCAACACACGATCTAAAACCTTTCCTCGTGACAACCGCTTCACTTCGGTATGAAGAAGCAAACACACATAATCTGCTTCCATCGATGAACAAAGTTGTTTGAAAATTCGGCTTTTCATCGGTCTCATTTTAATAAAATTAACCATGGTAACCACTTGGTCAAATACTTCGTTTAATTTCTTGGGCATTGTTTTTATAACAAGTACTTCTCGGTGCAAGAAACAATGATGAAATATTATATTTGAATTTATGGTTTTAGCTAAAGCCACAAATACTTTGATCGATCACGTCATGGACGCTGCTCCATCGGTACAAACACCGACACAATGATCCCATGATAATTTTAAAGCATTCAAATACGATGTAATTGCATCAAACAAGTCCTGACCAGTTGTACGTCCCAAAAGGGTTTTGCAGCATAAAAATTGATTTATTATTTTTTGCTCATAAATAAATCGTACAAAGCCTAAGAGCTGCGCTTTGCCACTTATATCCGTAGATTCGTCTACTTGTAATGCAAAAGGCATATTAATAAGCTTTTCTGCGACAGTTTTTTCAATGTTGCAGGACATGTCATTAATTCGTCTACGAATAGTATCATCAGATACCGGAATCTTCAAAATTTCTTTCTTTGCCTCTTCCCCAAACATAATTGTCACTATTTCACAGCAGGCAGGTAAAATAATAGATTCTGCTATCGTGTGTGGCTTTAGTTTTAATGATACTAATTCAGCAATTTTATACGACACAATTTGAACTTTATCACTTACGTTCATTGTTTTTTTAAATTGCTTTCTTTGTTTGCCTTGCATTTCTAAAAGCCTTTTAAAATATTCTTTGTTTTTTGTTAAAAGATTTTTATGTTCGGTTGTCAACTGACGCTTTAATTTAGCGGGTGCCATCGCGCTATTGGCTAATTTCTTTCCGCATACAATGCAGAGAGGAGTTGGACAATCTGTATTTCCGGTCCAGGTAAATCCATATTTTAAATATTCTTCGTCATACAACCGATTGACAGTTCGAATTGATTTCACAGTTTGCCTATTTTTTTCATTTTCTTTAATTCTACTAGTGCTAGCAGTAGCGTTGTCATTATCGTAATCAAGACGAGGTTTCTTTACGAAATTATCCATTACTATAAATTTTAAAAATATGCAATATAAATCAATAAATAATCTGGTGCAAAACTTACCTAAATTTATTTAATTCAATAAATTCACATAAATTCAATAAATTCACTAGCGATGTGCGGATAGTAACTATTCAGTACTAATTACTCGTTACCATGATTACCCGAAAGTACCAATTACATACAATAGAAATACAATTTGGTTTTCTATTTTTTCTTTATGAAATTGTCAACAAAAAAAAAAAGAAAAAGAAAGTATTCGGAACTTTTTTAACAATCCATTTCATATATTTTCTTTTAAGCTTCTTCTGTTTGTGTGAAACAAAAACTTCATACATTTTCTATTTATTTATGTGTAAAAGGAAAATTTTGATAACTGCAATATTTTATGTTTCCAAGAAATAATTTTAATCCGAAAGATATTATTATTCATACAAAGCCGAGAAACGTGTAAATTTTACGTACGCGTGTCTAAATTTTACATTGAATTTACACCAAAACCTCGATTTGCGTCGGTAATTGGGACCAGAGAAAGACGACGCAAATCAAAACGACGCAAATCGAAATCATTTATCGTATATATTTATACAACTTTTTTGTTAATTGGTACCATAATAATATATTTCATGAAAAATTTCCAATTCATTAATAAAATATATTATATTTCTAAATATATATATATGTTACAATACGCAAAAACTTTAATTCAGAACAAGTTACATAAAAAAACAAACAAACAATAAATAAAAACATATAAATTCAACAAATTTCACAGCAAATATAATTTTTGGATATAATTTTTACTCCGAGCTTGAAGATTCTAAATCGATGTTCATTTCGGTAGACTGATTTGGTTGTCGTGCTGATTTTATTAAGAAATTGTCCAATGTTTGCTGAATTGTCACTGCTTTTCTTTCCAAATAAATTTCTTTGTAACAATTTATAGCGTCAGCCACAGATCTTGTGACTTTTAAACTACGATTTTCATCAGGATCGTTGTCTGAAAAAATTTCCATTGCTTTTGAAATAAGTTGCATGGCTTCCGATATATGGCTAGTTTTTAATTTTTTTCCTTCTGGAACAATATCAGGTGTGTCATCATCGTCTTCCATCGCATGCTCAACATTCATCGCAATTAAATCTTCATTGTTCAACTCTTTATCGTGAGATATCAATAGCTCATCAATATCATTCTCCTCCATACCTCAATGTTAGATTGTCAGGCTAATGCCGCAACTTCCCTTCGACTAATTGGTACAGCAGAAACTTTTTCTCTATCTTTACAAACGCATTCCGGCCATAATTCACGCCAAACGCCGTTCATGCATGAATTTTTCACTTCTATCCATGATGCGTTGATATTTTCGATAGCCATTTTTATATTATAATTTGTCCAAAACTCTTTCATCGTTGTCTTATCCTCTCCATCCGTTGCTGCAATTAGCTGACTAAAAGTGCGTCGGAGATAATAACATTTAAGGTTGGATATAACTCCTTGATCCATTGGTTGTAGGATTGATGTAGTATTTGGAGGCATAAAAACAATTTTAATATTTTCCGAAAAATCATCTGCATAAATTGGATGTCCTGGAGCATTGTCTATTAATAACAACATTTTGAAATCAATATTTTGAGTACCACAATAAGCTTTTAATTCAGGAACAGCGCAATTTTCTATCCAATCTTTAAAAAGAGCTGCAGTCATCCATACTTTTTTATTAACTCGCCAATAAACCGGAAGATCATTTTTTTCACATTTTTAAAAGCTCTCGGATTTGCAGAGTGATAAACATGAAGCGGCTTAAATTTAAAATCACCTTCTGCATTTCCTCCTAAAAGAAGGGTAAGCCGATCTTTACTGACCTTGTGTTCAGGGCAAGATTTTTCGGATTTAGAAATGTACGTTCTAGAGATGTTAAAATACGGTATTTTATTTTTTTTGTATAATACCGTATTATACATTGTATAATACAAAATAAAATACCGTATGTTCTGTACAAAAGTGCAATAGCCGACATACAGTGTTAGTGGTATACCAACAAAAAATTACTTCCATCACCATTTTCAATCACAACTAATTCATTCTCTTCTAAATATCTGCCCCGACATTTGGATTTCTTATCGTTATATTTATTTATATTTCTTAAACGAATGCTAATAAGATCTATTTATTCATCTGATTCTGCTTGGTTTCAATATTAATCACTTTCATTCGCGTCGAGCTATTGTATTTATGTTTTTATTTAAATTGAAGACATATCATTTTCCATCGGTAAACTGTTGAATATTTAAATTATGATTTTTCACATAAACAAGTTTACGCCCCGCCTCGTTGATTTGTAAGACAAATACTTCTTGCAGTCTGAGTTAGACTGCAGATTGAAAAAGATTTTTCTGTTACAGTGGAATATGCGGAACGATGAAACATTCCGAAGAGCCACAAACTATTTGCCACTAAGGGAAACAATCAATATAGCTGCCATCGGCTTCAGAATGTGAGTTTTGAGATTTGTGTGTTTTAGTTAATCAATTTGAATGTATAGAAAGACTACCTACTTGAAAGACTTGACTACTCAACGATGTAAAAGTGAATGACAGTCCATGAGTTCATAGCTCATAATGAGTGGAACGGAATGAGTTCATGGCTCATAATTTTAATTTGCTGCATAAAAAAAAATTCCCTATAACGGTGAATAGTAATAATGCAGCATTCGATGTTTCAAATTTATGTTCTGTTGATATTACAACAATTTTGTTGCCATAGAAATTTGCGAATCACTAAGAATGCGTTTCTAACTGTTAGTAACAAGGGGCAATAACTCATTGATTTCTGCTGTATCGTTCATATATTCGAGAACCAGTAGTATATATTTTCGCAGTTATAAATTCTTCAAGTAATCCACGCGAAATCTCAATAAAATGGCAGATTACTGATTCGCGCGCCACCACAATAGAAAAAATTTTTATAATAAAATACCTGGTATTTTACTACGTTTTGGACAATACGGTATTTTACGTATTATACCGCGTATTATACAATAGTATTAAACACTTTTACATCACTAGTACGTTCACTCTGGTAGCCGTTTCCAAAAAAGACCAGTTTCATCGACATTCAGAACTTGTTTAGCAGAATATCCACCTTCTTCGACAATCGCTTTTAGTTCAACTTTAAATTTACTTGCAGCTGCAACATCTGCACAAGCTGATTCTCCTTTCAAGGCAACATTATGCAATTTTGTTCGAGTTTTGAAACGTTCGAACCAACCCTGACTGGCTTAAAATTTTTCTAAATTTTCACTGCTGGATGATGGTGAATTCTTGTGAATCTCATTAAAAATGCTTATAGCTTTATTTTGAATCACCATTTTGCTCAGTGGCATCCGCCGCTGATTTTGATTTTCTATCCAAATGTTAAGAAGAGAGAAGAATTCTAAGACACTAGAAATGAATGTATTCAATTGAATAGAATGAAAAATTGCTTTAAAAAGTGAAAGATCCGTAATAAAAGTTTTATCAGAATTCTAAACTACATAATGGTTAGATCCATTGCTAAACTCTTAATAAAATCTTGAAGTTAAGAAGAGACTCCATTTTTACCATAGCTGAGCTTCTTAGTTTGGTAATTTGCTTTGATTGTAATGGTGTAGCAGTTTTAGCAAACTCTTTTATTTGGTTAGCATCTCGATTACAAATTGTTCTAATTGTTGTAGGAGCTAAACCAAAATTTCTTCCCATTTCAACCGCTATTTCACCAAATTTAAATCGTTTTAAAACTTCTAATTTCAGTTCCAAACTAATTTGTTTCCGTTTTTCACTCATTTTTATTTTTACAAAATAAGTTTATTTGAACTTAACTGCAGCAATTAATTTTTGAAAAATTACACTTACTATTATTGAACAAATTTAACTTACTGAAAATATTAGGTAATCCCCTTTATTTAAAATTAAGCAACGCAAATAGATGGAAATAGTTTAGAAAAACAAATAACGACTCAACTCTAAAGCTGGGTTTTAACATGCGAATTGTGGATAGGTCTATTTTATATTCACCACGTTCGGAGATGAAAGTCCGAGAGATGGTTTTATTTTATCTTTTCTGTCGTATTCGCACGAATACATAAAAATTTGTATGAAAAAACGATTTTTTTTCAAAAAAAAAACAAAAAATTACGAAAAATTATGAACGACGCAACTTCGAAAACGACGCAAATCGAAACGACGCAAATCGAGGTTTTGCTGTATTTGTATTTTCAAACAATTTTTAATGGAATTGATTGTACATTTGATTTTTTCGCGGAACACTTGAAAGATCATCGCGGAACACCAGTGTTCCGCGGAACACGCTTTGAGAAACACTGCCTTAACCCCTACAATTATGCACACGATAAAAATTGTAACATATATGTAAAATATATACTTTTATTAAAACAATACTACGCATTTCCAAATACTCATACAATTCTGCATCGCTTCTCAAAAGCTTGATATTAGATATACAATTTCATTATTTTAGTGTTATTGCAAAACCGTCAATAAAAATTATTTGATTTTTAGACCTGGTGTTCAAATTCATAATTATTTAGCAGAAATGAATTGGAACGATATCATGCTAAATTTTTCAATTTAACATGATTTAGAATTTGTAGACCATTTAGCATTCAATTGGAACGCAGTCTTATAGTTAAATTTTTCTTCCAAATTTTGAGTTTTGACTTTTTTTGGGAAAACTTGAATAACTTGGTGCAAACTGCACCAATATTCGTATCTTTTAGCTTAAAAGAAACAAAATTTAAGCTACTATAGGCTCCAAGAAATTAAAAAAAATTAGTGTCTTTATTTGTTTAAAATTTATGGTGTTGAAAATGGAAAAATTTAAAAAAAACGTGAATTTTTCGTATTTTTTCAACTTTTTTCAACTGTAACTTCCAGAATCCTTAATGGATTTTTACAAAATATAGCTCAAAATGTTTGTTAGCATATTTACTATGCACTTGTTTCATTAATATTTTTAATTTGTTGGTTTTGTAAAATATGAGACCGAAACAACATTTTTGATCAAGAAAAAAATTGGTTTTTCGTGAATATCTCAAAAACAAGAGCTAACCAAAAAATGAATATGATTTTCGTGTTCAGGAGGTCCAAATCTATAAGAAAAGTTGGGTTTTATTCAGGGAGACAAAAAAAGTTCAAATTTTGTAAACTAATGTTGCCGGAGCCGTTGTAGCTTTCTTATCTGATACAACAAGATTTTTTTGAGTCGAGCATTGTTCCTATATATTAAAAGTAGATCCCTCTATTCATTCGCCGTCGTACATCACAACTTTTTCTCGGCCCCTCTTGAAAGTTATGCTTGGCTTTCTTTCAATTTATTTGCAGACCAACTTATCTAGCACCACTTTTCGGCAAACATATTGGCTAGATTAGAAAGTATGGAAACGTTTCGTTCTCTACTCGAATATATCATGTGATACTTAGTTTTGGTAATATCGTTTATATATTTATTATCGTAGAAAAAAATGCATTTCCTAGTTTCCTAAGTTAGATGAAAACATTTTACGTTCGTGCAATTGCTCCACTCGATGCCAACGCGTCTTGTGAACAAATTTGTACTCACGAAAAAACCATGTTTTTATTTCTTGTAGCAAAATGTACTATATTATTATATGTATGTACTATATATTATATTGACACTAAACATGCCCAGCTTTGAATTAAAAAATAAATAAAAACAGACATCAGAAACTATCTGAAAAACATAGTCCTGGAAGATCTCCAAACGCCGGTTGTTGTTGTAGAGATATTGATTAAGTGCTACTCGTTCGATCCTGTTTCCTTTTTATGCCATTTCTATAAGTAAGCTCATCGATATTCATCGTGCCTGAATCCTCTAAGCTCTGTTTGAAAGAGCTTAGCAGTTTTCCGTATGGCTCTAGGTGGTGAGGCCATTGTGGCAAGCCCATATGTATTGTTTGGACAGCATTTCATTGAGTTCACGGACTGGTAATATATTACATTCTTCATGTAGGTGGTCTCTATGAGCCATACGGTGGCATCCAGTAGCGGTTCGGTGCGTAGCGTCGGTGATTCCATCTGCAAGACTTTTACTAACTTGGACTGGAAGTAACACATGTTTAGTAATAAGAAAAAATGCACAGTTTGTAATATTTGTAAAAATTATAAAATTTGTAAAAAATTTATTCAATACCATAGAATATACCCAAATTAAAAAGAAGAATATCACTATAAAGTATAAACAACTACCCAAGTGCAGGCTACGCTCTTTAGATTAATGACATTGGACGTGTTAGAACAAATATAGAAACAACGTGCGATATTAAACCATTTTTTGCAATCGTAGATCCAATATACAGTAGAAAAAATCAGTACTGAACAAATAATTCCACTTGTTTAAATAAATGTCATCATTAAATAAATGTCATCATCAACAGGAAATATAAAATAACTAATTGCTTGTCAAAACATGATCAAATATTGTAGAAGGTTAAACATATACCCAAAAATTGACAAATATATGTGTAAATTGCGTAATTTTGAGAATTTTTAATGTAAATACAATTATCATTTTATATGTAAGAGATATCAGATTCTTTTGTTGGCCGATAACTAAGTAAAGAACTTAAATGTTTTTGTTGGCTATTGGGCCAACTAATACTACTTTATAATTATATGTACAATAAAGACGGCAAAGTTTGTTTGTAAAATTCATAGTTTTATTATATTTTTTATCAGATTTTTTTTAGATTATTAATTTGTCATTTAAATTTACATTCATATAAATTTATCTGTTTTTTTTTAACAATACCAATAAACAAAATAAACACAAAATTTCTCACCAGTTGGCAGTTAATATTCATTAAACAATAATTCAAATTCTCATTTAATTAATTTCATCCAAAAAAAATATTTCAATTTATCAATAGTTAAAAAGAAAAACTACTATTTAAAAAAATTATAATTTCTTATCCTTATTTTTGTATTAAAAAGATAAATAAAAACATTTAGTCTGTGTTACCGGCTGCTTGTCGTAGAAGGACATATATTTTTTCTTTTATCCATTCTTTGTTGTATGGTGCATATGTATTAGTAGATTTTTGATAGACGAGACAACTTAAATCAGCTAGCTAGAAATATAATATATTTTTAATAGTATGCTTAAATTTTTTAGAAGATGTGTCGTGGAGAATCCCAAGAACCCAAAAAGCTAGGTAATGATCTGCCAAAAACGGCTTGCTTAGCTAGCTTACATGCTTTTTATCTTTGCTTGTGGTATCCCGTCCTTAATGGATTCTATGATAAGTTTCTCTATTTCAGTATCGCTCCGATCATCTCGATTCATCCATTATATTTCAAAAAGCACAATTCTTGATAATTAAATCAGCCACTATTAACAAATAGATGCCTTTTAAAATCTAGGTCCCAGAACAACATGCACATTTTTATGTGTTTTTTTCTCGAAAGAGTGGAAAACTGTGCAATAATTACCATATAATAAAATACGATATATGCAAATATTTCATGATAAGATCGAAGAAATAAAAACAAAATAACCAACTAAAAGCAAATTTTTAAAAAATTTGTGGAAACATAACAAGAAAGAGGTTACCTATAATCACGCACTCATCCAATCAATGATTAAACCGACTCTCACCTTAAGGACTCCCAAGCACTTCCTTACAAAGTTTGTCAGCTACCATTCCGTCCTATGATATCACCTTGGCTAGCGACATTTTTCTCAATTTTTAGTGGATTTTGATATTTCACGTTAACTTATCACAATTGTCACAACCGTTAATGGAGGTTAATTTATTTAAATTCTTCAAAAATGAAAATCATTTAGAAGTTAGATCATTATGGATCCCCAAAAAAACGGTAACATTCCTTAGCTTAAAGACACCGATTGAATGAGGGCACATAGCAAAAACTGGTAACGAAATAAAATCTGGTTAACTACAGTAGGAACAGTTAAAGCACCACATGTTAGAAAATGCTAGTCCATTTTAGATCGTTTGTACACTTTTTGCTAGATTTCATAGGAAAATCTACCTATTTATTATTAGTACTGTAATAATAATTACCACCGCAAATTGGCTGTACTAAGGTTTCTCCTAGTATCTTTTTGTTTAATATCAACATTTAAGATATTTGCATATATCAGCTTCAAATCTGCTTAATTTAATCTGCTTAATTTAATTTATATAAATATTTGCAAAACAAAAAAGTTATGAACTGTAAAAACTGTGCCGAGATTGTGAAACTCATGTTAAACAATGTTTTGGACTTGCATTAACTTTCTTAACGTCCTTATAAATCTTTATACCACAAAGAAAAGACTTTAGCTATTGACTATACAAAACTATGAAATTTGCAACACTTTGTTTCTCTTTGGGACACCCGAAATGAGGGTAACATCATTTTTCATCAATTCACTCAATATACATTTAAATTTTTTGTACACTTGTGATCTTGCTCCACAAATTCGCTTCTAGATGATTGTATCTTTATAATCCGTACTGATTCAAAATTTAATTTTGATTTTTAAGATAAGCAGCAAGCACGTTTTATTAGGTGGGCAATAATTTCCAACAACAAAGACGTGGTTGCTGCAGCCCGCAATTTGCGCCAATTTTCTTTAATTTGGTATTATCAAAATTTGTACAATGTCTGCTTGAGCGTCTTTTTAAACCTTTAAGAAACGTATCTTTTACCCGAAGGCCCGTTGTATTGCATCTTTGATTTTTTAGTTAAGTGTTGTAAAATATGAATTACAATCTGTGCCACAACTCACAATTCATACATATGTAGATAGCTTTTGAGACCGACGTTTACAACTACATGGGTTCTGAGATGTTGATGCAATTTTAAATTTGTAGATTGAAGTCACCCGAGACTATTGATGTCGGCAAATCATTCCCTTTATATGCAGTAGCGACAATGAAATCTCTCTCTAGATTCTGAACTATGATAGCGTGGAATTTCGACAGTGCAAAGGTGCAACTCCGTCGCTCCATTTTTTTTATATAGATGCAGCTGTCACTGGCCTCCATGCTTCAAACTCTCCTCGTCATGGCTGGCATTGAAAGAAATCTTAGACCAACTAAAACATGGCACTGCGCAATATGCAAAAACATTTAAAGTAATCTCAAGAACTGTTCAGGCCTTGCTACATATAAGCAATGAACCACCAAAACACAATACGAATGAACAGACATCCGGGAACCCCAAGCGATGGTAAAATAATGCAACTCAATTGCTATGGTCTCATAAACAAAATCGATGACATAATAAACTATATGTGCAATAACGATATTAGTAGCGGTTTTATATGAAAACCAAAAAGATGTTAGACCTAAGATCAGTGATATTTTTGGTTATAGGATTTAAAGGCTGGAATGAGAGAAGGGCAAATGTGGTGGCTTTGCCTTTATCATTCACAAAACCGTTATCTACCGTACAACCACATTACCCCATTACCACAGGAACTGATATTTATCTAGAACAACTGGGTATCATAATAAAATCCGGGCTTCTCAAGATGGACGGGTCTACGCCCCAGAAGTACTCGGAACCCAGTTCCGACCAAGGACCATCACAAACATTTCTACGAAAGGTGCTAATCCGATAATAAAATCCGGAAATACGGAGACAACTCTAGTCAATATTTATATACAACCAGTAAGCAGCTGTTATACAGGTTATGAACCGTCCATATGACACTTATTTTTTACCAAAGACTGTCTTATTCTCGGAGATAGGAATAACCACCATGATCTATCTATGGCACTCACACCTGAACACGGATTCACGAGCGAAAACATTGCTGATCAAACTAATGACTCCAACTTTGGAGTCCTCAACGAACCACGTATTCTTCTCCAGATGTTGCCCTTGCCAGGGAATGGACAACTGAAATTGCATAAGAATCAGACCAGGTGCTGAACATAATCACCTTAAGCCGTTCCATAAACCTAATAAAATCCGAGAAGAGGATTTTAACAAAGCTGACTGCGAAAATTTTACTGAAATGGAATTCAGCAAACAATTTTTACCACTTGAGTCTGGGGAAATAAAATTCAAAGAAATTTTTAATAGTCAGATCTCGCTTCATTCCATCCAGCAGAATACAAAAGGTGAAACCAAACTTTCCACAGGAAGCTTGTGTACTTTCCATCCAAAGAGATGACATCCGCAAGGCTGACCCAGCTGATCTTATAATTACAGACCTTAATCAGAAAATTAATAAGTTAGTTAACGAACACAAACGTAATAAATGGAGAGAGCTAGTAAGTCAAGCTTTGGCACAAGTAAAAGTCTCTGGAAGTCATAAAAGGCTTAACCCATCCTCGACAACCAGGTAACTACTGCATGATCTTCGATGATATCCAAACTGAAAACCACAGAAAATGTGCAACAAAATTAAACACAACATGAAAAGCAAACTAGGTTAGTATTGAGAACCAAGGTTGGCATGATATATATCAATGATATATATCTGATATATATCATTGATATATATCACGATATTTATTCCCTGATATATATCATGATATTTATAAAAAAGAAATAATTAAATATTCCTACCTTAAAGTTGGAAAAACTGTTAACAGTCGCAGCAATGCAACAAGACGCATGCCATTACCTGGTTCAGCCATGCCAAGACCATAAAGATATAGAGCCTAACATATCTAAACTTATGACATAAATATTTTAATAAATGCTAAACATATGCTTTGTTATCTGAAAACAATAGCGTTTGCTTTAGACAGACCTCAAAGAGATAAAACGACTATTGCCGCTGTAGTTGAAATTTGGCATAAACTGGAATCCATCTTAAAATAGAGAAACTTTAGAAGTTAAAAAACTTTTTTATCGAAGGAGACACATGGCTTTAAATTCATATCATCACCTAGCTAATTTATACTTGACCATTGATTTTAATGTAAGCGTTTGAACAACCACCAAAGAGGAGAAGCATATACTTCCTTATTAAACTATAATTATTCAGACTTCATTCCATTTCATTTGCAACGACACTTTTACTGAATCTACACTATTTCCAAAATATGTATTTCAATATCAGTTTAGAAATACACCACCAATGGCGTGGAATGGAATGACTGCCCAAGCAGGATTCTCTAGAATTTAAAATTCGACCAAGCACTGGTCCATTAATGGTTAACAGTACCTTTTTGGCGGCGTTAATGTTTCTGTAGAAGCGTTGCCAAGCTAATCAGGTTAACAGTACTTGACTTTTGTTGTTGGGCCAGTACTAGAATCACAATCTATTGAATTTCGGTGCATAACTTTTACACGCATTCGTGTTCCATTTACTAATGCTTGACCTGTATTTAAATTACGTATGAGGAGAACAATGCAATTCACTTTCAAATTTAATTTATGAGGTGGCAAACCTCCTACACTCAATTTATTTAAAAATTCTATTGGAAAATTGTTCTGCTCACGAATGTCATCACAAACAACTTTATCAAAACTAAAATATGCTTTCTCCTCTCCTGGCATAATACTCAAGATTTTAGAATTGATTTCTAAACGAACTAGATTTCTTGATTCAGATCGTTCACCTATAGTTTAATTATCGCAAATTTCACCTATAGTTTAATTATCGCATCTCTGCTGAAAGACTATGATAATAATGTTAAGGTTGGTTAAATTTTTTTCTTTGGACATTTTTACTTTATTTTAATTATTTTGTATTTAATTTATTTAAATTTACATATGATATTTTATATTTTTTTATTGGCCCTGTCATGGTTGCCTGTACTCTGTCTTTGCTGCAATACTGGTTATCATTATTAGTTTGTTACTAGGCCAGCTGTACAACCTTGTATGAGCCATTGCTGATTTTTCCTCAGGCAAATGAATGGCAACCATTTATTTTCCGAAGTAATCAACAGGTAAAATTATGGGCCATTGGTTAATGGCCGGTTTATATAGTTGCCATTGTTGAATTTCTGGCAATTGACCATTACTGACCTAGTTGTATAACATGGTATGGATCATTGCTGGCTTTTTCTTTTTCATTTATTGTTCGAAGTTATTATTCAGTAACATTATGTCAATGGTCCAGTTATGGTTGCCACTCGACTATTGCTACATTACTGGTCGCCAGTAATGGACAATTACTGGACCGGTTGTACAACCTTGTATGGGTATTGATGCTGCAACTTGGCCAAATAAACAAGACAAGAGGGCGAGCGTATTCGTCATTTGGACTTGTGCAATCGAAGATATAGACGAATAGGCAATGGATAAATTGCCTATAAACTGAATTGGAGTTGCCATATTTAAATTTATTTTATAGGCAAAGAGGTAAAAAACGAAGGAATGATGCATTGTTCTGCATACAAGTGTGGAAAGGGCCATATATTGTATAATATTTAAGATAAACAAATTATTCAAAATAAATATCAGAACTTGATATATATCGGATATATATCTGATATATATCGGATATTTTGATATTTATATAAATATCATGATATTTGCCAACCTTGTTGAGAACATGCGTAAACTATTTACTGAACATTTAGAGGATATCACATTTTCCGAAGAAGTTGAGAATGCTATAAAGAAAACTAAGCCATTCAAAGCTATTGAACCCGGCGGCATCTCAGCCATCATGTTAAAACACATTGGACCCAAAGGATTGAACTATCTCACTACCACACTCAAAATACCCTACATATACCAAATATTTGGAAAACGGCAAGAATAAGCCCTATCTAGAAACCTAGAAAACCCGAAGAAAAGGGAGAATCTTGCAGACCGATGTCCATCCTTTTTTTGGTCGCAAAACTAATTGAAGCGCTTCTATTACCTCGGTTAACCGGATTGTACAATTTGGCGGCACACCAACATGGCTTTAGGACAGCACATAATACAATCACCGCTTTTCACAAGATCTAAAATCAAATCAGTGATGGCATGAACCAAAAACAACCCTGTGCTAGAGCAATCTTAGTTGCACTCGACTTATCTAATGCATTCGACACATTATCGCCCGCTGCACTACTGCATGATATATTTAATACTAACCTGCCAGGTTTGATAAACCCCTGGTTGTGGAACTACCTAAAAGGCGTTGAGTTCCGTATCTGAAAATCTAAGATGAGAGTCGACACTAGACAAGGAGTTCCACAAGGTGGTGTTCTCTCGCCAAGAACCTGGAACAACTCACTAATGTTCTAAGCACCTATCTCAACACCCTGAATGAATGGAAACCAGAAAATTGAAACTGTCCACTGAAAAGTTCACTTCTACGCTTTTTACCACATGGACGAAGGAGGTGAATCCACACTTAACATCTGCATTGACAACATACTTACTCCCACGGTAAAAAAATCCGAAACTGTTTGGGGTTCACATTCGACCGACTACTTAAATTTAATGCTCATACTCAGCAGGTAAACTGGAGAAAGAAAAACAAGAACAATGCATTGAAAGCATTAGCGAGTAGTTCATAATATAATGATCACAAAACAATATCTATAGGCCTGTTACAAAGAGCAACATCCCTGCAATGACACCTTATCCATGAATACACCACCTAGAGACATAACGAGAACCGCGAAGTGTTTCTTAAATGATATCAGAAACAACCAAGCCACTGGTAATATCGACGAGCTTCCGTATAAAACGGACTTAAAAACAATTCAAACCAAAAGTGTTGAGGACACAGTAAGGAACTACGATCCAAATTGAGTTCTCCATACCAAACCACCACAGGTCGCTGCAGAAGAGGTCAAACTACAGCGCAGCCCCCAGATCCATTTTAGCGCAGTTAAGATTCTACTGGTCACGCATCTTAAATAACTACATGAATAAAAATGTTGACAAGTGTCCCGTATGTGAGGGCACGCCACATGATGCAGACCACCTTTTCAAGTGTTCAGAAAAACCAACCAATCTGACGAAGAATGATTTGTGGTACCGCCCATGGGCAGTTGCAGTTCCTCAATCGACATGGAGCCGAAGGAGTGACACTGCATCCGTCACTACAACAACAACAACAACATGCGTTCTGAGGTGTTGATTGACGCACAAAGATTGTTTTTAAGAAATGAATAACTAGAGAATTAATTCAATCACATTATAAAATGTGATATAGATAGACCAATATTTCATGACGAGATGCGTTTGAAATTATGGTTTTTCGTATTAATTCCTTGAGACGAGATTTGGGGAATATTTTTGGGTTTTCAAAACAGTTGAGTTTGAAGCAAAGCGTTCCGCGAAAAAGATTTATTTAAAAACTCACAATGATCTGCTATAAAACCTTAGTTTTATGATAATGTTGTATTGCTCACAACTATTTCTTAATATACCCTTAATATACCTAATAAATTTGCTTTGTGCACCGGACAACTGATGATCTACAATCTACATCACTTCCGCATGGATGGATCAGTTTTTATTCTATTGAATTTTTTTTTTATTTGTGATCTACGGGGGTGACAACCCCGCGTACTCCAGTCCCTGCTATTGACATACGAGTTAACGTGAGATATCACATACCACTGGCAATAGCAGTGAGATATCACTAGCCAAGGTGACATCTTAGGGGTGGTGGCGGATGAACTGTATTCATTCAACGGTATTACCCTCAATCTTAGCTGTGAAATAATCCTTGATGATGAGACGCTATTGCTTCCTTGAAAAAAAAAACAAGCTTTCATATAACTATGTGTGGGCTTTAATTTTTAAGAAAGACAGTGCGTCACAGGATCAAGGAATATGCAACCGGCTGAATTATTGGCTACTACGTTTTTGTTTTATTTCAGCAAATTTTTGTAAAAATTTGCTATTTACTTTTTAATTTCTCTATTCTATCTTAAAATATTGGCCTGTTTCATATGTTGTCATTGTCAGTGATATTGTCGGTGATAGGATTTTTTGTTTAGTTATCCATTCTTTAACAAAAAGTATAAAGGAACAAAAAAAAAAGATTTACGTCCATCAACACCTTTGAATGTATGTTGTTGCGGGACCTTGGTCTTAAATAGTTTTTATGTGTTATTGTGACACATATTGTAATTCCTACTACACAACACATTTTATTAAAAAAAAAAAAAATTTACAATAATGTAGTAACTACAATCACCATTATGCCCTATGTAGTAATAAAAATTAAAACTGGTAGTCATTAAACTATTCAAATCGCAAATCTTCAGAGAACCGAAAGCGTGAAATTAAACTAAACACTTACTAATAGTAAAGTGTGAACATGCAGCATTGGGCAAGATTACTTTAACTTAGGCGCGAGTGGATTTTTTTTTTTATTATTTTTATCGTAAATTAAGAAAATTTAGTAAAAGGGACAGTTTTGATCGTTTATCTTATAAGCACATAGGAAATAAAGCAAAAATAAGTAAAAAAATAAAATTTTTTTGTCAAAACCAGTGCAATTTTGTATGGATTTTGCTTTTTCAAAGGCCTGTATCTTGGACCCTAGGGCTCCGATTCAACTCATTTTGGTTTTATTCGCTTCAGTGAGTGATTCTCTATCAAATTAAAAAAAAATAATTCTTGGCGCCTAAGTAAAAGTAATATCCCCCAGCATTGTAGCGAAGAATGATTGTTCAGGAAAACTAACAACTAAATATAAATTTCAACTTGCAACTTCTTGACGTCTGGAACACTAGATTGTCTGCTTTGTTGTTTTTCCTATGAAACCACTTTGTTCTATGCAATAACCACGACTTTAGTGTATTAACTAATCAACGTAGGAATACAATTAATTTCAATTCAATTATATTAGTTAGTGTGAATCCTCTTTTAAGGGAAACTTAACACACCATGAAAGGTGATTAATAATATGTATATTTAGATTGCTAGCGGAATCTGTTTAATAATATTTTACCAAAAACTATTAAATGCATTGATATATTTACCTGATCAACAAAATCAAACAATTGGCTAATGTCATATGTAATAGTTGGCGTGTTAGGATTCCTTCTTTTTAAATGTTCTTCATATATTTTACAAACTCCTTCCATACATTCATTTACACTTTCATAATCGCTATAGGTTCTGGTTTCTGGACGAGCACCAGGTTGAACCAATAATATCGTATGTGACATTTTTTATATCTACTGCTTCTATAAGCGATGCAAAACAAATGAAAAAGAAAGGTTATGTTTACTTCATATCATATATGCAGATTTTATTCAAATACAAACATAATACTCACAAATGGCGAATTTCTATTTATTTAAATAATTAATGAACTCTTTTTGGTAATTAAACATAAACTAGTTGAATGTTTTTTATCAAATTTCTTTAAAAATAATACAC
Organism: Diogma glabrata; assembly: GCA_963693315.1. Taxonomy (NCBI): domain Eukaryota; kingdom Metazoa; phylum Arthropoda; class Insecta; order Diptera; family Cylindrotomidae; genus Diogma; species Diogma glabrata. Next base: position 191,886,271 of record OY856188.1, on the reverse strand, counting down.
TGATATTTTATTTTGTTACTGTATTTTTTCTCCTCGAAAACAGTATTATATGATAACTTTTAAGCATATAAAATGCCCTCTTGCGAAATTATTTTATATTACATATTTCTGCTATCTTACGGTAAACATTATAAACTAATTTGAATTTAAATTATACACGTTCGAGAATAGAATTTGATAGAAACTATTCAAACAATGATTTAAATAACATTATTTTTAAGAAACATGGCGAATCATATTTGCCAAATCTGTAATTTTAATGTTTAGATTTAAATTAATAATAATTTAATGCAAACAAAACAGTTTCACTAATATAATATATTAGGAAGTTTAACATATTATGTTGGACAAATATTTTCTATCCAAGTTTTAGTCAAGTAATTTTTTTTTATTTGATGATTGCGAGAAAGCATATTACCGTAAATCAAATATATATATATACAGTAAAACTCGCTTATAACGTACGGCCAAGGGACCGTCTTGTACGTACGCTTTAGACGAGGTGTACGTTAAATCAATAGTGACTTTAAGAAAAACGCAGAAATGTGTAAACATGCTATAAATTTTTCTGTAAAATAAATTTACTAAATAAAATAACGCATACGTATTTGGTAGGTACATTCATACATATATTACCAACAAAGGAAGTTATTTTATAATTAAAAACTAAGCATAAATATTTACGTGTATGTACTTATTATTGTTTCATCATAGATTAGTTTGACTTGAACAATAGAAGCGATTATTTAAATCATCTCTATTTTAATTTTGTCTAAGAGATGATTGCAACAGTTTTTCCACTTCAACCTTAATTTGTTGTAGTTTTTTTATTCATCCTCGATTCCATCCTTCGATCCTCGATTTTTTAAATCCTTTAGAATAACTTAGAAACGTTTCCAACACACATAAACGCATGGAAACTTTTGTTTTAGAAGGCATTGGTTTTAGAATTTCAAGGCTATCCTCATTCGCGTTCATTTCCTCGATATTAATTACAAACTAACATGGAAACTTCTCTTAATCCAGCATTCGTTTCAATTTTCTCGTCAAAGCTGAGGAAGTCCTGAAGTAATACATTTGCAGATGAAATAGCAGGATTTGATTCAATCCGTGATTCGGCACAAGCTCATGACCATTGGGCATTGCATCATCAACTGTTTCAGTTACTGATAACGTGAATATAGATAAACTAATCCCAGTCTTCTTACAATTATTTATTTTTTCCCGTCACCCTTTTTCCACGCTCTAGAAATAATTTTAGCAGCAGCCAAAAAATCTACTGCAACATTGTTGCTTAATTCCTTCAGTTTTTGCAAGTCATTTATTATTTTTTTAAGTAAAAATTCTCTATACAGGTTTTTCAAATTTGTTATCACTTCTTGGTCCTTTGGCTACCGAATCGCGGTTGTATTGGGTAACATAAAGATTAATTTAATGGCTCGTTAATTCGTAACATTTGAATATGAAGGACAGTTTTCAACTGTTCTGCCGATTTCTAAGGCAGAGTCTTCTAATCAGTTGATCCAGGTCATCCAAGATTTAAAATTTTTCGTGCATTTAAAAGGCAGAATTGTTATATTTTTAAAACATCTTGGTGATTTTTACTTGCGAATCATAGCCAATGACGATCTTTCGGATTCGTCAGCATTTGCTCCAACAAGTACAGTTAGTTACCCGTTCTTTATTCAATTTGCCACCAGCCCGTAGTTCATTTTTAAAAGCCAAACGTTCATTCAAAAGCATGTTGTAAAACAGTCCCGTTTCGTCAAGATTATAATATTTTTACTATCGTAGTCCCGAGTAATAAATTGGTAGCTGATTTGTAATCTAAGCTTCGCAAATTTCAACACGGATATCCGCTATTTCTCCAACGACATTTTTGAATAACATTTCATGTCAATTTTTGAATTGATCCATCCAATCATTACAAGGATTGAAGTCTAGTATTTTGCGAGAAATCGAAAATTCAATTAGTTTTTCTTTGTATAGTAGCGGACCATTAACGGAAATGATTCTAATCTCATGAATTTTAGCCATTTTAATATTTTATAACTGTCTTTTTAACCTTTTCAAAATTTTCTAGATTTAATTTTTCCCCGTTTTGAACATATTGCCTGATCAATTTTCGTTGGATTTTGTAAAGTTGGTGAAACTTTAGATTTACTTATTCCAAATGTCTCTCTAATTTCAGCGGACGTGTCAAATTTTTTATCAACTTCTGATAAAATAAAAAAATAATATCAGTAAAAAAATAAAAATAAAAATATGGAGGGGCTGAAATTTCACTGCTCTGAGATATCAAGACTTCGGTCTGGGTTAAGGATTTTGATATAGTTTTCGGCAAAAAACTTTTATGAGGACATGGTTTTTAGTTTTGGGCAGCGATGTATATCAAACATAACTCTTTGTTAAAGTACAAGTATTTTTTATCTCTGTTTAAAAATATCACATCACGGCGAATTGGCGCCTTAAAACCAATGTGACTCAAGCGTCTGTTCTCCATGTCAGGGGCGGCTTGGAGCGGGCGTCTGTCTTGAATCAAGCGGCTCGCTATATAAACGTGTAAAAAGGTTGTTTCTGGTGACCTTAATATGCAGAACGGACCCATTCACGACAATTTGGGTTGGGCCTAAGGTTAACACCCTAACCCCGGAAAAAAACTCATATGTTAAATTTGGTTATCAAAAAAAGAATAACAGACCCGGACAAAAAACACAATTTTACCTGGACGTGAAAAAGGACCAGACTACCGAATCGGAACGTGGAACGTGCGCAGCCTGAGCGCTCCTGATGCTCTTATAAGTCTGGAAACAGAGGCTGAGAGGTATAGGATGGATATTATTGCTCTACAAGAAATTAGACAGCCGATAATCGGAAAACAAGATTTAGATAGTCACTCTCTATATTGTAGTGGTCATCCTTCCCGAAGAGAATTTGGTACTGGCTTTCTTGTTGGTGCACGCATACAAGAAGCCGTGATGAAATTCATCCCGGTCAGTGAGAGGATCTGCTACCTACGTGTACGTGGTACATACAATATTTCTCTTATTGCCGTGCATGCACCTACTGAAGCTAAGACCGTCGACGAGAAGGATAATTTCTACATAGCACTGGAAGAGGTTATGAAACAAACACCAACACGCGACTTCATTATGGTTCTTGGTGACTTTAATGGACAGGTTGGAAGAGATATCTCTTATGGAAATGTGGTAGGTCCCAACAGCCTGCATTTGAATTCGAATGATAATGGTGAGAGAATGACTGAGTTTGCATTATCAAATAATTTGAGAATTGCCAGTACGTTCTTTCCGCATCGATCGATTCATAAACAGACTTGGGTCTCACCGAATGGAAACACTCGAAATCAAATTGATCACGTTCTAGTAACAGCAGGTTTCTTTTCGAGCGTTCGGGATGTGCGATCCTTTAGAGGTGCATACATCGGAAGTGATCACTTCCTTGTATGTGCAACGATAAGGTTCCACTTCCCAAATCCAGGCATTCCAAAATTCAATCAACGGAAACGTTTTAACATCTCATCATTAAAGAATGCTGAAACAGAAGAGAGATATCAAATCCATATTGCCGAAACATTGGAGAAATCAGAAACCATTAATGGAGACGTCGATAAGTCATGGTATTTGCTCAAAGATGCTGTTTTAAGCGCTGCTGAGGGAATACTTGGACGACCACAGAACCACTCCCAGAAGCCATGGATGGATCAAGCATGCCTTGACGCTATTCAATACAAAAGAGATTGCTATCTGAAGTGTCTACAAGGACGCAACACCAGGTCCACGAAGGAAAACTATAAACTGGCAAGACAAGCCGTTACAAAGCTATGTAGACGAGCGAAGAGAGAATGGTGGAAGAGACAGTGTGAGGAGATTGAAAGCTTCAATAAGGAACATCAATCGCGTAACTTCTTTCAACAGGTTAAAACCTTAAAGAAGGGCCCTCAAACTAGATCAACTGCTATTCAAAATGAAGATGGGGAGCTACAAGTAGACCTTAAAAATATTTTAGATACTTGGGCCGCTTATTTTGAGAATCTTCTCAACTTAAGTGACCAGCAACAAGTCGGGCGACGAGCAAAGCTTATTCGTGCGTCAAAGGTACATGTAGCCGAACCAACCAAAGAGGAATTCGATGCGGCGCTGTCAAAACTAAAATGCAATAAAGCACCTGGTATCGACGATATAACATCCGAAATGATTGTACATGGTGGCGAAACTCTATCCTTAAGATTGTTTGAACTTGTTCAAATGATCTGGCGGACTGAAACCATGCCACAGGACTGGAACACAGCTATGCTGATACCAATCCATAAAAAAGGTAATCGCCTACAATGTGCAAACTACAGAGGAATCGCTCTCCTCTGCACAGCATATAAGATCTTTTCCTACATTTTGCTATCCAAAATCAATCCTTTTGCTGAACAACTGTTTGGAGAATATCAGTGTGGCTTCCGGCGGGGCCGAGGTACCACCGATGCACTTTTCTCGATAAGGATGATTTTGGAAAAGTGTCGAGAGTTCAACATACCTGTGCACCAACTTTTCATTGATTTCAGGCAGGCCTACGACTCTCTCGAACGAGAGACTCTATGGTCTGCTCTAATGTCGATGGGAATTCCTGGTAAACTGGTATCACTATGCAAAATGACAGTACAGAACTCTCAATGCTGTGTACGAGTAGAGAACGAAATATCAAAGTTTTTTAAAGTCGACTCCGGTTTAAGACAAGGTGATGCTGTCTCTCCTATACTTTTTAATCTAGCCTTGGAATATGTGTGCCGTCAAAAGAAACTACCGACTATTAACAATATCTTGTCAATAAACTCAGTACAGATGAATGCTTACGCTGATGATGTTGTCATCCTCGGCCGAAGTGAAGCTGTTATGAGTGAGACTTTCAAGTCGCTTGAGAGTGGTGCTAGGAAAATTGGTCTGCAAATTAACTACAATAAAACCAAACATATGAATGTTTCAAGAGAGGCTGAGAAGAAAGATTTGATGTGCGGCGATGAACGAATTGAGGGAGTTGAATCTTTTAAATATTTGGGATCAATGCTTGACTCAAACAACAGCATACTTACAGATATTAAAGCTCGAATCGCTGCAGGTAATCGAACTTTCTACTCAATTAAACCTCTCCTTGGATCACCGTATGTATCAACTAACACCAAGCTCAAGTTATACAAGACATTGATTAGACCGGTTGTGATGTATGGGTCACAAACGTGGACCCTTACACAAAATGACGAATCGCATTTATCTGTATTTGAGCGTAAGATCCTACGCTACATATTTGGTCCACTTAAGACAGACGATGGGGAGTATAGAACCCGGTATAACTTTGAGATCAGAGACCTTCTTGAGGGTCCTGATATAATAGGTTGTATCCGTTCTAATAGGATTGCTTGGTTTGGGCATGTTCTACGAGCCGATTCACAGTCTGGAATGATTAGAAAAATGTACGTTAGTACCCCAGGGAGTGGTAGACCGCGAGGTAGACCACGACTACAATGGGAGACTGACGTAATAAACGACCTTAAAAAAATCGGCTGCCATGGTAATTATGTCGCTGTTGCGAATGACCGTGGTGAATATTCAAAGCTGATTAACCTGGCAACGCTCCTACATGGAGCATGAACGCCTTTAAAAAAAAAAAAAATAAAATCAAACTTTTTTCAAAATTCCCAAAATATTCCAAAAATTAGAATGAAATCAAATATTTAAACTTTTTCTAAATTCCAATAATGATCCAAAAATTCTTAAAAATTCAAACTTTTCCAAAAAACTAAAAATATTTCAAAAATTATTACAACATCAAAAATTAAAAATTTTTTCAAAATTCCAAAAATTATAATAAAATCAAAAATTAAAAATTTTTCAAAATTCTAAAAATATTCCCAAAATTCTTACAAAATCAAAAATTAAAACTTTTTCCGAAATTCTAAAAATATTGTAAAAATTATTACAAAATCAAAAATACAAACTTTTTCAAAATTCCAAAAATATTTCAAAAACTATAACAAATTCAAAAATTTCCATGTCCAATTTCATTTTCAATTACATTTACGTCATAAAAACAGCCACATTTTTTTTCCCAAAAAATTGGCTAAAAAAATAAATGAAATCATTTTTTGACACACTTGACATTATTCTTTTGACAAACTTATAATGCCATAATTCTCTATAATAATAATAAAATTTCATGTCATAAAAACAATTAATTTTATTTTTTTCTAAAAAAATTGGGTAAAAAATAAATAAAACCTTTCTTTTGACACACTTGACAACATTTTTTTGACAAAAGTATAATGCCATAATTCTCAATAATAATAATAAAATCAAACGTCAAAATCAAACAAATAATTTTATTTTTTCCCAAAAAATTAGGTAAAAAATAAATAAAAATCTTTCTTTTGACACACTTGACAACATTTTTTTGACAAACTTATAATGCCATAATTCTCAATAATAATAATAAAATTTCATTTCAAACAAACAATTTTATTTTTTTCCGAAAAATTGGGTAAAAAAATAAATAAAAATCTTTCTTTTGACACACTTGCCAACATTTTTTTGACAAACTTATAATGCCATAATTCTCAATAATAATAATAAAATTTCATTTCAAACAAACAATTAATTTTATTTTTTTCCAAAAAATTGGGTAAAAAAATAAATAAAAATCTTTCTTTTGAAACACTTGACAACATTTTTTTGACAAACTTATAATGCAATAATCTAGTTTTTGATCTCACATACCAATCCCTACCATCAAGATTTCTCCAAATTTAATGTTCCTACTCGTAATCACTTAAAATGAACGTTTTTTAAGCAAAAAATATGAAAATTTGCTATTTTTGACACACATAATGATTTTTTGACACACTTCCGGTACAGTTATCGAACACAGCGTCCTTTTGGACCTGTCCCTTGAGTATACCTATTTTTAGAAAAAACATTTTTTGAATTCCCTCCAGCGGTTTTCCCTGCAGCGTAGGTAATGACGGCCGGCCGGCCGGCCGACAGACAGACATACATTTTTTTTTTGCTTTTTTAGAATCAGTAGGTCCTAAAACGTCGAGAAATTCCAAAAAAAGTGGGTGTAAGAATTCCACTTTGAGCTCATGAATGTAATACTTAGGTCTTTCAGACCGAAGTAATATCAAGCTAAAATATCAGTATTTCCACACATATCTATCTCAAAAAGAAAACGTATGAAATTAAAAAAGTCGGACAAGTGCCAATAAAATTCGCTCGCCAAGGGTTCCGTGAATGTAAAAGAACACAATATCAAAAATAAATGACATAAAGTTATGTTGTAAAGTCTTTATATCGCCAGACTATGAACGCATAACAGAATAAATGTTTAATCGTAAACGTCAATAGTAAATGTCAATCACATCTACATTGATCAAAAATGTTACTTGACGTTAAATCTTATCCATAGCTGTTTATGTTGGCTAAAGAAAGATTTAACCAGTATTTTAACGGTCTACATTGGGAATATTTGTTCTATAAATCAGCGTCGAAATATAGGGTGGTATACATACACTTAAAATAGCACTTTTTTTTCATCAATAACTAAAAAACTGTGCATCGCAGAATTCTAAAAAATGTTGCAATGTTTCTTAAATTAAGTGTTCTTTCAAATGACACCCCATTCGTTTGGTTCCAAAAAAAGTTTGAATGAATTTTTTCAATTTTTTCTGTCAATCAGTGTCGAAACGTAGGGGGGGAACGGTCTGGAATTTGCACATTTTTTAGAATAACTCAAAAACTGTGTACCACAAAATTCTAAAAAAAATTGCAAAGTTTCTGAAATTCGGTCCTATTTCAAATGATACCCCACTCGCTTGGGTCAAAAAAGTTTTTTTTCACCCTTCCCCACCCCAATCCCTTAAGAACACAAAAATATAATTATTTGAGAGTTCGCTATATTTTTCGTTCAGAGTTTATCAAACTTCCTGTCTCTGTGAGTTTTTTCAAATTTTTCTGTTAATTAGGCTCGAAATGCAAGGGGGGGACAAACTTTTTGTGTCACTTTATTGATAATAATTATAAAACTATGCATTGCAAAATTCTAAAAAAAATGGCAATATTTCTAAAATCAAGTGCTTTTTCAAATGACACCCCACACGACCTGGTTTTAAATGATGTTTTTACCCCTTAACATTCCCATTCCTTTAATAAATATAGTTATGAGTGTCTGCCACTTTTCTATATTTTTCATTTTGAAAATTTTGAACGGACTCGTTCGACGTGCTTTAAAATCGTATAAACGAGATACGGTAAATCCGATCAAATATACGTACAAAGAAGTGTGGATTAGTCCCTGGGCCTTCACCTACTTAATTTTCTGATTACCACATATTTTATACTTAAGGTGCTTGTCCTTGACGAGTCCTACAACTTTTTTATCTGCCATTTTCCTTAATTCGGCCGCTTTTTCCCTCGGGCAACTCCGAAACATGACGATTTCCCGGGATCTTATATATTTATTTCCATAATTTTGTTATTTATTAAAGGGGGTGGAAATTTGTTTTAGAAAACGAGGGTAAATTTGTCCGACAAAAAATTGTCTGGATTTGTCGAGTCCGACAACTCAAACACGCCAAAATACCAGGGTATTGAAAATCAATTACCACAAAACTAGTTTTCACAGGATTGTTTAACAAAAATTAGTGAAATTGAAGGTTCATATTGTCCGACAAATTTTCGGCCGCGTGTTTTCAGTCCGACGACTGGAAGTCGGAATCCTGGCGTGGTAGTGTTTATTGATTACCACATGTCTAATTTTTTTTATAGTTTTAATTTAAGCTGATTCAAAAATTTCTATCCAACCGATACATTTCCGTAACCTTAGACGGATTTTCTTCTGAGTCTAAACTAATTAACGCTGGTGTACCTCAAGGCTCAGTATTGTCCCCAACCCTATTTTTGATTTATATCAACGAATTGCTGAAAATCACCAGCAACCCAATAAATAGTTTTGCAGATGATAGTACTCTGCACAAGTCGTTCGAGCCCCTTCCTTCAAAAGGTAAAATGCACGAACGAATTAATCCCGCAGGAGAGACGCTGCCATAAGCGTGAACAAAGACCTGAAACCTTGTCAATTTCAACTCTACCAAAACACAGCTGTTGATTGTTTCCAGATTAAAGACCGAGTTCCCCAAAGATATTTTATTCAGTATGTGTGATGAACCAATAGGTGAATGTAAAAACATTCGTTTATTGGGTGTCACAGTTTAAAATGACCTACTCTGGAACGATCATGTAATGGCGATGGCAAAAAGCGCGTCTAAAAAACTCGGCCTCCTAAATAGATGCAAAATTTTTTCACTCCATACCAATTGCTCCATGTTTATAAGTCCTATATTCGTCCCTGTATGGAGTACTGCTGTTTGGGGTGCTGCCTCTGTTTCCATCTTGGCCCTCTTGGACTCTGTTCAAAAGCGGGCTATACGAATTGTGGGTGATCGAACTTTGACATCAAAACTTGATTCCCTACAACATCGTCGCACTGTTGCTGACCTCGTTGTTTTTTACAAATATCGTCATCAGCAGTGCTCAGATGAAATCAGCGGCATCATGCCTCAAACTTATTCTTACCCCCGTTCCACTCGGCAATCGGCTGCCGCAACCGGTGAAACGGTAAAGATCCCGCGCTATCATACTGGCAGATCGCAGAGAGACTTCTTTGTCCGAACTGCGTACAAATGGAATAGTTTGCCGGAACACTTAGTCTCAGGTGACTTCAACCCGCAGATGTTTAAAAAAAGCGTTAATCTACACCTAGAAGGCCAGTTGTTGTGGGATCCAGGTCTAGACCTAGGTCTTAAAAGGTATTTATGTGTTGTTTGTGACACATATTCTAAACCCTATTACACAACACAACACATTTTATTTAAAAAAAAATAGTTTTAATTAATATTATTTTACTCTGATACAATTGTCCGACAAATTAGTGTCGCTAACTATCGAAAAATCGAAAAATGTCATAATTTCAAACACGATAGCGTACGCTCAATATCATCATCCACGATATATCAACATTAGTCATTAATTTTAGATATTTGTTCTTAAATATTATAAATTGATAAAAATTATAAATAATAATAAAAAATTATTAAATAATTTCGTAATAATTTAATGAAATCTTTATAATAATCAAACTGTAGTCGTTACTATGTAGATTTTTAAACGTATCTCAGTAGTCCATTGGATTAATTTAATTTATACTATTGTTAATTAAAACAAATCTCTCTCTCTCTCTCTCTCTCTCTCTCTCTCTCTCTCTCTCTCTCTCCTCTCTCTCTCTCTCTCTCTCTCTCTCTCTCTCTCTCTCTCTCTCTCTCTCTCTCTCTCTCTCTCTCTCTCTCTCTCTCTCTCTCTCTCTCTCTGTCTGTCTCTCTCTCTCTCTCTCTCTCTCTCTCTCTCTCGCTCTCTCTCTCTCTCTCCATGATTAGTTGATCCTAGTTTCAAAATCCTATATCACGAAGGTCTTGGCCAACGTTGTCTGGGTTTTCCTCTTCGACGAATACGAGCTGGTTGTTGTTGTGACAGTTTTTTCATCATTGTAAATGACCTTGTTGAACACCAGATATTATATCAAAAGAGTCAAAAACTGACTGATTACTATTCTATAATTTGATCCTTATGTTGTGAGTTTACACAGAGAAACAAGATTCTCTGGGATACCAAGGAATATGATCGGAGATAAAATAATACCATATGCTTGCTTGAAATCAACGTAAAGCTGATGAATGCTGATGTTAATCGCCCAATATTTTTCAAGAATCATCCTTAAGGTAAAACATTGATCTGCGGTTGGGACGAAAGCAACACTGATAGTCACCGATGGTAGATTCGGCGACCGGAATGAGTCTAGCAAGTACGACATTAGCTAGTATTTTATATGCCAGTGTTTATCAGTGCGACTCCATGATAATAAGCACACTTTAGGCGGCCACATTTCTTGTGTTTCTTGTTATTTTCCATTCAGCAGGTTGTTTTTGTTGGTCCCAGATTGCAAGAATCAGCTCGTATATATACTACTTCTCCGTTCTCGCGGCGAGTAAAAGTATCATTTATATTTGTATACTCTATCGGTACATATAGTTTTGAATCTGGTAAATAGAAAAAATGCCAATATTTTTTCCTTGTTAAAATTGGCGCATTTTTTTAATCCTTCTCAATCTTTTTAATTAAATTGTGTAAATCAACCTTCTCAACTGGTTAATGTTCCTTAAATTTTAAAATTAATATGAAATCATTTTGGATTTTTGAGATCAATTAAACTCAAGTAAGTAAAGAAGTAATTGGAATATTTTCAATTCAAAGGTATGGTTTTGAAGTTTCTCAGAAAAAACTACAATTCACATTTTACGTGTTTCGGATCGGATTCGAACCTACCCTCGTCAGTGCCCGGCTCGAATCTTTGGGCAGACACGCTATCGATTACGCCGTTGAGGCGATGACAATTTCAAAGTTGAAACTTCTTCATATCACTTATTTATTTTTTTTTTACTTAAGTTGAATTTTTCCACTGTCATTAGACTCCATATTATGGAAATGCTTTTACATTATATGGGATTTTTTGCATTAAATTTCTAGACAATACTTTGTGTGAATTCATAGAATGGGGAACATTTCTATTCTAATTAACATCCTAAGTCACGATTGTATAGTCATTATTGATTGTTTCCAATCAATGTGAAATCAATGGCTGACACTTGGTCAATTTGTAGTTCTATATGTACTAACATTAGACTACATTAAGGGAATATTAAATTTATTTTGGATTTTTGAGATCAATTAAACTCAAGTAAGTAAAGAAGTAATTGGAATATTTTCAATTCAAAGGTATGGTTTTGAAGTTTCTCAGAAAAAAACTACAATCACATTTTACGTGTTTCGGATCGGATTCGAACCTACCCTCGTCAGTGCCCGGCTCGAATCTTGGGCAGACACGCTATCGATTACGCCGTTGAGGCGATGACAATTTCAAAGTTGAAACTTCTTCATATCACTTATTTATTTTTTTTTTACTTAAGTTGAATTTTCCACTGTCATTAGACTCATATTATGGAAATGCTTTTACATTATATGGGATTTTTTTGCATTAAATTTCTAGACAAATACTTTGTGTGAATTCATAGAATGGGGAACATTTCTATTCTAATTAACATCCTAAGTCACGATTGTATAGTCATTATTGATTGTTTCCAATCAATGTGAAATCAATGGCTGACACTTGGTCAATTTGTAGTTCTATATGTACTAACATTAGACTACATTAAGGGAATATTAAATTTATTTTGGATTTTTGAGATCAATTAAACTCAAGTAAGTAAAGAAGTAATTGGAATATTTTCAATTCAAAGGTATGGTTTTGAAGTTTCTCAGAAAAAAACTACAATTCACATTTTACGTGTTTCGGATCGGATTCGAACCTACCCTCGTCAGTGCCCGGCTCGAATCTTTGGGCAGACACGCTATCGATTACGCCGTTGAGGCGATGACAATTTCAAAGTTGAAACTTCTTCATATCACTTATTTATTTTTTTTTTACTTAAGTTGAATTTTTCCACTGTCATTAGACTCCATATTATGGAAATGCTTTTACATTATATGGGATTTTTTGCATTAAATTTCTAGACAATACTTTGTGTGAATTCATAGAATGGGGAACATTTCTATTCTAATTAACATCCTAAGTCACGATTGTATAGTCATTATTGATTGTTTCCAATCAATGTGAAATCAATGGCTGACACTTGGTCAATTTGTAGTTCTATATGTACTAACATTAGACTACATTAAGGGAATATTAAATTTATTTTGGATTTTTGAGATCAATTAAACTCAAGTAAGTAAAGAAGTAATTGGAATATTTTCAATTCAAAGGTATGGTTTTGAAGTTTCTCAGAAAAAAACTACAATTCACATTTTACGTGTTTCGGATCGGATTCGAACCTACCCTCGTCAGTGCCCGGCTCGAATCTTTGGGCAGACACGCTATCGATTACGCCGTTGAGGCGATGACAATTTCAAAGTTGAAACTTCTTCATATCACTTATTTATTTTTTTTTTACTTAAGTGAATTTTTCCACTGTCATTAGACTCCATATTATGGAAATGCTTTTACATTATATGGGATTTTTTGCATTAAATTTCTAGACAATACTTTGTGTGAATTCATAGAATGGGAACATTTCTATTCTAATTAACATCCTAAGTCACGATTGTATAGTCATTATTGATTGTTTCCAATCAATGTGAAATCAATGGCTGCATTTCCATAATATGGAGTCTAATGACAGTGGAAAAATTCAACTTAAGTAAAAAAAAAAAAAAAATAAATAAGTGATATGAAGAAGTTTCAACTTTGAAATTGTCATTGTTCAAATTTTAAAACGTAAACATTTTTGAGATAATAGGAAAAAAACTATTTGGTTTATATAATTTGTTAATATTTTAAATTTTTGCTTCAAGTTCATTTTTGTATTCATTTTTGATGGTTTTTTGAAGTTATTTTTTATAACTTTTATTTGTTTTTAATCCCTGAAGATGACTGTAATTAGCAGTCGAAATATAGGATTTATAGAAATAAATAAAACTTGTTTTAAATAATTTTAAAAAAACAACATTTTCGACTATAAAACTTCAGTTATTAAAATATTTGAATAATTTTAAAAGTCGAAGAGATATTAAATATAAATTGATTATATATTTATGATCAAAATTTGCATATATATATATATATATATATATATATATATATATATATATATATATATATATATATATATATATATATATATATATATATATATATATTTATATATATATATATATATATATATATATATATATATCAGGGTTGCAACGTATGATACGGTAACGTATAAAACACGTATTATACGTACGTATAAAACGTACAGTATAAAACACACAATTATAATATACGTTTTATACCGTATAAAAGTAAAATCCTTAATAAATAAAAATACATTTATATAATATTATCGCGGGCGTATTATTCATCGTACTCGTGATATTTAATATTTATAAAGCCTAGATTTCTGGACTAATAGGAACAGTTGCTTTAGAAAATATAGCGTTGTCATGATAATTTCTTACCCAACTATTCCTATTAGTTCAGAAAACTTCCACATTTAACGTAAATGCTTCTTTTCAAAATATAATTATTTGTTTTCAAAACAAATTTAGTCTGTAATAATTTGACATTTCCAACCATACAAATCATCCATCAATGACCAAAATTGAATTTACTCAATAAACTTCTCACTAAACTTTTTCATTTGACGTAAATACATTTTTTAACTATTACAACTTTTGTATAAAAAGAAGATTTGGTCTGCAAGAACCTGATATTTTGAAACTAAGCCTATTAATTGGAAGTGGTGCAACTCGGATTCACACAACAAAATTTCTTAAAAACATCTCTCTAATAATCCCTAATAATTTCCCTAACTGCTATGAAAAAAACGACATTTATTCTGCAACAACATAATATTTCCCAGTTGTTCTTATTAGATGGGAGGAGCTGAGGCTGGATTGAACCATATTTCATATATTCAATAACATTTCATGATACCAAATAATTAATTTCATGGGCCAAATGTTTCTAATCCAAAATGTTTCCCATTAAGTAAATGTTGGAATCAAAATGAAAGAAAATCATATAGTATACGTGTTGAAAAATTCAAAAGTAACTTAATGGCTTAGTTTAAGTGCTCAAAAAAATCTCTAATATATAATTTAAAATTTTCAATATTCAAATCTAGTGAATTAAAAATTATTAACCAGTTTAATGTACAGTAACATAGTCTTTCGTATAAAGTAAATATATTCATTCAAATAACATCTAGAATTTAAATGGTTTTTGTTATAAATTATAAAATATATAAATAATTTATAACTAATTAATTATATTTTTATTAGGTATAAAAATTAAAAATATAATTAATATCTCATGTAAGAAGCATTTTAAATTTTTATGAATGAATTTCAAAATCAAAATCATATTATACGTTTTATACGTTATATACGTTTTATACGTTACGTTAATGTAAATTCTGGTTCACTTTGTAAATTCTGGTTCATTTTTAATTTTCTCTTATTGTTTTATCAACTTTTTAATTTGTTTTGTTTTTTGTGCATTTTTCGATTTTTTTTATAATTTTTAATATTATTTCTCACTTTGTTTAAGAATAATTTGTAGTTGACAATATTTCAGATGCAACAGAGTACATATATGCATTAAGGTTATCGTTTGAGGATACCTTGAAAGCATGAGCTTTGGCAATGTTCGAAACGGTTGGTGCACTGCAAAAATCTTTTTGCCAGTTTTCTATGAGTTCTATCATAATCTGTGACATCCCAAGTAACAGTTTAAAAAGAAAACACCGTGATAACACCAACTTAACTCTAAGGTGTTTTTTATGTAGAAATAATAATTGTGTAAAATAGGTGTTTAAACGTTGTTTGACACTGCTTTTTTATAGTGTTTGCCGCGTTGTTAAAACACCATGGTGATAAAAGACCAGAAAACACCAGAAACCACTATAGGAAAACACCAGAAACCACTATAGGAAAACACCAGTTTGACACGGCTTATACATTAAAAATACACTCTGGTGCTTTCTGGGTGTTTGTGAAACTTACTAATCACCAAAAATATACTAATTATTATTTTATTTTGTATGTTTACACTGAAAATTTTTTTCCTTAGTTTTATTTTAATTTAAACCAATGAAATTCTCTAAAATGTAATGACCATTCAATTTCACCAATAACATTTGAATTATACTAATAACAAATATTTATACGTCTGGCATACTGGGATATTAAAAATTATCAGTCTAATTTTCAAATAATTAACTGATATCACAGAAGGCCAACGTATAATTCATAAAAAATATATAAAGAAATGAAAAATGGCAAAACATTTTCTAAACGAATTCCCCTCGTTCGTTGATAAATTCTCATAATTTTTTGAAAAATTCCTCAAGCAAGTAGGATTGATAATAGTCCTCGGCCTACGGTCTCGTACTTTTATCAATATACTTGCTTTCGAAATGTTTGGCAAAAAATTATTTCAAATAATCACCGACCTTGGGAAATTACAACTGATAATTTATAAATAATAATTAAAATAATTAATAAAACATAAAAGTTTTTAATTAAACTCAGGAATAACCTTTAATTTTATTTATTTTGATTTTCTAGCTGATGTTTTCTATAAGAATAAAAATAAGAATATAAGTTAATATATTTTTATATTACAAAATATGGTAATCTTAATTCTGTAGTACTATTTTTTGATTAGCCGCGGTTTCGCCTGTTTTAAATGTTCTTTAAAAAATTTTTCCATTTCTGCAACGGTGTAGTTTTGATGAGTTTTCAACACTGCGTGGAAAACCACCATAAGCAACTGTTTATAGCTTTCTTTAAAGCTTTTTTTTTCGACAGTCCCTCCCCAAGAATAAAGCACATAAACATCATCGGAAGCAATATTGGTAGCAATTATCCGAGCAGCTGCCTGTCCTGTTTTACCACCAAACTGTGCTAATCGTTTGATCTAAAAATATAATTATAAAAATAACGTAAATATTATAAACATATTTTTTCAAATCATAATTTACGCATATTTACCAAATTTGTTTTAAAATCTAAATTATGGCTAATTTTCTCTTCCATAATCTATAGATCATTGTCAGATTCAACAGGGAGATTAAAATCATCAATAAACGTACTAACTTGGGTAGTAATATTTGTGAAATTACTGGTAGCTATCGAAAACTTTTCCAGTAACAAGTCTAATGACACCTGTATGTGTGCAGTTTGGATTAAACTGTCAGCTCTATCTTCGCTTCGTTGTTTTTTAATGTTAGCGATAGAGTTTTCAATACAGACTAGTTTATCCAATATTGATGATATGCTAGATTTATCAGTGATGGCAGTTTGGCTGGATATGGATGGCAATTCATCTGAAAAATTTACAATTTATTAATTTTAGCATCACAATAATTAGGTAATACTTGATGTATATATATGCTAATAACACTTACCAACGATTGGCGTGATTTGATCTCCGACGGCATTAGTTGGTAGACTTGTATTTGACAACAACATTGTATCAAATGCAGGGAATGAGTCGCCGGTGTTTTCAGGAATGGTTTGGCATGTGTTTTCAGGAACTTAAACAAAAATTTTATTATTACCGAATTTCTAATAATTTAGGACTTTATGACGTATAATTACAATTTAAATCTAACGAATTTGAAATCATATCATTGTAGTCCTGAAATAACGTTTGGTTAAAAACAGGATGAGCCCGTTTTGCCATTTTTTTAATGTAGTCTTCTTGTTCACTAACACTATCTTCGTATCTAGACAAAAGATTTTCTTTTTCCAGTGCACATTTAAAGCTGACTGAAAAAAATAAAATAAATATGAAAATTTTTTTCCATCAGGAGGCTGATTATGAAATTACGTATATTATCTTTTAACACTTTACATTCGATTTTATCCCAAGTTTCTTTTGGCTTAGAGTTATGATCTCTTCTGCCTTTACATTGCTCAACATAAGTCAATGGCCAATATAACATATTATTTTGCACCCACGCTTTTGGTACAGAGGTTATAAATCTCTCCCCGTCTTTTTCAACAGTTTCCACAACACAAAACATTTCTTTAATAAAATTTCTTCGAAATAAAATATAAAAATTCAAAATTTATTCTTCGAATAAAAAATTACAAACGTACTTATTTTTCGTTGGCTTGCTATACGTTACTGAATAAAAAATGGTTTTTACTAACTATTCTTAAAAATTTAATACAAAAAGGATTTCCCCGAATTATATTTCGTTTTCTTTGTCTACGTTGATATCGAAATCTTGCATGATGTAAAATGTTGCCAT
Organism: Diogma glabrata; assembly: GCA_963693315.1. Taxonomy (NCBI): domain Eukaryota; kingdom Metazoa; phylum Arthropoda; class Insecta; order Diptera; family Cylindrotomidae; genus Diogma; species Diogma glabrata. The sequence goes on along the minus strand of OY856188.1, from coordinate 191,868,303 downwards.
TCGAAAATTTGATGTGTTAAAATTTTAAAATAATTAACATATTTAAATTTATTTACCTTAAAATTGTTTTACTTGAATTATATAGTGTGCAATAAAGGAAAAAATGCATATTGATTATCAATATCACTCATGTGAATGCGATAGAGTTTACATAAAATTTCAGTAATGTTCCATAATGTAGGTGTATTTTCCTCGCGATCTGAGCTATATATATATATAAGTTTGAAGAGCGAATTGGTCGAATATACAAATCTGATATTTTTTTTAAGCTGGAACCAAATATTACTATTTCTTCATTTAAAAACGTAAAATTTATTATTTTGACAATTCTGAATGACTTTGTTAAAATCCAACAATTTTTAATGGTCGCATCAAGACACATGTTTTTTAAATTAATTTCCAAATAAACACCTTTACAATTGTCTATAGCATGGTTTTGTTTTTGTTTTTTTTTGGGAATGGGATACGATGTTGAAGATTTTGTTTTATAATCGTTAAAATTAGCTTCATTTATACGCCTTGCGACCTGCTCAAGTGGTTTATTTCCGGATCTTAACAATCTTTTAATTTCATTTAATTTTGTTTCAAATGGAAAAGCACTATACGAAGGTAAAATATCAAATTCTTTTACGTCACTAACGACATGTTTAAGACTATGAACATTGTAACTGATACTATAAGCTCCATATATTTCCCCAAATGTTTCTACAAAGTCACGGAATAATTTATCGGCAATATGTATATACTTTAAAAATGACGTACAACTACAAATAGTAACAGCACAGTGGAGCAATAAAAAATGGTAATAAACATCTTGAGTAACCGTTGTCCTTAAAACAACAGGGCCAGTTTTATATAAAAAGATGCCAAATTCAGTAGCTTTCCAAAAATTAAATACTTCCAAAGTTCGTATTGATCGATTAATTTCTTTTGGAAGTGACAGCCCTGCTTCTATTAATGCAGTAGAAACTATAGAAATTTCTCTAGTTGAAAATTTAGTCTTATAATTCCTACTGCCACTTATCATACATTTGAGCATTCTTTTTTGTATGCCCAAAAGAATTAAATGCAAATAATCTAATGGAAAAGCTTTCACTATATCTAATGGAAGTTCTTCTAAAGGAGATTTCGACTTATGGTGCTCTGGCTGAATCATTTTCGAAAATTCTTATCATTTCTCAAAGAGCAATCAGTTTCGATGTATGTAACATGATGGGATATGTAGCTATACGTACCTTCAACAAAACATTTTTCACAACCAAAGTATGCATTATGGCCAACAATTCCTTTCATAAATGCTCTTGCGGGAGCATCACATACAAAACAAGATATTTTTATTTTTAAGAACTTTCCGTTCAATATGAATCCATTTTCCAATAAAACTTTAATTTCATCAATAAAAGGGCGTAAAAACGTGTCAGAACTGATTCAGGCTTTGATTCTCCATAGTAAACTCCGACGGTGAATGATTTTTGATCAATGCCGTCAATTGAACCCAAAATTGGCCAAAATTGTCCCTTTGAACTTCGACTGATAGGTAAACCATCAACATTGAATTTTATGGATAATGTATCAGATATTAAAGTTTCATCACGCAAAACAACATTTAAAATGTTCCCTAAACCTCCATGCCAATACTTCCCCGGAGGCACACTAATAATATTAATAACTGCCGGCGTTTCTAAAAGTCTTCTGGCATCTTTTGGTATATCTTTAATATTTATATCTATCAAAAGTTTTAACAAATCGGACAAAGCAGCATGTGTAATATTATGATTTAAAGCCCATTTTTTTAATTTTATTTTTGTTGGAACAACATATTCCTCAGATTTCTCAGATTCCTCACATTCAGATGTGCTCAAATATGTTTCCTCCTGCATGAATACATTACTCGATGAAGTGTTTGTAGTGGAAGAAACAGTTGCTATAGGAGTCAACATATGAGAGTTACTGTAGTCTCCATGTGGAGGTCAATTTCATTAACCGAAGCTAAGTTATTTACTGACGGCTTACGCGTCGAACTCTGTATGAATTGCAAAACTCTCCTATCGTACGTTCTTTTACTTGTTAAATAAGTTCTCCTCATATCAAACTTCTTTTAAGTTTTAATGTTTGTATTTTAATTATTTTTTAACACTGATGTTTATATATTTTTTTTTCACTCAACAGAGGTTAGTCTGTTATCTATTAACACTGAATGTGTGCAGCATAGAAAAGAGATTATCAATTATTATATTTTAATTATTTTCAAAGAAATTAAACATACAATTTTTTGAAAATTTGCTGATTGCAAAAACACTTGATTTAGTAATATTTGATTGCTCGCATAATTTCTAACTACACTGAACGATATTTAAAACTATACTAAGTTTTTGAATTAGCAAGGAACTTATTATACTAATTTAACACCATATGTTCACCAGTGTTTTTAGTAATCTCAAACACCCATTTATAACGGTGGTGTTTTTTAAGTAGTAAAAACACTGTTTATCATTAGTGTATTCAATACACTAAATTAACACCAAATATTATTACACTTTTTATAGTATTTTTATAGTGTTTTTGTCCACCGGAGTGTTTTATCGGTGTTTTATACTACCATAGTGTTTTTTGCTGCTTGGGATCTGTTCTAGTATAGTGAAAAAATGTAGACTTTTAGAAATCTGACATTAAAATCGTATTCAGCAACTTCAAAAACCCCCCTAGACACTAAATTTGGTATTAAAACGGTTGATTTATTAAAATTTGGTCAGCCATCTTAGATGCGCCATCTTGAATTCCAAAATTCTACATACGGATTCGTGATCAGCGACCCCACAAACCCCACCCAAACCAATTTTGTGCAATGTTTGGAGGAAAATATTTGATTGTTATCATTCTCTCAGCTGTATCAGTTTTTGATCCGCTATCTTGAATCCACCATGTTGAACTTTACCAGCTTATCATATCAAATTTTTAGAGCCATCCGTTGCCAACAATTTGAGAAACAAAAACAATGATATTGGATGCAAAAATTTTTTTTCACCAACATTTTTATCTGAAGACTCGAATTTTCTTGGATTTCTAGCCGCAATTGTGAGCCGCCATTTTGAAATTTCCAAAAAAACCGCCCAATGGAACCAGATAGCGGATTCTAAAACAATAATTTTAAGTCCAAATTCGGTAAAATTTATTAAACGGCATTTTGGTCAGAGCGTTGTTACGGGTGCTATTGATTGAAGGTCTGCAGGGTCGCAGAAGCGAGTGAAATATAAAATAATATATCATATAATATTAGATCTTAAAATATTTCACCGACAATACAAAACAATAATCTATCAGATGATTGATATTTTCAACATAAAAAAAAGTCTCTCTAGTAATGTTTTCCGCGCCCTATATATATACATATTTTTGTTCAGTATAAAAAGCTGCACAACATACTCCATTTTCAAGGTCATCGGGAGTGACGGAAGAATTCTATATATTTACCCATATATATATATATATATATATATATATATATATATATATATATATATATATATATATATATATATATATATATATATATATATATATATATATATATATATATATATATATATATATATATATATATATATATATATATATATATATATATATGTATATATATATATATATATATATATATATATATATATATATATATATACATATATATATATATATATATATATATATATATATATATATATATATATATATATATATATATACATATATATATATATATGTATATATATATATATATATATATATATATATATATATATATACATATATATATATATATATATATATATATATATATATATATATATATATATATATATATATATATATATATATATATATATATATATATATATATAAATATATATATATATATATATATATATATATATATATATATATATATATATATATTATATATATATATATATATATATATATATATTTATATATATATATATATATATATATATATATATATATATATATATATATATATATATATATATATATATATATATATATATATATATATATATATATATGTATATATATATATATATATATATATATATATATATATATATATATATATATATATATATATTATATATATATATATATATATATATATATATATATATATATATATATATATTTATATATATATATATATATATATATATATATATATATATATATATATATATATATATATATATATATATATATATATATATATATATATATATATATATATATATATATATATATATATATATATATATATTTATATATACATATATATGTATAAAATAAGGAGTTTATAAAGACATATTTAATTATACATATTTTAGTTACATATATTTAATTTTATATATTAATGGTAAAAATGTACATGTACTAAGTTTTTGTTAACAGTAAATGACTTCTATCGCTGACCAATTTAATTTATAAGTGTATCGAACGTATTGATCGATAAAAACAAAATATAATACACTAACAAATTATAAGTAATTTGTATGACTTTTATTACATATTACTTTCAAACATTTATTGTTTTTCTTTTCAATTCTGCCAATACGAGATCACAACTTAGTAAAATAATTTGTACGATCTTTACGAGTAAATCTAATAATTAAATTTTAATTCTAATAAATTATGTAATTTATAATTTAAGGCGTGAGTTAATTTGCCATTGTATACATAAATGTTATCTTCTTTTAATTAAAATAAATAAATACCGTATATGTAAAGTTGCTTTCACATATAAGAATTGTGACGTGATAAAAACCGCGAATTCATCTACGTCTCGCTTTATTCGTTTATTGTATGTTTTTGTAGTAGTTTGTGAGCAATGAACTTATATTAGTGTATAATTAAGTTGACCATCTATAGTTTCTAGCTTTATTGTAATTAAATTTTATTGACCTTAGTTAAGTTTTGTTTAAAAATAAATTTTAATCAAATTTTCGATTGGTTACCCTGCTTTCTATATGATTTCAAAAAAGTGGTTTTCTTATGTAATTGTGATGTGATCGCGAGAAACCCACGTGTTGTTTGTTTTGATGATTCACTAAAAAAGACATGTATATGTAGTACTTTAAAGTGTATCTATTTGTTTTGTAGTATTTGTTAAGATATCGCGAAAATAATAAGGAAGGGAGGAAGACATTTAAAGGAACATACACATTTTCTGAAATAATTTTCAAGGTAAAATAAATTTGAGTTTTTAAATTTTATTTATGATCGTTATCGTTACTTTTTTTAGTTTAGAAATAAATTTTTGTAACACATGCACAAAAAATATTCAATATTGATGAAAAACGTGATCTACGCAGGACAAAAAGTCGAAATTTAACTTGACCATTTTTGATTTTCCTGAAACTTGGCATATAAGTAGTATGGACAAAATAAAAAATACAACTTATTTTAAAATTTTTTTTTAAGTGCAAAGTTTGAGCATAGGGGGCACCCCAACATGCATGAAAAATGAAAATTCTGCCAATCTGATGTAACTTTGAAATTAAATTGCTCAAGAACGGCTATACCGATTTCATCAAACTTTTTTTTTTGTTTGATAGATGATTAGTTAGTCCTTGGAAAAAAAATTAATTAATTGTTTTTATAATTAATTTTTAAATAAAAATATAAAAAAACTTTTTTAAAGATGGCGCTAGGGTCGAAGATCAATTGAAATTTAATTAATTTTTTTTCTGAAAATAGTTCTATCCTTACTCTAAAATATATCAAATTAACTCAGAGGAGTTAATTTTTGTTCTTGAGATATTTAATTTTAAAGATTTTTAGTACGACTGAAATTCGAATTTTTCTTCATTTTTTCAAACAACTTCCATTAACAAAAATCTTTAAAATCAATTAAATTTTAACTTTTTTTTTAAATATAGTTCTAACCTTACTTTAAAATATATCAAATTTACAAAGAGGCTAATTTGTGTTCTTGAGATATTTAATTTTAAAGATTTTTAGTCCGATTAAAATTCTAATCGTTCATTATTTTCTCGAACTTCAGTGGTTAAAATTTTTTGATGATTGTGAATATCCTCAAGGTTCTCCCTGATTCGGTTGACGTATTCTTGCGCAGACAATGATGTTGATGGTACAGCTCCAAATTTGAGGTCACCAGGAAGTCCTAAATCACTTCCAAAAATAGTTTGAGCTGGTGTCTTGGTTGTGGTCTCATAAACTGCTGATCTGTATGCCATCAAAAAATAAAGGAATGTTTTGATCCCAGTTACGTTGGTTCTTACTGACCATTTTAGCTAGAAATTCCTCCAATGTAGCATTGAATCTCTCAACCATGCCATCTGACTGTGGGTGCGAAGCTGTTCGTCCTCGTTTTGTTAATCCCCAGCATTTGGCAAATTTCCTCGAATACAGCTGACTCAAAGTACCGTCCCTGATCGGTGTGGATCTCCATAGCGGCTAATTCAATTATTTATTACAGCTTCAGCGATTGTGGTTGCTTTCTGGTTGGGAATCGCACACACTTCCGGCCACTTACTGAAGTAGTCCATGATCACAAGACACATTTATTCTGATTATCAGTTGTTGGAAATGGTCCCGCTACATCCATTGCGATCCTTTCAAATGGAGCACCTACATTGTATTGCTTAATTTTTCCATGACTTCTTCGTGCGAGTCCTTTTACTGCCGCACATTTATCGCATGAAATCCGCTCCACAATTGATTGCCGAGTCCCTGACCAGCAAAACCGTTGTCGTATTTTTGCAAGAGTTTTGTTGATCCCGAGATGACCTCCACTCGTTCTTTCGTTATACTCCTTCATTACTGCTGGTATTTTCCCTTTTGGTACCACTATAAGGAATTGCTATATCTTGCCATCTGAGCTTTCCCATACTCTCTTCAAACATCCATTCTCTAACTGGAGACTGTCTCATTGCGCCCAGTGCGCCTTCAAAGTTGGAGTTTTATGAGCAATTTCTCCCCATACTGGTTTGCAACCCTTTTCCTTAAACTGGTGATGGGTGGAAGATCCGGATCTTCTAATTGGTCTCTCCTTATAGCTTCAGCAGTTCACTCATCATCAGGTAGCACTTGTAATAATCGTAAATCGATGATGTTCTCTTTATTTTCATGATGACTGCAATGCTTGTATTCAACTAGACAGGGTCGTCTCGATAATGCATCAGCGTTCCCATGTGCAGTACCCTTTCGATACCAATGTCCAAATCGTATGCTTGCAACCGTGCGATCGAGTGTGCTACTTGTTTCTCTGGATTTTTGAACTAGAGTAGCCATCTTAACACACTATGATCAGTTCTGAGATGAAATTTCTGATCATACAAGTATTTATGGAAATGTTTGACGCATTCCATAATAGCCAATAACTCCTTCCGAGTTTCGCAATAACTTGTAATTGTGATTATATAACTCCGTTATTGTTTCACTAATATGAACTTTATAGTTTATGTTTATAAGTTTATAACAAATTTATTTTTTAATAAACATTTATCATTAATACTAAAAATTAGTTTTAACACAGGAAAAGTTTGAATAATATATAGCACTGTGTTATACAGATTTTTAAGAATATTTAATTTACAAAAATTAATTATGTATTTGAAATTAACTAGCAAGCGAATAAATGTTTTCGATTCTAAAGCTCGATATAAAAGGAATGAAGTTTTTATTTTTTCCTTACTACCGCCAACCAATATGATGGAAAAATATGACATTGAACTAGATTTAATTTTCGATATTGAATAAATAAATTGATTAATTTATCGTATGGATGGCGTGCATATGATTAAGTAGCAGATGGTTCATGTCATGAGTATAACTGATCGTGTGATCGTTTTTAGTTTAAGTTTGTGGTGATTAATTATTTAGATTTAAATATATTAACCACTACAAACTCCGCTCTGGCTTGGATAGCATTTTGGAGAAATAAGCTATCACCTTTTCCTGACCATCTATTTTCTGCGACAAGACTCCTCCTACACCTTCATTACTGGCATCAGTATCCAAAATAAACTGCACATTAGGTATACCGTATAGGATAGAATAGAATTGGAGCCGTACATAAATCTCCTTCGGAGCTCCGCAAATGCTTGTTTCTGAGGCTCATTCCATTCAAATGCCTTATCTTTTCTGGTTAAATCATGCAAAATTTTTGCAACGTTGGCAAAACCTGGCACAAACTGTCTGTAATATGTGCACAATCCAAGGAAGCTTCGTAGTTAATGTAGGTTTTTCGGTCTTGGCCAGTTTATAACTGCTGCAATCTTGTCAGAATCGGTATGAATTCCCTTTGCCGTAACCTTATGTCCCAAATACTTTACTTCCTCCTTAAAAAGTGAACACTTTTCGGAACTTAACTTTAAGCCTGCTACTTGCAATCTTTTCAGTACCTCCACCAAGTTCCTCAAGTGGTCATTAAAGTCTTTGCCCATGACGATGATGTCATTCAAATATATAAGGCATGTTTTCCAGTGCAAGCCTTTTAGTTCTCGTTCCATTAATCTTTCGAAAGTTGCGGGCGCGTTGCATAACCCAAATGGCATAACATTAAACTTCCATAGTCCATTCCCTACACTGAACGCTGTTTTCTCCCGATCTTCCTCCGCAACTTCCACCTGCCTGTAACCACTCTGCAGATACAGTGTTGAAAACAATCTTGAACCCGATAATATATCCAGTGTATCATCAATCCTAGGCAATGGGTAGCTATCCTTCTTAGTAACTGTGTTTAGTTTCCTGTAGTCAACACAAAATCTTAAACACCCATCTTTCTTGCCAACTAGCACCACAGGTGACTCCAGGGACTGTCTGAAGGCTCGATTACACCAGCTTCTTTTATATCCCTCACCATTTTATCTGCTTCTTCTCTTTTAGCCAATGGTAATCTCCTTGGTGCTTGGCAAATGGACTTTTCTGCTCCGGTGTCAATTTCACCATATTGGTTCTGCCATTTCCTTCAGGTGTACTGCAGAATACAGACTTGCGTCGCACAATGGTTCAAAACCTATTAAAACACGCGCATAATTATTTTGCTCCCTTTTACATAATTCTACGTGGATGTTTAGTATTTTTTTCGTGTAAATCCTAATTCTTGAAGTGTTTTGAAGTGTATGACATGAAATATTATTATTCTTATTGAGAATTATGGCATTATAAGTTTGTCAAAAAATGTTGTCAAGTGTGTCAAAAGAAAGATTTTTATTTATTATTTTACCCAATTTTTGGGAAAAAAATAAAATTAATTATTTGTATGACATAAAATTTTATTATTATTATTGAGAATTATGGCATTATAAGTTTGTCAAAAAAATGTTGTCAAGTGTGTCAAAAAAAAGATTTTTATTTATTATTTTACCCAATTTAAAAAAAACAATAAAATTAGTTATTTGTATGACAAGAAATTTTATTATTATTATTGAGAATTATGGCATTACAAGTTTGTCAAGTGTGTCAAAAGACAGATTTTAATTTATATTTTTAGAAAAAAATAAAATTAGTTATTTGTATGAAATGAAATGTATAATGAACATGAAATTATTATTATTAAAAACATGTTGTCAAGTGTGTCAAAAAAATAATTTTCAGATAATTTTTTGTAAAAAAAATTTAGCTGTTTGTTGAAGTATATTTTTAGAATTTTGGAAAAAGTTTTAATTTTTGATTTTGTTAGAATTTTTGGAACATTTTTAGAATTTTGAAAAGTTTTAAATTTTGAAAATTTTGAAAAAATAGAATAGATATCAGCGTCTACAAAATAGATATCAGCCCCTACATATTTTATTAAAAAAAATTAACGATTTTAAGACGTTTCCCAAAAAAATGTGAATTTTTCGGTTTTTTTCGGGCATTCTTTGCAATAATAATGAAATATCTCTAGAATAGGCAAAAATATGCAGATAAATTTAAGTGCCTCGCTTAGAACAAACATCACTAGTAAAGATCCAAAAAATTTGGTCGTAAGCCAGCGTAAGCCCTTCAAGTGCTTGATGTTTGAAAATTAATCGAACAATCATATTAATAAAGGAAACACATATCATGCTTTAAATTTAACAAATATATATATACATACAAACTATATACATGAATTGGTGACCTTAAAAGGTTCTAGTATTGCGCATAAACATTTTTAAAAAGTAATATAAAGTCTCATGTATAGTAAAATTTTTTTGCCAGCGAATTTTTGACAGCTAGGACGCAGCAAGAGACAAATAGATGAGACAAAAAGTAAAACAGAGATGTATTATTTATTTTGGGATAAATTTGTTTTCAAAACAATTATATTTATTAAATTTCTACTTCTAGTTCGTACCATTTGTTTGTTGTGATATTTGTTTCCATAGGCGTCGTTAGTTTTATTATAATTATTTTTAATTATCAAAATTTTGTTACATTGCCTACAAAATCATTAATATTTTTACTAGTTTTTGGTTTTCTAATATAATTGGTTGAATTTCAATAGTAATTTATTAATTTTTATGCGTTTTTTTTGTCCATTTCAATGGGACCCCAATAGTTTTTTTTAATATTTTAATCGAGACACTGAATGTGCAAACAATTTGCGCATGTGCATGCGCATGTGCAAACAATATGCGCATAACAAACAAATTTTGTGTTCGCTGGCAAAAAAATTCTACTATACGTGTGGTTATTGTACTGCTGCCATAAACTTTTAATAAAAATAATTAAAAATATATGCAATAAACAACACTTATTTTTTCTTTTAATTTGTGTTCATAATAGTGATGTATTTAATTTTTTTTGTTGGTAAAACAGTTTTTTGTCATCCTTAATATGTTAGAAAACAAAACAAATGGTCAGTTATGAGAAAACAAAAAATTTTTTTTTCACTTATGCGCGTGTTTTAATGCGTTTTGAACCATTGTGCGCCGCTCCAGAAATTGATGAGCTGCTTTATTCAGATCTTCTGAAAGCCCTTCTGTCCATTTCTGCACAAGTTGTTCCATTTCTGCTTTTTTTTGTTTTATGTTGACCGAGCTATTGATGTTTTTCTGCTCGCACTTTAATATTTAAGCTACCTCTTCACATTGTCCTATGATTGATCCTTTCTTAATTGTTTTCTGTGTATCTGACAGATTTAAAACCATTACTGGTATTTTGTAGTCAGCATCTGATCTAACTATGGCTTTTTCCATTACGACTTCTTTATAATTTTGGTGTGCTGATCTTGCTCTTTTCCTTTTTATAACTCTGCATTTCCTCGAAATATGACCCATCTTTCCACATAACCAGCATTGAATTCTGTCACTTCTCACACTCTCCTGTGGTCTTGGTTTATAACTGTTGTCCTCAGCCAACTCTACCCGGCGTATTTGAATTGATGGTTTTATAATAACTTGTGCAGTTAGTCAAGGCACAAGCAATTGTTTCGGCGAATGTTGCTTTTGGCAACAACATTGCTGCTTTCCTTGTCTCAGAATCACGAATACCATCAGTAAAGGCCTCGATCTTCATCTTCTCCATGAAATATGGCGGCGTATTCGCTGGTAAAAAAATTCTACTATAACATTTTTTATGTCATTTGTGATCAATGTAGATGTGATTGTAATTTCCTATTGGCGTTTATGATTAAACATTTATTTTGTTATATGTCTATGATCTGGGAATATAAAGAGTTTACAACACAACTTTATGTCAATTTTTTTTATATTGTGTTCTTTAACATTCACGGAACCCTTGGCGAACGAATTTTATTTGCACTTCTCCGACTGTTTTTATTTGGCATCTCGCGAACATTTTACCTTCGAATATTCGTGAACGTGGTTGTGTTGGTACCATGACAAACCTTCAAATTTGTATTTGTATTAAGTGTATTCTTATTATATCCTATTTAATATGTAACACTTTTTTTCAACAATAAATAAATAAATGTACGAGGCGCGTTTACATTGGGGATTTACAACGCGACAAATTTTATAGATCAAACAAATTTTGTAGATCAAATTAAATATATTAACCGAAACTACTTGATTTAATTATTCGGGATTTTTTTGAGCAATTAAACTCAAGTAACTAAGGAAATAATTTGAATTTTTTCAATTCAAAGGTATTGTTGGAAATAAATCAGAATAAAACTCTTTTTTCTCTTTTACGTAACCTCAGCAGTGCCAGAATGAGTTCAAATCCTTTGGCAGACACGCTATCCACTTCGCCACCAATGCGATGATATTTTGAAATTGAAACTTCATCATCACTCAATTACTAAAGTTGAATTCTCAACTGTCATCGGAAATGTTTTAACATTATTTTGGGTATTTTTCCATTAAATTTCTAGACAGTACAGTACTATTGTGTGAACTCATAGAATGTGAACTTGATTTATGTTATTTTAGAATACTTTTTTTTAATTTGGTTAAAATCAGTTATCAAATTCACCATAGAGCAAATGAACGTCCTATGTAGATTCAATTACAATTATAATATTAACACATAATTTATAATTCAAAATTACCAAACAATTTTTATCCCAAAAACACTACAAATATCTATCAATTTTTTATTCATGAATTTTGGTATGAAAATAAGATGAGATGTAATTGATATATACTTATTACATCGAAAAAATTTCCAAATTTCCAACGAAAATATTATATTAAAACTCATACGAACATATATTAACTTAACTCTTATATTGACATTTTTCATATTTTTAGGATTCCGTTTTTTATACGGAACACTATTAGTGAGAGCAAAACGTGTTTTTTGCTTTATTTCGATTATCTCGTAAACGAATAATCCTATGGACCTAAAATTTGAGGTGCTTATAAAACTAACTTATCCACAAAAGATGGCAGGTTAAAAAATAAATAAAGTTTTTTTCGTTTGTTTTACAGAGGTACGATGTAAAGCCTTTTCAGAACATAGATTTTTTTATCGAGACGAGTAGTGTATCATATGAAAGGGCTTCACTTCAGTATTCCTTAAAAATGTGTTTTGGAATTTTACACCCCACAATTTTTTGTATAATTTTGAAAAATGACGTTTATATATATATATATATATATATATATATATATATATATATATATATATAATATATATATATATATATATATATATATATATATATATATATATATATATATATATATATATATATATATATATATATATATATATATATATATATATATATATATATATATATATATATATATATATATATATATATATATATATATATATATATATATATATATATATATATATATATATATATATATATATATATATATATATATATATATATATATATATATATATATATATATATATATATATATATATATATATATATATATATATATATATATATATATATATATATATATATATATAGAGCAGTTCCATACGAAAACGATCACTTGTTGGACGACACTTTTTTTAATGCAATTTCACCATGCTTATTCGTTAGAATATAAAAAAAAAATTAGGACGTATTTTTTTTTTGCTCCTCTCTCTCTCCGTTCTCTCGTGGTTCTCTCTTGCAAATTCAACGATTGTGGCTGCAGGGTCAACTTTAAGAGTTTGTTAAAAATCAACGGCTTAACGGATTTTAACGATTTATATCTCGTTTGAAAGATAATTTAATATACTTTAATATAAAAATAATTTGAAAAAATATTTTAGGATAAAGTGTGGTCAGAATACTACAAGTAATTTTATTTTTTAAGTTTTTTATCAAAAGGGCCTCATCAAAATTTTTATTTTATTTATTTTTTAAATCTTCAATTTATTCTCTTTTGAACTAAAAATAAAAAAAAGTGACGTCAACGAACCGTTTGGCCAGGAAAAATCGTTAAAGTTAATTCGATTTTATTTTTCATTAAACTACGACCTATGTACTGGGTTTTTACACTATATTATCAAGCTTTCTTTTCGCTTTCTCACCTCTAAGACTATTGTTTGAGTAATTTAATTTAAGTAATTTAATTTAACCAACTAACTATTGGTTCAAATAGCGTTTTTCAGTTGGATTTACGCATAATATTTTTAGCAATAAATCTTTGTAGTTGTCAATGGATGAATCAAATATATGAAGTGTTGTCATGGGTTGGAAGATTATCTTTATGTTTTGATGATACATTCAAACACACACATAATGTGTACCATTTCTATCCAAACCTAAAATACATTCTTTAGGGCGTAGTGTTGCAAATTTAGAAAAACCAACTTTAATTTCAGGATATTTTTCTTTAAAAATTTGAAATCCTTCTTTTAAATTGAAAAGCAAAAGTCTGCGTTGCTTTGATATAGTTAAACTATCCTCAGTAGTTCTTACGCAATCCCGTTTACCAGGACAAGCCCAACTATTCTCAACGTCCAAATAAAAAGATTGTATTATTTTAACTGTTTCTTCACTCAGTGTTATTGATCCTAATTTCTTTGAAGAAGTCACTAAAATACCTATTTCTTTAATCAATAATTTACTTCTTCTCGCCATATAAAGTGATAAATTAAGTTCTATTTTTGATGCTATTTTTCGAATAGACCATGACATCGGTAAAGCAGTAAGAATCAAATATTTTTCTGAATTGCTGGTTGTTGTTCGCATTTTATCTTTCAATTGCTGAATTATTTGTCCTTCATCATTCTCTTTACTGTAATCACTTTCATTTGACTGTTGAAATATTTTTGAAGCAATGACCTGCGTTACGGTTTCCAATTTTCTCTTTTTATATGTTTTACTCCTTAACCGTCTGTTTGAAATAGGACTTTTTCCTAACGAAGTAATAGTTGCGTTTAAACTGCCTAAGGATTTATTCAAGTCAAATTCAAATTCATTTATACCTATACTTCGATTTGTTGACTCAGAGAATGTCGAATTTGTTTCTTTTTCTTCACATTATGAAGTTGTTGGTGCTGGATCTGGTTGATTTTCTATTGCAGCTGTTCGAATTCTTGTTTTCTTAGTTAATAAAAGTTCACTATCACTATCTATATTAAGTTGTAAAAATTGGGCATGTTCCAATAATTTGGCTGAAACTTTAAACGTTTTTACTTTTTTAGCATGTTAATTTAATTTAAATGGATTGCGCAATAATTACGCATTTTAATATGTTACTTCTTTCTGAACTATTTATTGAGAACTAAATCAAAGAAAAGTAGATAAACTTTTCACAAAAATTGTTGGAGAGAATGAAATAGATATATGGATTTGGTAAAATCTCTTTCTTTCATATTGAAAATATTATAACCCAGTACATAGTGAAGTGAAAAATAAAATCGAATTAACTTTAATGATTTTTCCTGGCCAAACGGTTCATTGACGTCACTTTTTTTTATATTTAGTTCAAAAGAGAATAAATTGAAAATTTAAAAAATAAATAAAATAAAAATTTTGATGAGGCCCTTTTGATAAAAAACTTAAAAAATAAAATTACTTGTAGTATTCTGACCACACTTTATCCTAAAACATTTTTTAAAATTATTTTTATATTAAAGGATATTAAATTATCTTTCAAACGAGATATAAATCGTTAAAATCCGTTAAGCCGTTGATTTTTAACAAACTCTTAAAGTTGACCCTGCAGCCACAATCGTTGAATTTGCAAGAGAGAACCACGAGAGAACGGAGAGAGAGAGGAGCAAAAAAAAAATACGTCCTAATTTTTTTTTTATATTCTACCGAATAAGCATGGTGAGATTTAAATAAAAAATTATGAATCCAAAAAAACGCAAATAGTGATCGCTTTCGCGTGGATCTGTTCTATATATATATATATATATATATATATATATACCACTACCACCACCACCCTAAATTTCGACGCTGATTTATAGAAAGAATATTCCCAATTTAAACCATTTACAAGCTGGTTAAATCTTTCTTTAGTTAACATAAACAGCTATGGATAAGATTTAAGCTCAAGTAACATTTTTTGTGTCATTTTTGATCAATGTTGACTGACATTTACTATTGACGTCTCCAATTTAACATTTATTCTGTTATGTGTCTATAGTCTGGCGATATAAAGACTTTAAAACACAACTTTATGTCATTTATTTTTGATATTGTGTTCTTTTACATTCACGGAACCCTTTGCGAGCGAATTTTATTCGCACTTGTCCGACTTTTTTAATTTGTTCTGATGAACCGAAAAACAAAAACAAGAAAATTAAGAAACAATTCTTATTGGAATTGGATCGGATTTTGTAGAAGGTAAGTATAAGTCTTTTAAAATTGGAACCTCATTTTTTTTAATAAAAAGTATTGTGTAGTTGTAGTAGGAATTACAAAATGTATCACAACAACACACAGATATCTTTTAGGGCCTAGGCCCCACAACAACATGCGTTCTGAGGTGATGGTGAACGCTTTTTTTTTTAAATGTTTGTGGTTGAAGGCACTCGAAACTATTGATTCAGGCAAAACATTACATTTGTACGATGTACGCACAAAGGAGTCCCTTTGCATTTTGTTAATATGACAGTGAGTAATCTCGACAGTTTGGCTGTTTGCACAAACTGATTGACGAGTAAAACGAAGAAAATAATATGTTTGGGGCATAATGGATCTGATTTCAGCCGAGCACTGCTGGTGACGATATTTATAAAAAACAACGAGATCATGCAACAGTGCGACGATATTGTAGGGAATCAAGATTTAATGTTAAATTTCGATCACCAACAATTCGTATAGTACGCTTCTGAACAGAGTCCAAAAGAGCCAGGATGGAAACACATGCAGCCCCCCAAACTTGACAACAATACTCCATACAGGAACGAATATAGAACTTATAAATGTGGAGTAAATGATACGGAGTGAAATACTTTTTACATCTATTGAGAAGGCTGAGTTTTCTTGACGCGCCTTTTGCCATGGCCATTGTATGATCGTTCCAGAGTAAGTCATTTGAAATTGTAACTCCCAATAAACGAATGCTTTCACATTTGTCTATTTGTTCATCACACATATTAATTGAAATATCGTTGGGAAACTCGGTATTTGATGAGGAAACAATCAAAAGCTGTGTTTTGGTGGAATTAAAATTGAGCAAATTGTGCATTTGAAAAACCGGTTTTGTCCCAATTAAAACTGGTTGTAAAAACAAATATTTTTTTAGTAATTCGTACAGTGAAATTCGTAAGGTGTGCATTTATTACGTAAAAATCATGCTCACACGACTTTTTAATTCTCTGACAAGTGACTTATTTTGTGGTATTATATTCGGATATTACACCACAAGGATATATTAATCATATATTGGTTAAAAAAAGTATTGGTGCTAAGTATAAGCAAACAGAGAACAGAGAAACAAAAATACTTATTTTATCAAGTTGAAAAATTTATGAAATTTTTAACCAGGACAACCACCAAATGTCATACCAAAAAATAGGTTACTTTGATATTAAAAAAATGTATTTTTATGTTTGAAAGTTTTGGTATTTAGTTTGTTTTAATTTTTGAGAATAACAAATTTTTCGGCATTTGTTACAAAAATTGTTGCTTGCGCTACTAATGCGTATGGGTTTGTCCGAAATTGTGTAATAGCTGTCCTCGCTTTCGTTCATCTAGCTACTACTAGTGAGATTATTAAATAAAAAGTAAGTTTTGTGTCACTTCGCAAGACAGCCGTATTTTTACGTTCAGTTTTATTTAATATTTCGTTCGCAACATGAGTTCGGACTAATAAAAGTTTGAAAAATTGATAATGTAATTGATGTATGATGATGAAGTTTCGATTATGGAATAATCATCGCCGCAGTGGCGTAATTGATAAGCATATCTGTTTTCACAGGATTCGAACCACGGCACTGATATAGAAGGTTCGATTTTCCTCAGTTACTTGAGTTTAATAATTCACAGCAATTTTTAATTAATTCGGTAAAGAAGTCTAAAAGTCTAAAAAAGATTCGAATTAGCCCCATAAAAGTGATTTATTTTGAGGCAGAAAAACAAAGAAAAATATTTAAATATCGTTTATGGTTACTAAGAAACCGCATGAGTGGCAAGTGAGAGTCAGAATTAGGTCATTTTCTTTAACATTATCAGATCAATCTATACTTAATTTGAGCGTTCTACAATAATGTTAAAAATTAAGCAATAATGAATTTCTTATAAAATATTTTTCTACTATGACGAAAGTTTAATTACAAACAATTAAAAATAAAGGGTGTCTGGCAGGGGGTTACCACGATAATAAATGTCTGGCAATGGATGACTTGATTTCTAATACTATCCCGAAAAATATATAAAAAAATTATCCTTTATACTTTCACGTTATTTTGGAAGAATTTTATGCCCCATTGTTACCTGTTCCCTGCCAAAGCCACGATGATCCAAACTTCATGTGTCGGTAATCATTCCTACCTGAGTAGAGGGTATGTGTGGAGAAACTTTCAGGTTTACTAAAATAACGAAGGTCTGGCCGTCGCTGGCACGTGCTCTATAGAATCTAGTTGGTTTTCTAGTAGTCCCTGGGCCCATGCCGATTTCATGTGATGATTACCACATATTTTATACTTCGTGAGGCGCCTGTTCTTCACGAGCCCGAAAACTTTTGTTCTGCGATTTTTCTCAAATCAACCGCTGTTTCGTTCGGCAAGTTTCGAAAAATGCCGCTTGCCCACGATCTTGTAAATTCGCTACCACATTTTTTTTAACTGTAGCGGCTGGAAATTTGTTTTAGAACACGAGGGTAAGCTTGTCCGACCAAAATGTGTCTGCCATTGTCGAGTCCGACAACTGACATTTTGGTATGCTTGAGTTGTCGGACTAGACAATAGTAGACAAATTTTTGTCGGACAATGCTACCCTCACGTTATAAATCAAATTCCCAACCCCCATAGTTAAAAAACCAAAATTTCGGACTCGTCAAGGACAAGCGCCTCACGAAGTATAAAATATATGGTAATCATCACATGAAATCGACGTGGGCCCAGGGACTATAGATTTAAATTAAAATTTTATTTTCAAAACTAAAATTTTTCAAAGTCAACTCAATCAAATTTTAATAATGTTTCTATTATACTCCAAAGTAACCGTTACGTAACCGTCGGGAGGTATTTGAGGTCAGTATGCGTGTTCCGGCATTTCCTTGTGAATTGAGAAAAAAGTCCAATAAACAACATAAAGAAATATTTAGTAAAAATAATTTATTATTTCCCGCGACACGGAACAAAAAATTGCGATCACTTTTTACTCCTATTACTATGTATTTTATGACGTACCGGAATAAGGCTCAGGATATAAATAAAACTAAAAGACAGTAAGAGCTAAAAAGCCAGAAAAAGTTGTTGCATTACGTATGCTATTGGCATACGAGTTAACGTGAGATATCACATACCACTGGCAATAGCAGGTAGGTGTCACTAGTCAAGGTGATATCTTATAAGTACTGGCGGATGAACTGTATTCCGCCAACGGCAGCACCCTCAATCTTAGTTGGAATATTCCTTGATGATGGGACGCTTTTGCTTGCTCGAAGAAACAAATTTATCATATTAATCTATATCTGGGCTTTAATCATCAAAAAAGACAGTGCGTCACACTATCTTCGAAATTTAACTTCAAATAGTTTTGATATAGCTAGCTCGAATTGAAGTTTTAATTCCAATGGCCCTTTCCACACTTGTGTGGAGAACAACGCATCACTTTTTCGTTTCTTACCTCTTTGCCTTTAAATTGCCTATATACGAAATTCAAATATGGCAGCTCCAGTTTAGTTTATAGGCAATTATTAGGCAAATAGGTAAGAAGCGAAGAATTGATGCGTTGCACTGCATACAAATAAATCAAATTTTAATAAAGTTTCTACTGCCAAAAATGATCGCAACGTTATTTTTACTTCCCAACCGGTCAGAAAGTATTTGAGGTCGAGCAGTAAACAAAATACTTCCCAACTTTTAAAAACTCTGAAAAAGCCGTATTACATATGTTTATGGTTCTGAATAGAATTATTTTCACTTTAAATACAAATTTTTAATAAACAAACCTTTGATTGGTGAATTTAATTCCATTTATTCTGAAACCACAGTTCACCTTGCCGTATATAGGAAAAATATTAGAATAAAAAAAACAATAAATCCCAAAATATCTTCTTACATAAATCATAAAAAAGCTTCGCATGTTCGATTTCCTTTTTTTATTATGATTGCATAATATATTTATCGAATTTTCAATTTTGAAGTTCCACAAAAAAACAGGAGAATAATTGACTTTTGCTAAAGTTTCTTTTATTTATTTTTTGTTAATTCCCAGATGCCGTCAACAAATGGTGGAACATTAAGCTGTTTATTACCGGTAACGTTTCGTAGTGATGATAATATTTTAACGACTAATGGATCAGGTTTTTATGATCAAGTTTCAAATTTAAAATTGGAGAATAGCGTGGTTCCATTGAGATATAAAAGTTATTCAACGTTCAAGTAAGTAAATTTCTTTAAATTTTAAATTATTTATATTTTTTACTTTACCACCATTTTCAATTGTGTGAGTAAATCTATCGAAAATAGTATATTATATACCGAGGCCATAAAGTAAATTTTCTACATTGAGGTGAATATTATAATTCGCGAGAATCGAAGTTTCGAGCGAATTAAGAACCGAAATGGAGAAAATTTTCTTCACCGAGGGTTATATTCTATTTTTTTTACTACTTGATATAAAAAAAGTCCGAGCGGCAGGATGTCCGCTGGAAATAGGTAGATTTCGAGATCAGACAGTTTTGTGTACAATAATAATAAAATAATAATTTTTTTTTTTTTTTTTTTAATAAAATGTGTTGTGTAATAGGGTTTAGAATATGTGTCACAACAACACATAAATACCTTTTAAGACCTAGGTCTAGACCTGGGTCCCACAACAACTGGCGTTCTGAGGTGTAGATTAACGCTTTTTTTAAACATCTGTGGGTTGAAGCCACCTGAGACTAAGTGTTCCGGCAAACTATTCCATTTGTACGCAGTTCGGACAAAGAAGTCTCTCTGCGATCTGCCAGTATGACAGCGCGGGATCTTTACCGTTTCACTGGTTGCGGCAGCCGATTGCCGAGTGGAACGGGGGTAAGAATAAGTTTGAGGCATGATGCCGCTGATTTCATCTGAGCACTGCTGATGACGATATTTGTAAAAAACAACGAGGTCAGCAACAGTGCGACGATGTTGTAGGGAATCAAGTTGTGATGTCAAAGTTCGATCACCTACAATTCGTATAGCTCGCTTTTGAACAGAGTCCAAGAGGGCCAAGATGGAAACAGAGGCAGCACCCCAAACTTGACAGCAGTACTCCATACAGGGACGAATATAGGACTTATAAACATGGAGCAATTGGTATGGAGTGAAAAATTTTTTGCATCTATTTAGGAGGCCGAGTTTTTTAGACGCGCTTTTTGCCATCGCCATTACATGATCGTTCCAGAGTAGGTCATTTGAAACTGTGACACCCAATAAACGAATGTTTTTACATTCACCTATTGGTTCATCACACATACTAAATAAAATATCTTTGGGGAACTCGGTCTTTAATCTGGAAACAATCAACAGCTGTGTTTTGGTGGAGTTGAAATTGACAAGGTTTTGGTCACCCCAGTCGGCGACTTTATTCAGGTCTTTGTTCACGTTTATGGCAGCGTCTCTCCGGGCAGGATTAATTCGTTCGTGCATTTTACCTTTTGAAGGAAGGGGCTCGAACGACTTGTGCAGAGTACTATCATCTGCAAAACTATTTATTGGGTTGCTGGTGATTTTCAACAATTCGTTGATATAAATCAAAAATAGGGTTGGGGACAATACTGAGCCTTGGGGTACACCAGCGTTAATTAGTTTAGACTCAGAAGAATATCCGTCTAAGGTTACCGAAATGTATCGGTCGGATAGAAAATTTTGAATCAGCTTCACAACATTGGGATGAAAACCGTACGCAACGAGCTTGTTGATTAAGTTGGCATGCCAGACTCGATCGAATGCCTTGGAGATGTCTAAAGCGATAACGTATGTTTCACCACCTTTATCAAGTATGCTGTTCCAACAATGCGCTACATAGTTTAATAGATCGGTTGTTGATCTTTTGTTTCGAAAACCGTATTGGCTGTCGGATATTAAATGATTTTCTTCCAGAAATTTTGAAATATGTGTATTAATATAATGCTCATAGACTTTGGATAGGACCGATAGTAAAGCTATTGGCCTATAATTTGAGATATCGGATTTTGGTCCCTTTTTGGGGACGGGCTGGACATTTGCCAACTTCCAGCACGAGGGAAATATACCAGATTTGTAGGATTGGTAGAATATTTTAGTTAAAGTTGGTGCAAGTTCTTTGGAAAAGGTTTTTAAAATAATGGGTGGAATATTGTCCATTCCTGATGCTTTGTTGATGTTTAACCCCTTTAAAAGTTTAGCGACTATTTTGGGTTTGAAGTGAAGTTCATTCATATTAACTCCTGAAGACTGGATTTGGGGTATTTCTTTAGGAGTTTCCAAAACCGTGGAGTTCATAGCAAAGCGTTCAGCGAACAAGTTAGCTTTTCTTGCGGGATCATTGACGATTAAATCACCATCAATAATAGGGGGAATAGAAAATTTTGTACCAGAATTTAAAGAATTAATGGCACTGTAGAAACTCTTGTCAGAAACAGACATAGACGTAAGTTTTGAGGCTTTCGCTCTGTCAATTTCGGACTTTTCGTTTGAGATAATCTGATTAGATATTTTGTTGGCCTTTAGATATTGGGATCGATTAGTGGGAGTTTTGTTATGAATCCAAATATTAAATGATCTACGTTTGTTTCTAAGTGCCGTTTTGGCAGCTTTCGAATACAAGTATTTTTGTTTGGGTTTTACTATGGAGAAAGGGACAAATTTATTTATAGCAAATTGGATGGTTTCTGTAAAGTTTTGAGCAGAAACATTTACATTGTCAGTGTAAAAACAATGACGGTCGAAAGGGAAACCATGGAAAAAATTTTGAAGACCACTCTTATCCATTTTTGAGTAGTGAAATATTTTACGGGGTTTGGGAGCTGTAGTTTTAAGTAAATCAGTTTTGATAACTGATGAGATTAAATAATGATCAGAATTTCCAATACTACCTTTCGCAACATCGACACTCGTAATATCTGGCATTGTGGTAAGATAGAGATCTAGTAGAAAACTATTATCACCGCCATTACGGGGAGTGAAAGTCGGGCTTTTTACAATTTGGAATAGGCCCTGCGACGCGGCAAAAATTTCTGCCAGTTTTCCACTATTGTCAACATCGTCGGTCGATTTGGAGAATTCCAACCATGATTTGTTGTGGACGTTGAAGTCACCGGTAACGATAACTTCACAATTAGGGGACTTTGCTCTAATCTCGTCCATAATTTTTGTCAGTATATTAAAAAAGTTTGGGTTACGTTTGTTGGGGGACCGGTATAAAGCTATTGTAAAAAAAGTCATTTCTGGAAGACAAATCTTTAAAACCATTGTATTGAAGCCGTCACCGTGTAGTTCAAAATTTGGAAAGCGCGTGTACGCAACACTCTCATGAATGAATGCGCATACGCCCTGATGGAGTTTGAAAGCTGATTCGAGCCTATATTTGGAATTAAGCGATTCTATAAAGAGAAAATTTTCAGAAACTTGTGTTTCTGTAAGGAATAGAATGTTCGGTTTGTCGTGCTCAAGATGATGTTGCACGTGGTCATGGTTAGCGTTCAATCCGCAGATGTTTTGAACATGTATTTTAAAATTTTTTATTGATTCATATATGTTTTGTCCCTGCAAATTCCGTGGACATGCCGCTTTATGGGCGGGTGGATTGCGCAAATTTGCTTTACCACTTGCAGACTTATTTTTTTTCGGTTGTACTGCCATATATATATCAAAATGTTTATTTTATTTTTTTGTGTTTTATTTTAAAATGCATAACTAAGTAAAAAATCCTATCATACTACAAAATATGACATATGCCAATATTTCATGATAAGATGAAGAAATAATAACAAAATAATAAGTGAAAAACAAATTGTGAGAAATTTGCAGAAAACAAAACAAAACTAAATGCCAATAATCCAGCTGATGCAGCGCACCCCAGACGCACCGCCCACCACTTCAATCGAGGCACAGAGCCCACACATAACTACGTGTTGGTTCGATTCCTCGGAAGAGCTAATGAGCGGTACCGCTACGGAACGCTGCCCAGCTAAGACTGGAAGTGCTGCCGTTGACTAATTAAAGTTCGTCCGCCAGCACCCTAAGATATCATCTTGGCTAATGACATCTCCTGCCATTGCCAGTGGTATGTGATATCTCACGCTAACTCATATGTCAATGGCAGGGACTGGAGTACGCAGGGTAGTCAGACCCGTAGATCAACATTGATCATAATCGATCAAAATCGATCCCTCCTGCGGTTAAATAAGTTATTTTTTATTGCCATATCAAAGTTTACAATAAACTTATTTATAATATGTTTAGGATTAAACAAAAATTTCCAAAATATAATCAAAAATAAGAAGAAAAGAAAAAGCTAATATATAGTATACATAGTATAAAAACATAATACATTGTATAAAAACATTTTATAAAAATATTATATTATATTACACACACGAACAAAATTAATTAGTATCGGTTAATATGATAATGCTCAAACCATTGACTTTTGAACTGAATATACGACTTAGATTTCTTGATTATAGAGGGTAGTAAATTATAATTACTGAGTCCCTGAACAAAAAATGAACGATTTAAGGCTTTACCGACGTTGTGGGGTAGAAGAAAACTTTGAGATCTTACAGAACGTAATGGAGTCAATTTCTCAAACAGATAAGCAGGCTCTTGGTATAAAGTCAGTTTGTGAATCGTGGAACACACACGAAATTTATAGTAGTCACCCAACTGACAACCTAAAAGCTGTACCGCGCAAGCCGAAATATGCTCATACTTTCGTTTTCTAAACACATATCTGGCGCAAGAGTTAAAAGCAAGCTTTAAAACATCGAGGCATTTTTCATCCATGCCAAATAAGACTATATCATAACACGTGAAATGTGGGAAAACAAAGGTTAAAAACAATTTACTTCTAAGTGTTGTATCCGCAAACTTGGTAATCTGCCAAAGCCGACGGAGCATAAAATTAACTTTCTTTCGGATAGAATTAACTTGATCGACCCATGACAATCTATTGTCAATTATTAGTCCAAGATTTCTTACGGTATTTAAGAAGGGCACAATCTCGCCTTCAACCATAATATTAGGTAGGTTGATATGATCAACATATGCTTTGTGTATTAAAATGGCCTGGGTTTTATTTGCATTCAAAGATAAACCATTCGATTTAGACCATCTATTAATTGACGCAATATCATTATTAGCATTCCCAATTATGGTACCCAGCTCACTCTCAGCTCCATTTGTGTACACTTGGACATCATCAGCATACATGTGATACTTACAATGCTGAATTTCATCAGCCAAATCATTAATATACATAGAAAATAACAGTGGTCCCAGGACACTGCCCTGAGGAACACCATACGATAGTTTATCGAACTCCGACCAACAACCATTAACATACACGCATTGCATTCTCTCAGACAAATAAGAAAGTATCAATTTACACGCAACAGTTGAGAACCCGAATTTGTTTTTCAATTTATCTATCAAGTTTAGGTGTTTAATCGAGTTAAATGCTCTACTGAAATCCAAGAGAACCAATAAACTCACAAGCCTTTCATCCATATTTCTACGAATGTCGTCTATAATATGAAGAAGAGCAGATTGTGTTCCATAAAACGGACGGTATGCTGATTGATACTTATTCAACAGCTGTTTTTTATTCAAATATTCTATAATTTGTTGTTTCATAATGTTTTCCATTACTTTTGATAGACACGGTAATATACAAATTGGACGATAATCCTCAACATTCAAAGGTTTATGCGTTTTCGGGATCGGAATTATTTTTGCTTCTTTCCATTTATTAGGAAAGATCGATTTTGTTAAAATATTATTAAAAATTAGTAAAAGATAAGTATCAATTAGAGGCAAAATCAATTTAATAAAACGCAAATGTATATTGTCCAGACCAATAGATTCTGATTTGACGCGTTTAAAAGCTTGGTATAATTCCTGCATTGCGATATTACGAAATGAAAACGAACTCTCATTATGATAGATGGAATGACAACTGAGAGACGTTAAAGAGTGATCACTTAAAATTCCGCTTTGATCAGTATCGTTCTCTTGCAAAACCGGAACGAGGTCAGCAAATTGTTTTAAAAACTCCTCCGGTTTATGTTGAGTTGGCAGAATTATCGATTTACCCGAAGTTCCCAACGCCCGCACTCTATTCCAAAAGGTTTTCAAAGGTACATTCGAATTCAGTTTCATACTTATGTATTTTCTTTTAGCCGCTCTTATAAGACCAGTTACCTTATTCCGTTGTTTACGATAAAGACACAAGATCTCTGTAGACTTTGACCGCCGCCATCTTCCATACAAAAATTCACGAAGGTTAATATTGTATTTTATTTCCTGTGACATCCAAGGAGTATTATTGATTTGGGAGTTAAAAGTTTTGATAGGAACACAATTATCAAAGGAAACAGAAATGTATTTGGAGAACAGAGCTATCTGATCATTAATATCAACTGTGTTGTACAAAAGATCCCAATTATGAGAGTTCAGGTCGCTTATAACATTCTGCGGATCAATATTATTAAAATCTCTGTAGCTGACAAGTAGTATCTGATGTATCAGATTAGTTTAAACAAAACAAACTAATTACAAACAGATATCGAGCAAATTTTAAAAAGAAAATTTGCTACATATAAGCAAAACTACATCTATCCAATTTTGCATCAAACAAATATCAGATCTACCACAGAACATATGTGTGACAATTTATGACACTATATGAAAAACAAACGCCAACCTGCTCTTTATCATATGTCGTGCAACTACTGCAAAATATCAAAATAGTTTATTTATAAGAAAAAAAAGTTTTTTTCTTCTATTCAAATCTTTTCATTTTTTTTTTCATTGACTGTTATAAGGTTTTTGCAAATTGTTTTTCTTAGGGCTTGTTGCAAACTTTTTTGTTGAAGCCTTGTCAAAAATCTCTAACTGCAGAGGTTTATTTTTATAAGAAACGGCCAAGTATCCAAACGGCCGTTATAACGGTTTTAAAAAACCATTTTTTTTTCTAATATTAAGCCTCTAGTTTCTTAACCATGTGTTGGATTTAGCTGATTTACGAACTTGTCCAAGATATTCATAAAACACTCTCTCTCTCTCTCTCTCTCTGGCGTTTACATCCCATGGAGGGATTTTGCCGTCTGTGCAATCAGCTTCCAATTATCTCGTTCCATGACCAGTTGACCCCAGTTTCGACATCCTATATCACGAAGGTCTTGGATGATGTCATCACGCCAGCGTTGTCTAGGTCTTCCTCTTCGACGAACACCAGCTGGTTGTTGTTGGGACGCTTTTTTTATCATTCTATCCAATGGAGCCCTTTCTACATGACCAAACCATCTAATCCGGTTGGATTTAATGAATCCGATTACATCACAGCCTCCAAGAAGCTGTCTGATTTCGTGATTCATTCGGATTCTATACTGATTTTCAGCAACTTTACATGGACCATAAATTGTTCGTATGACCTTCCTCTCGAAAGTTGATAAAATTCTACAATCGGAGGAAGTCAGTCCAGCTTTCACTTCCAAATGTAAGCACAGGTCGAATTAATGCTTTGTAAAGTGTGAGTTTACACGACCGCGAAAGATATTTTGATCGCAGAAGTTTTGAGTATGCGTAGAAAACTCTGTATGCGGCAGAGACACGGGCTTTGATATCTGCCTGCATGTCATTTGACGATGTTATTACAGACCCGAGGTATTTGAAGTTTTCCACCCGTTCCACTTCATAGTCGCCAGTATCCAGATTTCCGGGAGGTATGTTCTTAGATGTTGTTAACACTTTGGTTTTGCCGGTGTTGATGCATAATCCAAGTCGTTTAGCATTTCTTTCAAGCTGATAGAGACTATCCTTAATATCGCTTGTTCTACGTCCGAGAAGCACAATATCATCTGCGTAGCCAAGAACTTGACTAGATTTGTTATATATGTAGTTTTGTGTCTCAATTCGGCTTTTTCTTATCGCGTACTCCAGCGCCAAATTAAACAGAACGGGCGCAAGTGCATCACCTTGTCGAACACCTGATGTTATATCGAAAGGATCAGAAACTGACCCTTCGATTACTATTCTACAATTTGATCCCGATGTTGTGAGTTTGCACAGAGAAACAAGTTTCTCTGGGATGCCAAGGCATATGAGTGCAGACCAAAGGTTTTCGCGGATGATACTATCATATGCTTGCTTGAAATCAACGTAGAGCTGGTGAATGCTGATGTTGTACTCCCAACATTTTTCTAGAATCATCCTTAAGGTAAAACATTGATCTGTGGTTGAACGGTTGGGACGAAAACCACACTGATAGTCACCGATGATAGATTCGGCGAACGGGATGAGTCGAGCAAGTACGACATTAGCTAGTATTTTATATGCAGTGTTCAACAGTGCGATGCCACGATAATTCGCACACTTTAGACGGTCACCTTTCTTATGCAGCGGAACAATGAGAGCTGTTTTCCATTCAGCAGGTAGTTCTTCTTGGTCCCAGATTGCAAGAATCAGATCATATATACGTGAGACCAGAGCTGCTCCTCCATTTTTCAAAAGTTCTGCGGGAATACCATCGAAACCTGGTGATTTGTCATTTTTCAGTTTTTTAATGGCAGCTTCCACTTCTTCTATTGCTGGGTAAGGGACAAAAATCTCCTCATTTGACGGAGCAATTGCTCGAATAGGATGAACTTCATTCGTTCTATTCAGTAGGTCTTGAAAGTGGGATCGCCACACTGCCAGCACATCGCGTTCACTTGTTGTAAGTTCATTGTTTTCATTTTTGATGGCTGTAGATCTTGGGTGGAAATCTTTTGTCAGATTCCGTGCATTGGCAAAGCACTCTTTTGAATTTCCGTTGGCCGCATGTAGGTCGATGTTTTCGATGCAGCTCTTCATGTGTTCGCGTTTCTTTTTACGTAGAAGTTTTGCTGAGGCTTTTCTGGCGCATAGATAATCAGCTTGGGAGCTTCGGGTGTTCCTTGTTAACCATTTTTCTCGCAGTTTTTGTTTATTTTCAACGGATTGGCGGCATTCGTCGTCAAACCATTCGTTGTGTGATTTCGGTGGTCGTTTTCCGATTGTAGTTTGTGCTGCGGCTATAATGGTTGATTGAAGCGTTTGCCATTCTTCTTGTATGTTTAATGGCATCTCAGGAGAGATGTCATGCTCTTCTATGTTTTGTGTTATTATTTCCTGATATCTTTTCAGCGTTTCCGGATGTTTAAATGCTTCGACATTCCAGCGCACGGTCTTTTTTGCTTGTCTGTTAAATGTAGATGATAATTTGCACTTGTACTTAAAGATGACAAGCATATGATCGGTGTCCATATCAGCACCTCTGTATGATCGAACGTCAGTTACACTTGTAGAGTGTCTCTTAGAGATCATGACGTGATCGATTTGATTTTCTGTTCTTCCGTCATTTGATTTCCACGTTGCTTTGTGAATTCTCTTGTGAGGGAAGAAAGTGCTGGAAATTACTAGATCATACATCATAGCCAGCTCGGCTGCGCGAAAACCGTTATTGTTGCTGGTATGATGCAAGCTGTTGGGGCCGATATGTGTTTTAAGTTCTGCAATCCTACCAATTTGAGCATTAAAGTCACCTACCACGATTTTTATATCGTGCCGCGGGATGTTATTGATGACTTCTTCGAGTTCTAGGAAGAACAGGTCTTTAATATCATCTGCTTTATCTTCAGTAGGTGCATGAACATTGACGATCGTTACATTGAATTTTTGCGTGCGGATTCTCAGTGTGCATAACCGCATATTAATTGGGCAGAAGTCGATAACATGCTGATTCACGCGACGGTGTATAAGAAAGCCAACTCCAAATTCTCCTCCGTTTTGATGACCGCAATAATAAAGAGTGTATCCTTTCGCTGTTTCATGGATTCCACTCCCTGGCCATCTTAGTTCTTGTAATGCCACTATATCAAGTGTGTAGCTCTCGACTTGTTGTGTTAGTTTTAGGAGATCTCCTGGTCTTCTGAGGCTTAGCACGTTCCAGGTTCCCATTTTTAAATCGTAGTCCGGGTACAGTTTCCGAGGTCGTTCCAATATTGAATCCGAGATATTCCGAAGCCTGTGTACAGAATTCATGACAATAATTTTTTTACGGAAATGGGGTGTTAGCCCTTCGCCCAACCCAAATTTTCGTGAATGGGTCCGTTCTGCATCTTAAGGTCACCAGAAACAACCTTTTTACACGTTTGTATAGCGAGCCGCTTGATCTAAGACAGACGCCCGCTGCAAGCCGCCCCTAACATGGAGAACAGACGCTTTCTACACATTTATATAGCGAGCCGCTTGATCCAAGACAGACGCCCGCTCCAAGCCGCCCCTAACATGAAGAACAGACGCTTGAGTTGCACTGGTTTTATGGCGCCAATGACTCGCCATGGTGCAGAATCATTGAGTATAAGCAGTATTTACTCTGCCCCTCTCAACTACACCAACCTAATTCTGTTAGCGTTACCCAGGTAGCACGGCGTGGACGTAGAATTTCGGATTTTCGCTACCCATTCATAAAACACACATTTTTAAAAAAAGTTTTTGATCTGGCTCCACAAATGCGACCGTGAGAGTACCGGTTGTTTCAAACGCATTTTGTGTTTTACAAGCTTTTTTGTTGGAGCCGCTCACTCAGAAACTTCCAACTGCAAAGGTCTATTTTTTGAAAGAAATTGATAAAAAAGGATTCAAAAATTCTAAATTTGTGAAGTTTTTAAAAATATGAGTATTCAAACGGCCGTTATAACGGATCTAAAAAACAGACTTTTTCTAGTATAAAGCCTCTAGTTTCTTAACCATGTGTCGGATGTGGCTGATTTACGAACTTGTCCAAGATATTTATAAAACACACCTTTTTAAAAAAGATTTTCCTAAAAAGTAAAAAACATTTGTATTTGTTTAAATTCTATAAAAAATAGAAATGTTTATCAAAGTAACCCTTAAATTCAAAATTTCATTATGCAATTAAAATAGTTGTTATCATTTGATGTCATAGTTATGCAATAATTTGGAAAACTACACATACGTCCAAAATCTTTAGCTTTACGTCCTTGCATCATAATGTACTATTGTCTTGGGTTTTGAGTAAATAATTGAAATTTCTCATTCAAGTAGTAAAAACAAAATTTACATACTCCAAATTTTATTTTAACTTTTGTTTTGGAAAATATTTCTTCACCATAGCTCTAAAAATTATATGTTCTGGATATATAGTGAGCTAATATCCATCAAATACTACAATTAATGGCTAACCGATGATATATATTTCACGTAGTTCTAATTATAAACACATTAAAGAAAGCTGGAGTATCACAACAGACGTAAATTCTGTTGCACGAATAGAAAAAGTAAAAAAGTTTTTACGGGAAGTGACAAACCGGAAGTTGAAATGCAAAACTGTTACAAATCATATGCTCTAAGCATATATACCAAGTTTAATCCAATCAATTATCAGAAACTCATGTTATTGAAATTTCAAATAAACAGATGCTCGGAAGCCTCCCACCACTTGTCCCAATATCGTCCAAAAACTAATCAGTTCTTTGTTATTTAAATCTCCATCTTTTGTCAAAGTGTCATCAAAAATGATTAATGAACGAAGTTTGTATGCTCCCAACAAACTTTTAAAATAAAGTGAGAAAAGTCAGCAGTTCAATGGTAGACACCCACCACTTTGATCGATGTGTTCCAAAAGCTGATCATTATTTTTTCACACTAATTGAAAGTTTTTCAATAAGTTTCATCATTATCACTTTATTGCTGTAGGCTGTGGTGGGAAAAAATACAAAAACTTGCAAAAAAATTCTGGCCCGGAAGCAAAAAACCGGAAGTACATATTTGAATCTTTTTTTAAAGGCTCATCAAAATCCATTTACGAACGAATGTTGTATGGTTTTTTTATAGTTTGAGTTAATCACTTAGGTTATACACCTCTAATGCTTGATATACGTGTTAACCATAAGAAAGGAAAGTGGGACTGGAACGATAGTGTTGATGTATTGCAGATTTAAAAGCTTGGGGATTGTACGTAGCAGCGAAAACATTTGTTGGTAATCTGTTCCTTGAGTAACCGAAACGTGAAAGGATCTTAACAAACATTAAAAACATAGTGAAAAAACCACCTGTTGTATGATGACCCTCCTCCCCTCCCACTATTTCTCCAATGTACCCCAAAAGCCAATGAAATCTCATATTGATTGAAACCTTTTTTTTGATACGCTGAAAGCTTCGTTTTTTGGCACACTTATATAGTAAAATATAATCTCACGTACCGATGCCGACAATCAAGAGTTCCACATTCAATGTTACTACTCATTATCACTTAAATTAAAGGTTTGTTGCACAAAAAAGAATACAATTTTCTTTTGACACACGTTTTTTGGCACATCTCCGGTACAGCTATGTTTCCAAAGTACTAAAATATTAGTGTCAAACTTAAAATTTAAAATTACAGAATATGCTCTATAGACTTGATAAAAATTTTTTATCATTTTAATAATTATTATTCCAATTTACATCTAATAAACAATCAATATTTTACTGTTTTTTAAGGTTCCGTTCTTTAAAAAAGTAAACTTCGGTTTCCGTCTGAATTTCTGCATAATCGATTTACTCACAATTTATAAGTGCTATCAAGATGAAATTTTCTACAGTTTTTAAATCTGTTTCCCACGCCTACTGATAACGAAAAATATTCAAATATTTGTTTTCATTTATATTTTATGAACATAGATAAGGAGATAGTAAAACAAAAGTTGTTTTTAAGGAATCGAGTTTGGTTTAGAAAAATCGAAAAAGATCAAAGTATTTAAAAATAAAATTTCAATGAATTTTCGTCTGCTTAGTTTTTGAGTTATTGCCAAAAACGAGTGTTTTTTTCTGTCAACTCCACCCCTCCCCCGTAACACAAAGGCTAATTTTTTTCTCGTCCAAAACAATTTTTTTTTTGTAATTTTCGAAAGCGCAGTTTTTGAGTTATGTTCAAAAATGTGGTACACTTCCGCCGCCGGTACACTTCCATCGTCAGCACGACGAGGAGACTCGCTCCTGCGCCTGCCACTTGTACCCTCTTCTCTCGTCAGTGCGGTGACATCCCGCCTTGTGTGTTTGTTTGTGTTTTTTTTTTTAATTATTTGTTTTCATGTTCCCACGAGAATCACGAGAAAGTAGGTCGACCAGAGCTCTGTTAACTTGGCAAGGCAAAATACACCTGGAGGTTGCCCGGTATCCAGGCGGCTCCGTTCGTGACTGGGCTATTTGAATGGGCCCCCAGCCTAGACGATCATCGGCATGGCACGAATCGCATTACACCTTGATCCAGCTCATTTGCTAATCATTTAGCGTGACCCGCTCCACACCTGGATCATTAACACACGTGCAAGGAAAGAGCACGTAGACCCGGACGCGATAGCATTATGAAGCTAAACATAGGTATACTCTATGGACAGGTCTGAAAGGACAATGTGTTCGGTAGCTGTACCGGAAGTGGGTCAAGAAAATCGTCAAGTGTGTCAAGAGAAAGATTTTTATTTATTTTTACCCAATTTTTTGAAAAAAATAAAGTTAATTATTTTATGACACGAAATTTTATTATTATTATAGGGAATTATGGCACAATAAGTTTAATTTGTCAAAAAAATAATGTCAAGTGTGTTAAAAGAATGATTTTCATTTGTTTTTTTAGCCAATTTTTTGGTAAATGTAAATGTATAATTGAACATAAATTGGACATGGAAATTTTTGAATTTGTTATAGTTTTTGAAATATTTTTGGAATTTTGATAAAAGTTTGTATTTTTGATTTTGTAATAATTTTTGCTATATTTTTAGAATTTTGGAAAAAGTTTAAAATTTTGAATTTGTAAGAATTTTTGGGATATTATTAGAATGCAGAAAACTTCAAATATTTGATTTTATTCTAATTTTTTAATTTTGGAAATTTGGAATTTTGGAAAACGTTTTAATTTTTAATTTTGTTATAATTTTTGCAATATTTTTAGAATTTTTGAAAAAAGTTTTAATCTTTGATTTTGTAATAATTTTTGAAACATTTTTAGAATTAGAATAGAAAATAGTTTGAATTTTTGATTTTATTTAATTTTTACAAAATTTTTTTAATTTTGAAAGAAATATGAATTTGTGATTTTGTAATATTTTCTCGAAACGCTAAATGGAGAGGTTTTTGAGTAGTTTGCTGAGTGTATCATCTTTTTACTAAGTTATATTAATTTATGATCTGTTATAATTTTCCGGCAACGTATTGATGTTTCGTGTTAGTTTTGTAATAAATTTCTAAACAGAGATAAAAAATACTTGTACTTTAACAAAACGTTTTGTTTGATATACATCGCTACCCAAAACTAAAAACCATGTCCTCATAAAAGTTTTTGCCGAAAACTATATCAAAGTCCTTAATCAAGACCGAAGTCTTGATATCTCAGAGCTGTGAGATTTCAGCCCCTTCATATTTTACTGGATGAAATTGATTTTAATTTTTAATATTTTTAATAATAAAATAAAAAAAACAAAAAAAAATCAAACGTAGATTTTTATTATTGCTCGCCATATTTAGTGCTATAATATTTTGTATTGTTCAATAAAACAATATTAGTTGCCCAAAAATAGTATGTAATAGAATAAATAGTTTGTCATTAAATGTATTTGAAAATGTATTGTCGGTGTTTGCATCTGTTAGTAAATTTCACACTTTGACTCTGATTCCGGAAATAAATTAAAATTGGGCAACTCAAGGAAGCTAACTCCAACTTCCACTTCAAATTGCCAGCCCTGTTCTAATTTACAAATGTTTAAACAAATAACTGTATATATGTTCTTTATAGGATAAACGTAACCGTCGTGGTTGAGCTATTCCTGCACTTAGCCGATTTTGTTTTACATTTAGTAAAAATTCAAAGTAGATTAAAACTACTGTTATTATTATACATATCTTGATTTTTGTGTTTTCTATAAATACCATAATAGTTAAAAACAAAATCCAAAAATACAATCTTTTAAAATAACTATCATAATCAAGTGCGAACACCCAATTGTTGTGCCAAAAAAAAAATTCTACAGATTAATACATTTGGATAATTTTGTGATTTTTTAATTTAATTTCGTCACACACAAAATTTACATTGGTTATATTTTCTGATTTTACAGTCAATTCAACGTTTACGTTTTAAATTTTATTGTAGTAATTCGACAAGTTTGTATCACAGTTATAATGGTTTTACTATAACTTCCAATTAAAAAATAAACCAAAAACAAACAAATAATTGGTTTAACATTTTGAGTTCCCACCAAATAATCGAATCTTTTGATTTTATCATTACGAACGAGAGTCTCAAGAGACACTTTGCATTATTAATTTCTTCTTTAAATGAAAATGTAAAACGTTTTAGTTTAATACGAGTTTAGAACAAATTACGTAAAGTTTTTGTTAGGTTTTTATATAATATCATAAAGAAAATTAGTTTCCATTTTTATAAAACAAAATATTTTTGTTGTCAAATGTTTTCCGTTGTTTTCCTCAATATTTTTATTTATTTTAAAAAATTGATTGGGTGATCACTACTTTCTATTTGACGGGTTACTTTCTACGGATATGAGACTAGTGAAAAGTGTGTGATTTAGATTCGTTGTAAGATTTGAAATTACATTATTCGATACAAATCGTGATCTGTTGACAAATAATGACAATGTGATTGTGAATTAATTAACAAATGACAAAGTTTAGCTCAAACTAAAGTGATTGGTATATCTTTTTAAATTAAGTGTTTTTGTTAATTTGAAATTAAAAAATGTGTTTGTGTTTTTGGGATCAATATTAAAGGTCAATAAATTAATGTGTAAAAAAGACATTTTGTTTTCGCTAAATGTCAATGAATGATTGGAACGTTAATAACTAAGACAAGTTTTTTTAATAAAATTATTAGTAAAAACTATTTCCTGATTATTGATGAAAAATGGAAATAATGTGGCAACTCTGCTTTCTGATATAATTTCGATATGTATATGCAGTTACCTTTGTTTTAAAATTATTCCAAGTCGTACATTCCATCCTTTACAAGAGCGATAGTAAACCCTAATAATGAAAATGATGTACCCTTTTCTTTAAACGTTTGGTCTATCTTACTGCTAGAATACACTTTTCATTTTATTAAAAACAAATGGTTTAATCTTACAGGTTTTTCTTTCTCATTTCTCTATAACTATGAAAAGATAAAATTGTTATCTTGTTACAATAAAAATAATAAATAAGTAATGAACATTTTTTTACGAGTACTGATTTTCTATAGCACAACTGAAATGTTACAAAAAATAAAAGAATGGGTAACTAAACAATAAAACCTATCACATATTAAACATGACATGGTAGAACAATAGAATAATAACAAATAGCTATTAAACTATTACGATGTAAATAGATAGAATAATACCTTTTTACGATGACAGATAGCTTTTCAATAGTATATTCAAAAAATCGTAACCGTTAAAATGTTAAATTTAATAGTATATATCAAGTATGTAGTATAGTATATATCAAGAGCTGTAAATAGCATTTTACATGCCAAAATATTGCACACGAGACGCGTAGCGGCGAGTGCAGTACCTTCACGAGCATGGAAAATGGTTTACAGCTCGAGTTTTGTTATATGCTTTTTCTACGGATTTTTTATAATGCAGATGTATGTAGTTATCTGAAAAAATTAACTACTAATTATAAATTAAATGTAAACAATTTACGAATGTAGTAGGCTTTGCATTATTCTGTGTCAAAACGAATTGAAATATTTAAATCACATTTGATTTACGATTTAAAAATGCATAAAACGGATTTTTTACTCCAATTTGTCCGGCTTCTCTCTTTAAACATTAAGACGAACCTCTTATTTTTATTAGAAGCTGTCAAAATTTCATTTTTGCCATAAATTGTAGTTCGTACAAAGCATATTTTCCTAAAACTGTTACGTATATATTATTAAAATAATAAGTGTTGGGTAAAGCCAATAAATAAATAGTACATTATAGAACAAGGTTGAGAAGTAAGGTATTATTGAGCGAGAACTTTTAAATCCTGAGGCGCGTAGCGCCGAGGGATATAATGTTCAAGGTCATATATTAGTCTTCTCAACCGAGGTATATATAGAATTTTTTTAACTACTAACACTAATTATCATATTTGCTTTGATTTGATTAGATTTTGATATTAGTCATTTTCCATTTTATTTTTTAAATATTTTAAAATATCAAGTAGCCTGGAAGATTAGTTTCATACAAATAAAACGAAATAAAGGAATGCAATTATTATTTGTTTGTGTTTTTTTGTTCATTTTAATTTAAAAAAAAGGAAAATTTGTCATTATTAACCTAGGTAATGTTTTGTTATTATTGACCTAGCTTGAGAAAAATTACTTCTCATTGGGGCATTACTTCTCATTGGGGCATTCGAGTAGCGAGTAAATAATGACGATTTCTCAAGTTAGTAGTTAAAAAACAATATTTATAACTGTTTTTCCGACAATTGTTTCAGGTTATTCAAAAAATCATCGTCAAGGATAATATATTTTCAAAACACACATTTCTTATACAAAAAAAAAAAAACAAACCAAGCAAAACGGATCATTTTCAATATTCTACGTTTATTTAAATTTTTCTCTATCCAATATTTTAAAATTTTGAAGGGGCAGATTTACACTGCAAAGTTTTTTATGGTTAGATAATGCGCTCATATTATCAATATTAAGTTTTTTGGCGTTGTTAAGATGTTGTTTGACACGTTTACCTAGATATTGTGTTGGTTTGTTCGTTTACCGATATATGTTTTACGCTTGATAAACTTGATTGAAGCTTTATAGGTATTTTATCTTATCTTTAATTTTGAAAAAATAGTGTTATATAATGTATTATTTGCTGTTCCTACGACTTTAAAATTAAAATATGGAGGGGCTGAAATCTCACAGCTCTGAGATATCAAGACTTCGGTCTGGGTTAAGGATTTTGATATAGTTTTCGGCAACAAACTTTTATGAGGACATGGTTTTTAGTTTTGGGCAGGGATCTATATCAAACATAGCTCTTTGTTAAAGTACAAGTATTTTTTATATCTGTCTAAAAATTTATTACAAAACTAACACGAAGCATCAATACGTTGCCGGAAAATTATAATCAAACTTCCAAAAACATAGTTAAATTAAATAAAATCAAACTTTTTCAAAATTCCCAAAATATTCCAAAAATTAAAATAAAATCAAATATTTAAACTTTTTCTAAATTCCGATAATATTCCAAAAATTCTTAAAAATTCAAACTTTTACAAAATTCTAAAAATATTGCAAAAATTATAACAAAATCAAAAATTGAAACTTTTTTCAAAATTCCAAAAATATTCCAAAAAATAGAATGAAATCAAATATTTAAATTTTTTCTAAATTCCAGTAATAATCCAAAAATTCTTAAAAATTCAAACTTTTCCAAAATTTTAAAAATATTGCAAAAATTATTACAAAATCAAAAATTGAAAATTTTTTTAAAATTCCAAAAATTATAATAAAATCAAAAATTAAAAATTTTTCAAAATTCTAAAAACATTCCAAAAATTCTTACAAAATCAAAAATTAAAACTTTTTCCGAAATTCTAAAAATATTGCAAAAATTATTTTTTTTTAAGGCGTTCATGCTCCATGTAGGAGCGTTGCCAGGCTAGTCAACTTTGAATATTCGCCACGGTCGTTCGCAACAGCGACATAATTACCATGGCAGCCGATTTTTTTAAGGTCGTTTATTACGTCAGTCTCCCATTGCAGTCGTGGTCTACCTCGCGGTCGTCCACTCCCTGGGGTACTAACGTACATTTTTCTAATCATTCCAGACTGTGAATCGGCTCGTAGAATATGCCCAAACCAAGCAATCCTATTAGAACGGATACAACCTATTATATCAGGACCCTCAAGAAGGTCTCTGATCTCAAAGTTATATCGGGTTCTATACTCTCCATCGTCTATCTTAATTGGACCAAAAATGTAGCGTAGGATCTTACGCTCAAATACAGATAAACGCGATTCGTCATTTTGTGTAAGGGTCCACGTTTGTGACCCATACATCACAACCGGTTTAATCAATGTCTTGTATAACTTGAGCTTGGTGTTAGTTGATACATACGGTGATCCAAGGAGAGGTTTAATTGAGTAGAAACTTCGATTACCTGCAGCGATTCGAGCTTTAATATCTGTAAGTATGCTGTTGTTTGAGTGAAGCATTGATCCCAAATATTTAAAAGATTCAACTCCCTCAATTCGTTCATCGCCGCACATCAAATCTTTCTTCTCAGCCTCTTGAAACATTCATATGTTTGGATTTATTGTAGTTAATTTGCAGACCAATTTTCCTAGCACCACTCTCAAGCGACTTGAAAGTTTCACTCATAACAGCTTCACTTCGGCCGAGGATGACAACATCATCAGCGTAAGCAATCATCTGTACTGAGTTTATTGACAAGATATTGTTATTAGTCGGTAGTTTCTTTTGACGGCACACATATTCCAAGGCTAGATTAAAAAGTATAGGAGAGATAGCATCATCTTGTCTTAAACTGGAGTCGACTTTAAAAAACTTTGATATTTCTTTCTCTTCTCGTACACAGCATTGAGAGTTCTGTACTGTCATTTTGCATAGTGATACCAGTTTACCAGGAATTCCCATTGACACCAGAGCAGACCATAGAGTCTCTCGTTCGAGAGAGTCGTAGGCCTGCCTGAAATCAATGAAAAGTT
The DNA here is from genome assembly GCA_963693315.1 of Diogma glabrata. Lineage (NCBI taxonomy): Eukaryota > Metazoa > Arthropoda > Insecta > Diptera > Cylindrotomidae > Diogma > Diogma glabrata. The sequence goes on along the minus strand of OY856188.1, from coordinate 191,828,336 downwards.
GGTGCACAGGTATGTTGAACTCTCGACACTTTTCCAAAATCATCCTTATCGAGAAAAGTGCATCGGTAGTACCTCGGCCCCGCCAGAAACCACACTGATATTCTCCAAACAGTTGTTTAGCAAAAGGATTGATTTTGGATAGCAAAATGTATGAAAATATCTTATATGCTGTGCAAAGGAGAGCGATTCCTCTGTAGTTTGCACATTGTAGGCGATTACCTTTTTTATGGATTGGTTTCAGCATAGCTGTGTTCCAGTCCTGTGGCATGGTTTCAGTCCTCCAGATCATTTGAACAAGTTCAAACAATCTTAAGGATAGAGTTTCACCACCATGTACAATCATTTCGGATGTTATATCGTCGATACCAGGTGCTTTATTGCGTTTTAATTTTGACAGTGCTGCGTCAAATTCTTCTTTGGCTGGTTCGTCTACATGTACTTTTGACGCACGAATAAGCTTCGCTCGTCGCCCGACTTGTTGCTGGTCACTTAAGTTGAGAAGACTCTCAAAATAAGCGGCCCAAGTATCTAAAATATTTTTAAGGTCTACTTGTAGCTCCCCATCTTCGTTTTGAATAGCAGTCGAGGGCCCTTCTTTAAGGTTTTAACCTGTTAAGAGAAGTTACGCGATTGATGTTCCTTATTGAAGCTTTCAATTTCCTAACACTGTCTCTTCCACCATTCTCTCTTCGTTCATCTACATAGCTTTGTAACGGCTTGTCTTGCCAGTTTATAGTTCTCCTTCGTGGACCTGGTGTTGCGTCCTTGTAGACACTACAGATAGCAATCTCTTTTGTATTGAATAGCGTCAAGGCATGCTTGGTCCATCCATGGCTTCTGGGAGTGGTTCTGTGGTCGTCCAAGTATTCCCTCAGCAGCGCTTAAAACAACATCTTTGAGCAAATACCTTGACTTATCGACGTCTCTATTAATGGTTTCTGATTTCTCCAATGATTCGGCAATATGGATTTGATATCTCTCTTCTGTTTCAGCATTCTTTAATGATGAGATGTTAAAACGTTTCCGTTGATTGAATTTCGGAATGCCTGGATTTGGGAAGTGGAACCTTATTTTAGCACATACAAGGAAGTGGTCACTTCCAATGTATGCACCTCTAAAGGATCGCACATCCAGAACGCTCGAAAAGAAACGTGCTGTTACTAGAACGTGATCAATTTGATTTCGAGTGTTTCCATTCGGTGAGACCCAAGTCTGTTTATTAATCGATCGATGCGGAAAAAACTTACTGGCAATTCTCAAATTATTTGATAATGCAAACTCAGTCATTCTCTCACCATTATCATTCGAATTCAAATGCAGGCTGTTGAGACCCACCACATTTCCATAAGAGATATCTCTTCCAGCCTGCCCATTAAAGTCACTAAGAAACATAATAAAGTCGCGTGTTGGTGTTTGTTTCATAACCTCTTCCAAAGCTATGTAGAAATTATCCTTCTCGTCGACGGTCTTAGCTTCAGTAGGTGCATGTACGGCAATAAGAGAAATATTGTTATATGTACCGCGTACACGTAGGTAGCAGATCCTCTCACTGACCGGGATGAATTTCATCACGGCTTTTTGTATGCGTGCACCAACAAGAAAGCCAGTTCCAAATTCTCTTCGAGAAGGATGACCACTACAGTATAGAGAGTAACTATCCAAATCTTGTTTTCCGATTATCGGCTGTCTAATTTCTTGTAGAGCAATAATATCCATCCTATACCTCTCAGCCTCTGTTTCTAGACTTATAAGAGCATCAGGTGCGCTCAGGCTGCGCACGTTCCACGTTCCGATTTGGTAGTCTGGTCCTTTTTCACGTCTAGGTAAAAGTTCTGTTTTTTTGTCCGGGGTAACAGAATAACATTCTTTTTCTGATAACCAAATTTAACATATTAGTTTTTTCCGGGGTTAGGGTGTTAACCTTAGGCCCAACCCAAATTTTCGTGAATGGGTCCGTTCTGCATATTAAGGTCAACAGAAACAACCTTTTTACACGTTTATATAGCGAGCCGCTTGATCCAAGACAGACGCCCGCTCAAAGCCGCCCTTGGCATGGAGAACAGAAGCTTGAGTCGCATTGGTTGTAAGGCGCCAATTCGCCGTGATGTAGCGTCATTGACTAAGCAGTTTTTACTCTGCTTGTCTCCAATGCACCAACCTAATGCTGTCAGCATTACCCAGACAGCACGGCGTGGACGTCGAATTTCGGATCTCGCTACCCTTAAAAATTATTACAAAATCAAAAATTGAAAATTTTTTCGAAATTCCAAAAATTATAATAAAATCAAAAATTAAAAATTTTTCAAAATTCTAAAAACATTCCAAAAATTCTTACAAAATCAAAAATAAAACTTTTCCGAAATTCTAAAAATATTGCAAAAATTATTACAAAATCAGAAATACAAACTTTTTCAAAATTCCAAAAATATTTCAAAAACTATAACAAATTCTAAAATTTCCATGTCCAATTTCATTTTCATCATAAAAACAGCTACATTTTTTTTCCAAAAAATTGGCTAAAAAATTAAATGAAATCATTTTTTGACACACTTGACATTATATTTTTGACAAATTTATAATGCCATAATTCTCTATAACAATAATAAAATTTCATGTCATACAAACTATTAATTTAATTTTTGTCTAAAAAATTGGGTAAAAAATAAATAAAAACCTTTCTTTTGACACACTTGACAACATTTTTTTCAATAATAATAATAAAAATTTCATTTCAAACAAACAATTAATTTTATTTTGTTTTTCCAAAAAATTAGGTAAAAAAATAAATAAAAATCTTTCTTTTGACACACTTGACAACATTTTTTTGACAAACTTATAATGCAATAATCTAGTTTTTGATCTCACATACCAATCCCTACCATCAAGATTTCTCCAAATTTAATGTTCCTACTCGTAATCACTTAAAATGAACGTTTTTTAAGCCAAAAATATGAAAATTTGCTATTTTTGACACACAATGATTTTTTTGACACACTTCCGGTACAGGTATCGAACACAGCGTTCTTTCGTACCTGTCCCTTGAGTATACCTTTTAGAAAAAGCAATTTTTGAAATCCCTCCAGCGGTTTTCCCTGCAGCGTAGGGTTTATTTCCATGTTTATAAGTCCTATATTCGTCCCTGTATGGAGTACTGCTGTCAAGTTTGGGGTGCTGCCTCTGTTTCCATCTTGGCCCTCTTGGACTCTGTTCAAAAGCGAGCTATACGAATTGTAGGTGATCGAACTTTGACATCAAAACTTGATTCCCTACAACATCGTCGCACTGTTGCTGACCTCGTTGTTTTTTACAAATATCGTCATCAGCAGTGCTCAGATGAAATCAGCGGCATCATGCCTCAAACTTATTCTTACCCCCGTTCCACTCGGCAATCGGCTGCCGCAACCAGTGAAACGGTAAAGATCCCGCGCTGTCATACTGGCAGATCGCAGAGAGACTTCTTTGTCCGAACTGCGTACAAATGGAATAGTTTGCCGGAAAACTTAGTCTCAGGTGGCTTCAACCCACAGATGTTTAAAAAAAGCGTTAATCTACACCTCAGAACGCCAGTTGTTGTGGGACCCAGGTCTAGACCTAGGTCTTAAAAGGTATTTATGTGTTGTTGTGACACATATTCTAAACCCTATTACACAACACATTTTATTAAAAAAAAAAAAAAAAAAAATGACGGCCGGTCGGCCGGCGACAGACAGACATACATTTTTTTTTTGCTTTTTTAGAATCAGTAGGTTCTTAAACGTCGAGAAATGTCAAAAAAAGTAGGGGTAAGAATTTCACTTTGAGCTCATGAATGTAATACTTAGGTCTTTCAGACTGAAGTAATTTTTTCAACAAATGTTTAAGTTGTTCAAAAAGACTTTTTACATATGGTAAAGTCAAGTAAATTTTGTTATTGTTCTTAAACGATGCTTCACCCAAAATGGTTTTTTCTTTGCCATAAATTTTCTGATTTAATAATTTACGTATAAAATTTTTTGGATAATTGTTTTTTTTCAAGAGTTTCGAAAAGTAATTTATGCTTCACAATGATATAAAAATGTTATAATGTCTAGGATACGCTATATATAACGACATTCATAAAAACCGGGGCGTTATGAGAGGGCATTATGAATTCATAACGCCCGCTATTAAGACCCTTAAAAACTAAATAAAATTATGTTTACTGTAATTTTGTCTACAAAATGTAAATAAATCTTATTAAATTTAAGCTAGTAAAATATTTTTATATATGTTTAAAAATGTTTAGCATTTAGTTTACATTTAGTTTTAGTTTAATAGTTAAGTCAACATTTAGTTTAATAGTTAATAAAGTTCATTTAGTTTTCCAAAACTATAAAATTATTTTAAATGTCATACAATGTTTTTGTCATACGCTATAAAATTTAGGAGAATTTGTTTACATAGCAACCATACAAACAACAAATAATTATTTTATTCGCCTATGTATTAAAGTGTTACTTTATTACTGTGATTTTCGGCCTTAAAGTGTCTCTTTTTAAGCATATATTTTGTTGTCATAGCTACGTCCAAAAAAGTTAAAAACATTTGTGTTTGTTTAAATTCTATAAAAAATAGAAACTTTTATCAAAGCAGCCCATAAATTCAAAATTTCATTATCCAATTAAAATAGTTGTTATAATTTGTTGTCTAACTATACAATAATTTGCAAAAGATAACAAATATTTTGTCAAAGGTAACTTGTTCCACATATTTTTATTTCAAAATTTATCCAAATTTATAATTTTAATTTAGAATAAACATTTTTTTTTAAATATTTTGCTTGCGGCGAATAAAAAATAGTATATGATGCACGGACGTAAGCTATTTTGGACTTAATGTGGGTGCAAATCTCGGCTAGCGCCTCATACGTCAACTTCACATACGTCCAAAATCTTTAGCTTTACGTCCTAGCATCATAATGTACTATTTTAAACTTCAAAATAGTTATTTTCTTGGCATACTACTGCGATACATTTGTATTTTTTGCATATCTATATTGGCTAACAAATTAAATTCTTTCTTAGTTTTTAGCTTATAAAGTGAAGCATAAAATCTTATATGCACCACTGGCACTACCGGGTATTACGTCCATCAAGCGACATCCATCCATCGGGCCAGAGGCCCTCGGGCTGGATTACGTCGCTTTCCGGGCGCAATAACCTACATAACGCCCTTAGTATATAAATAGCTCTCAAAATTTTTACTATGAAACTAGATCTGATAAGCTCAAAATTTTCTGGACCATTAAGGTAACTGTGTTTTATAGGATTGGGGTAGCCATGAATTAAAATTTAGATATCTACCGGACCAGGAACAGCAGTAAAAATGTCATCCACATATCTGCAGAAAAAAGGTGGTTTGATGTCCATTTCTTTTAAAACGGATTCTTCAATACACTCTATAATTAAATTTGCGCAAGATGGACTAACAGGAGAGCCCATAGGACTTCCAAAAATTTGTCTATAGGCTTGATAGTTATAAGTGAATTCACAATTATTCAAAACTAACTCCAACGCTTCTACAAATTGTATTTTTGTTAATTTAAGCTTGTTGAGTTTTTTAATTTCAGTCCAATTCTGTTTCACAAGTTGAATAACAAGAATACTATCGATATTGGTAAACAAAGAAACGACATCTAAAGATATTAAAATGTAGTCTTCTGAAAGTTGGCATTCTGTTAATTTATCTTTTGAATCTTTCACATTCTTTATAAACGAATTTGTTCTTCCCACAAATTTATTTAATATACTTGACAAAAACGACGACAAATTATAAAGAGGTGTTCCAACAGAACTGTAACGACGGACTATTTTCAATGTTTACTCTAAAATAATTCAAAGAAATTCGCTAATAATTTGTTAATTTATTCTATTCAATTGCAATAAGCGTATAGGGACATTTGTTTGTACTACTGTGTTTTTTTGACGGTTTAGTTACTTCACGCAATTTCAATTAATAATACATGGTAATACATGTTTTGCATAGATGATTTATATTAGTGAAAATTGCTTGGAAAGGGAAACAGGAAATCTGATGACTGATAATATGTGTGTATAAGATCAAATTGTTTTGGATCGACAAATCAGTATATAAATTTAAATCGAAGAATGGTGTGTGATCGCAAAATTAAAGTTTTAATTTAATAAACTATAATTATAGTTCTTAATAAATTCTATTAATTAAATATTTATTTATCTTCATTTATAAATTGTTTAAAAATATATCAATTTTATTTTATTTTATTTCAAAACCATAATTTGTTTCAGTGATAATTTGAATTGAGATTTTAAGCCTAAAAAAATTTTTATACATATATGAGCAAATCTCTAGAATTTTTAAATTTTCTGTCCTGCCAAAATTTTTTATATAGCCACTCATTTTTCCTCAATCTTAAATATTATATTTGTTTATTGAATGTTAATGTAAATGACAAATAAAAGTTTGAGTGTTCAAAATATTATTTTAAAAAATTAGAGGACATAAAAGCGAAAAAAAGTAACAAAAACGCTAAAATTGAGGTGTCTTTTTTGAAATTTCGAAATTGTGCTCCTTTAGGGAAAATAACGGTGGCGACTTGAGTCGGTCTCTTCCACTTTTTATCAATTTCAAATTTTTTTATATTTTGTTTTTTTTGCGCTTGGAACATTCCTCAAATCGTAAAAACAATATTTTTCCGTTAAAGTACGCACAAAAACGAAAAAATCTATGTACTGCAATTTTATAATGTGCTTCTTATATTGAGCTCGCAATAGAAGCATAAAAAGTAAGAGATGCTGCGAAATTTTTTTAAAAATCTTGGTTTTTAACTAGCACATCTTCAGTTTTAGTTGAAGAGCACCCAAAATCATTGTTCCTCGTAGTTTTCAATGTGTAAAAGATAATGGTACCTCGTTAACTGGATTCGACACTTCTAGACATTAAAAAAATGCCCAAAGATTTAAAATTTTTTATGTCTTATTAACATTTCTTTTATTTTTCGGCTATAACTTTTGGAACATAACTCAAAATAACTTGAAATTTTACGGATATTCATTTTTTGACATGTTCTTTCAAAGACATTTATGTTTTTTCATGTGCTCCATAAGGAAAAATAACGGCAATAATTGGATCTCGATTTTTGCCGCGTACGTTTTTAAGAGTTGGTATCTCCTCACAGACGTAGTATGAAAGTCTTAAATTTTATATGCATTTAGATGAAAGTGTTGCAAAATACATACTAAAATTTCAAGCGTTAACTAGAACTGCAAGATTGTCAACGGGGCGATTTTTTACGACAAAAGGAAATCTAAAAAGTATTTAGTACGAATTTGCCAGCAAATACCCAATAGCTTTTGGAACATAGAATAAAAAATGAAGAACAAAATTTTATTCATTTTTAGAGTTGATGAGGAGACTATACCTAAAATTTCATGGGTGTGCCCCACAATTGAGAGATTTTCATTTTTATCATTAAAATTTAAAAGTTCCAGAGATTTGCTCATATATATAAATATGACAGAACCAAAAAAAATCGAAAGCTCAAGTTTTTTAAGAAAAACTAATGTTATCTGGACCAGTGGCGTATCCAGGATTTTTTTTGGGGGGGGGGGGGGGGGTGCTTTTTTCTAAATTACATAATAAAAACTATGTACGCAAATTTGCATTTATTTCTTTTATAATATTTAATATGTATCACTACAATATAATTACTTTTGTATATATTTTACAAACAAATGTTTAATTTTCGTTTATTCTTTTGCAAAATATTTTGCACTTCTTCTTCATCTACTTTTATATTCTTGTATATATATAAAGTAATGAAAGGCCGTTCAATCTGTTTTCTGAAGTAGAATTTCTCAAGTAGCTTTTTAAATATTTGAAAGTTAAAAATGAATGTTCTGAAGTGCATGTCGTGACGTCACTAAAATTTTTAATAATTTAAAAACATTGGGATAAAGTACTTTATCACACATCTGAAGTGATTCAATAGCATAATTATGGTGTTGATTTTGGCCTTTTAAGGGGTGCATGTGCACCCTCGCACCCCCCCTGAATACGCCTATGATCTGGACGTCTTGTGTTTTATTTGCACATGCAGTGTTGGTATGTAGAGCAGCTACCACTAATATTGTGTCGGATGCAAAATTGAATAATAACTATAATCAAAACAAAGTAATCAAAATTAATACTAATAAGCATATCATAGAAATATATGGATTCAGCGATTCTCATCTTCTTTTTTATCCAACATTTTCCCATGATACCTGTAATCAAGAAGCAACTAAAAAAGGTTTATGATATATATGCTGAGCTTTGAAATACAAATAATTATTGGCGCTTACAATCAACATTTGGTTTCATGGAATGGTTTTGGAAGAAGACAACATTCAAGAAATAAAATAATGTAAGCCTTTTTGCATTTGATTTTATATAATTTTTGGTTGTTCATTTTTGTAGAACTAAATTATTTTCTCTGTTAGTTAATTAATAGCTTTTTTCATTATTCAAAATGATTCATAGATAGGAGATTTGCAAGTGTATTATTCGTTTTGTCATAGATTCAGTTTTTTTATATATTTTTTGAGTTTTCCGGTGTAATATTATTATTTCGTATAAAAGTCCAAATCATTATAGAACTCACTATTGGACGCAGAGGCATACCAGCCTTATGAACTTTGGGTAAGCCATAGAAAGCAGCAGGAACACCATAATAAGACCTTAACCATTTTCCATGTTGTCGAGTTATTCTTTCTTTATTTTCCCAAGCCTTTACCATTTTCTTAAGATTTATACCGCATTCACAGCGACATAGCAAATTAGTAGATGTAATTTAAATCTGTGCTGTAAACACTTTTTATTTTAAAATCTTGCAACGAATTTGATATCTAGGCTTACTACCATTACAAACGATTCAAATACTTACGATTCAAATTACAATCTACGTTTTAAACTCATATTAAATATGCCAAAATGCAAATTATAATATACTATCTACTAATTTGCTATGTCGCTGTGAATGCGGTATTAGTTGAATATTGGAAATTGGTACTTTTCCATTGGTACTTCCACAGGCCCTTTCAATAATTAATTTTAGTGATTTAAAAAATTATTATATTGTTTTAATATTTTTTATTTGTCTTGTTTCATGTCGATTTATCGATATTTTAATTTAATTTTTTATAATATTGTGAAAATTATGTAAATTTAGTATTATTTTTACACATAATTCAAATATTTAAATTTTTTGATTTCTGAATTTTGATTTTTTAAGTTGTATCATTTTTTGGCGAAAAATGGACTCATCCTTTACAAACAAAATCACACTCATACATTTCCGATTTAGAACTTATAAATATACGAACGTTACCGTCAGCGTTGCCACTTGGATACATTTGTATCCATTTGGATACATTATTTAAAAAATTTATTAAATGGATACTATATGGATACAAAAAATCTCAAAACTGCTAGAATGGATACAATTTATTCGCAAGGATTATATTACTTTTAATATGCATTTTAGTTGTGTTGGTTTGTCCAACAACTTTGAAAATGTTCATAAAGTTTGTAGTTCAGTAACATTATACATAGCAGTATGCGTCAAATCCAGTAGTTCTGATTTTTTGCAGACTTGTTTATGATGATGGCCTAATGAATAATCCAAGTTTGTGACCTCGAGCGCCGAACGCAACTTCGTCAAAAATCGAAAAAACCGCGAAAAAATCGTTATTTTTTCAAATTTTGTCGATTATAGCCCTAAAGGACTAGTTTTTTCTTTAACCTTTTTTAGGACGGTTTTAAAGGAGACTGAATTTGCTACAATATGATACTAGAACTGTCTCTGTAGACCCAATAGTTTCCGAGATTAAGCCTTTCAAACTTTTAGTCCAGTAACTTTATACATCAAAGTATAAGTCAAATCCGGTAGTTCTGACTTTTTGCAGACGTGTTTATGATGTGGGCCTAATGAATAATTCAAGCTTGTGACCTTGAGTGCTGAACGCAACTTCGGTAAAAATCGAAAAAACCGCGAAAAAATCGTTTTTTGTTTTTTCAAATTTTGGCGATTATAACCCTAAGGGACTAGTTTTTTCTTTAACTTTTCTAAAGAGGTTAAAGTAGACTAAATTTGCTACAACATGATAGGAGAACTGTCTCTGTAGACCCAATAGTTTCCGAGATTAAGCCTTTCAAAGATTATTATTTTTTCGAACCTCGCAACTTTTTGATATTTTTTCGTTCCAAATGAATTTTGACCCTGAATATACTATCGAAGCCCTGTACTTTTATGATGGGATGTTAAAAAAGAAAATGAGCAGTGTGAACTATGATGTTTAAGCTAAACTACGAATAATGAAGTAAAAAAGATAAGTACAACAAAAGTTAGAAAGTTTATTTGATATGAAATTGAGTAACATTCAACATCAAAAAATTAAATTAATTTAGCCCTCTTGGAAGGTCCCGCTTGATGTTCGTCTGTATCTGGATCGACGTATTTGGATGGCATATCCCCATCAGGGGATGGTGATGAATCGTCGACGTCTTGTGCCCACAAGTCATCCTCCATTTCGACATCGGAGAGATCGTCACCTTCTGGGATATCTGCTACTGCAACCACAAAAATGATCAGGTGCAGTTACATAATCTTCTTTTCTCATCGGCCACCACACACATATATTTATTAATACAATTATTAGGACAGGGATGTAGAAAACTCTACAAAGGTATATTGCAAACAATTTCGAAGCTCGAAAAAAGTGATAAACTTTGAAAGGCTTAATCTCGGAAACTATTGGGTCTACAGAGACAGTTCTAGTATCATATTGTAGCAAATTCAGTCTCCTTTAAAACCGTCCTAAAAAAGGTTAAAGAAAAAACTAGTCCTTTAGGGCTATAATCGACAAAATTTTAAAAAATAACCATTTTTTCGCGGTTTTTTCGATTTTTGACGAAGTTACGTTCGGCGCTCGCGGTCACAAACTTGGATTATTCATTGGGCCAACATCATAAACAAGTCAGCAAAAAATCAGAACTACTGGATTTGACGCATACTACCCCATACTCTTAGGCGACAAAGTTACTGGACTATTGTTACATTGTTCGTCAATTCTCTTTTAGTGAAAGAAAAAGTAACAGAAATTGGCGAACAGTTTTGAAAATGAAGAAAACCATTTACCATTGGCTGAAATAAGTATGGGGTATGCAGTACAATTATTTTTAGCAAACAATATACTGGATAAAGAGGAATTTTTGGAGGTAACAAAATATAATATAACTAGTGAGAGGCTGGTGTGACCATAGGGGCTGGGGAGATAAAAAGCTAACCAGTTACTGGATAAGGTATACTAAAATACCAAACATAAAAAAAATAATGTAATTTAACTGCATTGTAAGCATTTGAACGCCGACCACTATATACAAGACACCTCAAAAGTAAATTTGTTCTATCTCATGTTAACTGAAAAGTTTTACTAAACATTCGTCACAAACTCTTAATACTGTCACTGTTGTTGTGATATATTTAAAAGAATAAGATTAAGCTATTTAACCGAAACTGATAAGTTGCAACACTACTATAAACATGTCAGGACTGAGTGTTATTGAAGATTAAAAAAAACAGTTGTTCAACGAACCACAGACATCCTCGCCAACTCCTTTGCCAAATTTTGAAAATAGCTCATATTTATTATTATCCATATTCAAATAAACCCGGATGCTCATTTTAATTCAAAAGTTTCATCAAGATCTCAAGCGTTTGCGTAACGAAAATAACACCCGTTTTTCAAATTTTCGTAAGAAACTCAAAAAGTAAGATAGCAACTGCTTATACACATGTCATTATAAATGGCACACATGATGACAAAACAAATGAGAGGTAAATGGTTTTGATAGCATTATTTATTCTCGTAATATTTGCAAGAGATGATTTTCAGGTTTTTGGAAACCACTAAAAAACAATTGAACTGATTTCGTTAGAAAAATTTCGATTTCAAAAAATAACCCAAAAACAATAACTTCCCATATCGGGAAGTTAATAAAAAAAAGTCAGACAAGTGCGAATAAAATTCGCTCGCCAAGGGTTCCGTGAATGTAAAAAACACAATATCAAAATATATTTTGTAAAATATCAAAATATATTTATATTTTTTTTCAATAACACAATAACTGTGCACCGCAAAGTTCTAAAAAAAATTGTAATGTTTCTTAAATTAAGTGCTTCTTCATATGACACACTCGCTTGGGTCAAAAATGATTTTTTTACTCTCCCCACACCCATCCTCTAAACACACAGAAATATAGTTATTTGAGACTTCGCTATGATTTTCAATCAAAATTTACAAATTTTCCTGTCTCTGTGAATTTTTTCGAATTTTTCTGTCAATCAAATGTAGGGAGCGAAACGATCTGAGTTTTGCACTTTTTTGACAATAACTCAAAGACTGGGCACCGCAAAATTCTAAAAAAAATTGCAGTCATTTTTAAATTGGGTGTTCTTTCAAATGACGCCCCACTCGCTTGGATCAAAAAAGGTTTTTTTTACCCTCTCTACCCCAGTTCCCTAAACACACAGATATATAATTATTTGAGACTTCGCTATAATTTTCATACAAAATTTAATAAATTTCCTAGCTCTGTGAATTTTTTCAAATTTTTCTGTCAATCATTGTCGAAACGTAGGGAGCGAAACGATCTGAATTCTGAAACGGTCTGAAAGTCGCACTTTTTCACAATAACTCAAAAACGCAAAATTCTAAACAAAATTGCAATGTTTTCTAAATTAAGTGCACTTTCAAATGACACCCCACTTGACCACACTTTTATATATTTTTTATTAAAAACTTACTAATTTTTCTATCATTCCAAATACATTTGAAAATATTCGCTCAGTTAGGTACGGAGCTTATCGAGGTAAGAAAACACGAAAAAAACGTCATTATTCAAAATTACACAAAAAATAGTGAGGTGTAAAATTTTGGGCGCTAAATTTTAATCGCACAGCGGCGCCACTTGAGCTTGTTACGCCACTGTCTACGTGTAACCAATTTGAAAATGCCTGAATAACACATCAATGGTATATTAAAACATTTCCAAATTACCCAAAATTAAGAAAAGCTATAATTCCAAAATTAATATAATTTAATAATATCTTAAGATTAACAAAACATGTAATCGTTTTTATATGCAATATAAAATCTGTACCTCAGAGGTAAACTATCGTAACTGATATTCGGAAAATTTTACAGAGAAGCACTTATAAATTATTACATAGCAAACTGTGTTACAATGAATTTTCCTCTAACATACATTTTAATATACAATTAGTTTCCACTACCTAGCTGTATAAATCGGACACTTTGCCACTCAAAAATGCAATTAAAAAGATTCCGAAAAAAAGAATTAAAAATTTTCCGAATATCAGTTACGATAGTTTACCTCTGAGGTACAGAAATTTTGAATGAGAAAGAAAAAGCAAATAATTTTTTTTGTATGCTATTGTCACTTTTGAATTAAAATGCAATATTTAAAATATACCTTTTAATGTTTATTTTTTAATTCCTTATAGTAGCAATTTGAATTTGATTGTTTATTTTATAAATAAAATGCCAAAGTTGCCAAAGAAGTTTTACTTCAACCGTGTGTAAAGATTACACGCACTCTTATTTTAAAATATTATTTTAAATATTTGGTTTTAACCACCACCTGGTGGCGACCACCGAAACTTATTTACTTTCAGTCCTAGTGACTGAAAACATTTTCAGTCACTTCTTAGAAAAGTTTCCCTTTCCAATAGGTTTTACTATATATTAAAATGACATTTTCGTAGCTTGAAGTAGAAAAATATATTTTCTCAAAGGTCTCACATCGTACCCCTGTAAACCAAACGAAAACGACTTTAGTTTTATTTGTATCCGTCATTTCATGTGGACATATTAGTTTTATACGCACCTCAAATTTCAAGTCCATAGCATTTATAACAATTTATTTTATGTTTTACAGGCAAAATTCCTTTGTTGATTTTACAATTTAAAAAAACCGCTGTTTCATATATTCAAAATAACTTTTAAAATTTATTAAACAATTGTTTTTTCTTATTAATTTTCTCTTACATGCTTCGATTATATATCATCCTCAGAGAGATATTTTGCAACAGTTGCAAAATATCTCTCTGAGGATGATATATAATCGAAACATGTAAGAGAAAATTAATAAGAAAAAACAATTGTTTAATAAATTTTAAAAGTTATTTTGAATATATGAAACAGCGTTTTTTTAAATTGTAAAATCAACAAAGGAATTTTGCCTGTAAAACATAAAATAAATTGTTATATGGTGATTTTACCGCACTCCGAAAACAAAAATTGAAAATTTATAGCATTTATAGTTAACGAGATAATCGATACAATGTGAAAAACTCGTTTTACTCTCACCAATAGTGTTCCGTATAAAAAACGGAACCCTAAAAATGATGACTGACTTCACTACAGCTCTGGAAACATAATGTTCTGGATATATAATGAGCTAATATCCACCAAATACTTTAATTAAAAGCTAACCAATGTTGGAGATTTCGCGTAGTTCTAATTATAAAAATCCTAAAGAAAGCAGTAGTTTCCCAACAAACAAATTCTGTTGTATGAGAAAAAGTAAAAAAAAAATTTAACCGGAAGTAAAAAACCGGAAGTTGGTATGCAGAAATATTGGAAACAGTACCAAATCCCTATATACCTAGTTTCCATAAGATCATAAGCCGGGATTAGAAGTTATTCAAGGTTTAAACTTAGTGGTGTTGTCTCCCCCCGCAATTTTGTCCAAATTTGAAATGAATCCAGATCTTCCATTTTCAAGTGAACCTGTATCATTTGCCAATGTTTCATCAAGATCCTATGCAGAAAGGTAACCCAGGAAACCTAGGAAATTGCTTACATCGTATCTCTAATATTATTACGCCAAGTATACCATTGAGATTTAAATTTAGCTTTTCTCCCTATATTTTTTTAGTTTTTTACAAAATATTTATTCGTGTTATATACGCAGGCATAAAAATGCCAATATTTTGTGCATGCGATTTAAAAAAGTAATTTCTTTTCCGAACATTGAATTGCTTAATATTGGCTTTTATAGAATCGAACAATCTATTTTTCACGTCAAAAGTGCGTAAAAGTTTAATTACAGTCGAGCAAACGTGTATCAAATTTGAACACAAAGCTTCTGTTAAGCTTGCTTTGCCAGAAAAAATATTGCGACGCTGATGCATAGGATAACTTCACCACAGTTCTGGAAACAAAATGTTCTGGATATATAGTGAGCTAATATCCATAAAGACTTTGATTAATATGGCTAACCAATGTTATAGATTTTGCGCAGTTCTAATTATATCAATAATATAGACTAAGAGCCCGCGACGGCCAGACCTTCATTATTTTATAAAAGCTGAAAGTTTCTCTGCGCATACCCCCTACTGAGGTAGGAACGATTAGTGACATATGAAGTTTGGATCATGGTGGCTTTGGCAGGGAGCAGGTAACAACGGGGCCTCCAAAGTTTCGTGAAAGTATAAAAGGTAATTTTTTTATATATTCTTCGTGGTAGTAAAAGAAGTCACGTCACCCATTGCCAGACACTTAATATCGTGGCAGCCCCATGCCAGACACCCTTAAACAGTATCAATTTGTTAAAGTTTAAGGGTGTCTGGCAGGGGTTACCACGATAGTAAGTGTCTGGCAATGGGTGACGTGACTTCTAATACTATCCCGAAGAATATATAAAAAAATTACCTTTTATACTTTCACGAAACTTTGGAGGCCCCTCTGTTACCTGCTCCCTGCCAAAACCACCATGATCCAAACTTCATATGTCGCTAATCGTTCCTACTTGAGTAGGGGGTATGCGCAGAAAAACATTCAGCTTTTATAAAATAACGAAGGTCTGGCCGTCGTGGGCTCTCGGTCTATTATGAGGTGTAGTATTGCACAAAAATAAATTCTGTAGGACGAGAAAAAGTAAAAATAAATTACCGGCAGTGACAACCCGGAATATGGGATGCAGATCTGTTGTGAACCGTACTAAATGCGTATGTGCCAAGTTTTATCCAATTCGATTATCAGGTACAGGTGCTATTGAGGTTTAATAAAAAACAGGTGCTCCGGGGACCCCACACCACTTTGTTCACTATTGTTCCAAAACTAATCAGCTCCTTGCCATACATATTTGCATCTTTTTCGAAAGTGTCATCCAAATTCATTAACGAACGAATGTTGTATGCTCCTAACAAACATTGAAAAAATGGTGACACAATAAACAGGTATTCCATAGGCCCTCACCACTTATCCCAATATTGTCCAAAAACTAATCAGTTCTTTGTCAATTAAATCGCCATGTTTTTTAAAAGTGTCATTAAAATTGATTAATGAATGAAGTCTGTATGCTCCCAACAAACTTTAAAAACAAAGTGTGAAGTCAGCAGTTGTATGGTAGACCCCCCGTCACTTTGATCAATGTGTTCCATAAGATGATAATTATCATCCAAAACTAATTAAAACCTTTTTCATAAGTTTCATCATAATCACTTCATTATTGTAGGCTGTAGTGTGCATAAACACACTGTAAAAAATTCAAAAAATTACAAAAAATTTGTATACCGGAAGTTACAAACCGGAAGTTGGGATGCAGAACTGTTGTAAACCGTACTGAATGCTTATGTACCAAGTTTCATCCACTTCGATCATCAGGTACAGATGTTATTGAGCTTTCAAAAAAACAGGTGGTTGGGGCACCCCAACCACTTTGCTCACTATCGCTCAAAAACTGATCAGTTTCTTGCCATACATATTTGCATATTTTTCCAAAGTGTCATCAAAATTCATTCACGAGCCAATGTTGTATGCTCCCAACAAACATAAAAAACAGGTGAAAAAAACCATCTGTGGTATTGTGGACTCCTCAACCCTTTATCCATTGTACTCCAAAAGCTGATAAAATCTTGCTCATGTTACTTGAAAGCTTTTTCCAACGTTTCATGAAAATCGATCGGTAATTGTAGGCTACAGTAGGGATAAACACCCGAAAAAAAACTTTAACCGGAAGTTGGTATGCAGAAATATTGGAAACAGTACTAAAACCTTATATATACCAAGCTTCCATAAGATCATAATCCGGGACTAGAAGTTATTTTAGAGTTTAACTTATAGTTGTTCGGGAGACCCGCGCCATTTCGTTCAAATTTGAAATGATCCAGATCATCCATTTTCAAGTGAACCTGGATCATTTGCCAAAGTTTCATCAACATCCTATGCAGGAATGTCACAAACCCACCGACCCACGGACACCAAAATTTTTATTGGCAAAGTTTTGAGAATGTAAGATTTTTTTTATCGATAGATTGCATTACTTCACACCATTTAAAATTGTGGTGAAGTAAAAACCAATATTACTTCGGGCTGAAAGACCTGAAGAGTATTGCAGAAGTATTACATTCATGAGCTCAAAGTGAAATTCTTCCCCTTCTTTTTTTGCCATTCCTCGACGTTTTAGGACCTACTGATTCTAAAACCGCTGGACGGATTTGAAACGTTTTTTTTCCTGAAAATAGGTTTACTCGATGGGAAGAGCCGAAAGGACGATGTGTTCGATAACTGTACCGGAAGTGTGTCAAAAAATCGTCAAGTGTGTCAAAACAAGGAAATTTGCATAGTTTTTGCTTTAAAAACGTTCCTTTTAAGTGATTACGAGTAGGAACATTAAATTTGGAGAAATCTTGATGGTCGGGATTGGTATGTAAGACCAAAATCTAGATTATTACATTATAAGTTTGTCAAAAAAATAATTTCAAGCGTGTCAAAAAATGATTTCATTGATTTTTTTAGCCAATTTTTTGGGAAAAAATGTAGCTGTTTTTATGACGTAAATGTAATTGAAAATGAAATTGGACATGGACATTTTTTAATTTGTTATAGTTTTTGAAATATTTTTGGAATTTTGAAAAAAGCTTGTATTTTTGATTTTGTAATAATTTTTGCAATATTTTTAGAATTTTGAAAAAAGTTTTAATTTTTGATTTTGTAAGAATTTTTAGAATATTTTAGGAATTTTGAAAAATTTTAAATTTTTGATTTTATTATAATTTTTGGAATTTTGAAAAAAGTTTCAATTTTTGATTTTGTAATAATTTTTGGAATATTTTTAGAATGTTGAAAAAAGTTTGATTTAATTATAATTTTTACAATATTTTTGGAATTTTGAAAGTAATATGAATTTGTGATTTTGTAATGTTTTCTCGAATCGCTAAATTGAAGTTTTTTGAATAGTTTGCTGAAAATGTAAAGGGAAATGAAATTGGACATGGACATTTTTGAATTTTAAATTTTAAATTGAATTTTAAATTTTTGATTTTTTTATAATTTTGGAAAAAGTTTCAATTTTTGATATTGTTATAATTTTTGTAATATTTTTAGAGTTTTGGAGAAAGTTTGAATGTTTGAATTTTTAACAATTTTTGGAATATTATTAGAATTTAGAAAAAGTTTAAATATTTGATTTTATTCCAATTTTTGGAATATTTTTAGAATTATGAAAAAAAAAAATTTTTAATTTTATATATATTTTTAGAATTTTGAAAAAAGTTTCAATTTTTGAATTTTTAAGAATTTTTGGAATATTATTAGAATTTAGAAAACGTTTAAATATTTGATTTTATTCTAATTTTTAAAATATTTTTGGAATTTTGAAAAAAGCTTCAATTTTAGATTTTGTGTAATTGTTGCAATATTTTCAGAATTTTTGAAAAAGTTTAATCTTTGAATTTGTAATAATATTTGGAATATGTTTAGAATTTTGAAAAAAATTTTTTTTTATTTAATTTTTACAATATTTTTGGATTTTGAAAGAAATATGAATTTGTGATTTTGTAATATTTTCTCGAAACGCTAAATGGTTTTTGAGTAGTTTGCTGAGTGTATTATCTTTTCACTAAATTATGTTTATTTATGATCTGTTATAATTTTCCGGCATCGTATTGATGTTTCGTGTTAGTTTTGTAATAAATTTCTAAACAGAGATTTAAAAAAATACTTGTACTTTAACAAAGAGTTGTGTTTGATATACATCGCTGCCCAAACCTAAAAACCAAGTCCTCACTAAATTTTTTTGCCGAAAACTATATCAAAATCCTTAACCCAGATCGAAGTCTTGATATCTCAGAGCTGTGAGATTTCAGCCCCTCCATATTTTTCAGCTTTCAAAATATAGATTAATTGAATTTAGTTTTCTCTTAGTTTTCGGTTAAGAACTTTTATAGTGTACATATCTGTATTGACATGAGTTTAAATAACAATTGACCCTAGCTACCTATGCTTGCTTGATTGTCCATTTTTACGGTCCACAAAAGGAAATGTAAAGGTTTTAAACGAAATACACAATTCTAACTTTAGTTGTAATTTCGAAGTCAAGTAACTAAAAAATCTAAATTTATTTGTAATAAAAAAGGGTTGAAATCCTAATAACTTTTAATAAATTAAAAAATTATTTCAATTAATTTCTAATAAAATTCTTATAAAACAAGCCAGCTGTTGTTATTTCTGAGTTAGTCTTATGTTACAATTCATATTTATTTTTTTAAGCAAATAATCTAAGATCGACATATAAATTTTACATTAGTAAAGAAAATTTAATATTCGTTTATTTATAACTAACTTTACAATACAAAAGAGTAAAATTGATTTTGTTACTCGTGAATATACGTTAGGGGGTTTGCGGTGATGAAGAATTTGAATTCGATTTAAATTTGACTAGGGATTTCTTGAATTTTATTTTAAAAAATTGTTTCCTTGTTTTGATCATTCCAGCGTCTGAAAAAAACAAAACGAGATGTAACGAATAAACCTACAAACCTACATCTAACCTATACCTACATGAAGACTTCTTGTCACACAATAATTTTTTTTCTGTCTACAATTTCATACGTTCATTTCTATTTTTAATTAAAAATTGCACAAAAACCACTCAAGTTTTTCATCTCAAATCTAACAAGACTGACAATTGCATTTCATGTATGTATGTATGTAATAACAATGCATGTGAAAATTTTATAAATAGAAAATTTTATTTTAAAAATAAATGCTTCCAGTCAATGTGAAAATCTAAATTGAGATTGCCTCAAATAAAATATAACAGTATAAAACTTTAACAAACAATAGTTCCACTTTAACATCAATATTGATAAGACGAATAAGACGAATAATAAATAAACGTATAATGACGTCATTAGGATTGAAAATATCGCCACATTATGCTTGTGTCAATAAAAAAACACACAACCAAAAAATGAAGATTAAAAGTGGAAAATGGAAAATGGAAAGAGAGAAAGCTCTCTCAACATTGTGAATGGGCAATCATACGAATATTTATAGCGCATTATTGTCAGTTTTATTCTATTTATTTGTTGATGAAAGGTGGAAAATATTTTGATTTAATTGAGAGGTAAAATTTATGAACAAAAACGTTGTTTGTATTCGTATTAATATTTGTATTAAATGTTTAATAAAATTATTAAATATTTGAATTAAATGTTTGACGTTGTAGAAAACATTGTCGAACTTTTGATTAACATTGAAAATCAATAAGCTGACTGAAGTTTTTCAATTCTGGTATATGTCATCAGAAGATGCATTGTTGATATTTTTATAAATTCTAAGAAAACACTTATATGGCTTTCATTAGAATTCTAAATAATATCTCACTTTTCGTTTTTCTAATAGTTTTTGGTGTTTTATAATTTATATAGCAACAGATATGAAGGTTAATCGTCTGACATCTTCCACTTACTTCGTTCAGTTTTAAAACTAAATACATTCTAGCTCAGCTGATTCCAATCTGTGAAGGCTTTTATTTGAATATTCTACGAATGATAAAAGCAGGGTTCTTTAGAAATAATTTGCAACCAGCACACAGTCTGCTGCTCACTCCTTTTATAGTTGATTCCCAATTTTTTTAAAGTTGATATGTTATTTTCAGCTATTTAAAGTGTCTAAATATCGAATATTTCATAGATAGTGTTTTAAACATGTTCAACTAATTCATAAAAACCGTATTGGTGAAAATGCGGTGTCTGTCTGTTTCTTACCGTCGATTATCTGATAATCATAAACTATATCTAACTGAAATTTGATATGGCTCATATAATAAACTGAAGACTAAATTCAAATAAAATTGCGTTCATTGGTTGACAGGACTGTGATGGGATGTCATTAACAAAAAATTGTTTACAGGATCAACTAGGATATCACATAGAAGGACGCTAGCTAAGGACTTCTTAAAAATTTGTTTTGTAATTTTTCTTATAATTTTGAAAATGTGTCTCTTTTCTATTTGTTCTTTTCCGCTTGTATACGAACTTAACCTAGTAAGTTTTGAGTGAAAAATGAACAAGAGTTCATAGGTATATACTATTATATCATGAGGTATATACTACACTCAAGAGGCATATACTATTATATCATCGCCGTGCAAGAAATAAGACAGCCAATGATCGGAAAACGGTCAAGCAGCCAAACAGCCAAGATCTCTCGTCTCGTAATAGTACGCCGAACATACAACAATATTTCTCATTGCCGTGCATGCACCTGCTGAAGCTAAGACTGTACAACTGGATACAACTGGAAGAAGGTATGAAATATTGGAAGTTTATATGATTTCATATTCCCCTAATGTTGTCTATATGTGTAACAAATATGTCAATAAATTGGCCATCTATCAGATATTAGTTTCACATTCATTGTTGACAATCAATCACACTCTACACTCGTGACTTAGGATGTTGACTTAATAGAAATATTCACATCCTATGAATTCAAGCATAGTACTATCTAGGAATTTAATACAAAAACTCCTAAAAGCACAGATGAAGGATTCAACTTAAGTAAATATTTGATGATTATGTTTTAATAAAGAAATCATCTGAACATCAAAATTGAAATATTTTTTCTATGATAGCATATGAGAAGTCTATTTTCATCACAACTAATCCCCTGTGAAAATGGGTTCTTTTCCACCAGCGTAAAAACTAAAAAGAATAACAAATTGTTGTTGTTGCCATGGTATTTTCATTCAATTTTATAAAGTTCAAAAGTTAAATCAAAGTAACCATGAAAAAGTAGAACATTTAGAGAAATATCGATTTCTTATTTAATAATTTCTAATAAATATCGTTTATAATATATTTACTATATATTTCTTTATTTTTGTTGAGCACTAGATATCTTATATAAAAATTATGGCGAGTTTATGAAAAAACACTAATTTTTGATACTATTTGAATTTATTGATTTACCTATCGATTTCAACAGCTATGCTGCCATTCTCAAGGTATTTTCTAAACTCGAAAGCTTAGAAAATACCTTGAGAATGACAGCATAGCTGTTGAAATCGATAGGTAAATCAATAAATTCAAATAGTAACAAAAATTAGAGTTTTTTCATAATCTCGCCATAATTTTTATATTTACTATCATAGAAAAAATTGTATTTCATACGCGAGATGAAAACATTTTACGCTTGTGAAATTACTCCACTCGACGCTAACGCGTCTCGTGAACAAATTTTCAGTCACGAAAAGGCAGCGTTTCATCTCTTGTAGAAAAATATACTATTTCATCATCACCTATGAGTGTGTAAGACTTCGAAATTTCGAAAAATGGTGTCACAATAAAACACACAAAAAAAGTTTTTCTAAGAGAAAATTCAAATGATTCCAATATAGTTACTTGAGCTTAATTACTCACAATGGCCACAACTATTATATATTTACAGTAGAAGAAAAAATAGCACTTCCTACGCGTGCCGAAGCCCTTCTTATGAACAAATGTTAACACAAGAAAAATTCTTTTGTCTAGTTATCTAATGTGGAAATTTCGTTTTGTTTTCTATATAAATTTGAATAATCACCGTCAGAAAATTGACATATAAAAAATAATGATGATAATTTTCAAACATCGAATTGTTAATATAATGATGAAAAAAATATAGAAAGTTGTGTTTACATAATTCATATTTCGTTGATGTTTAATTAATTGGGTATTCTTGTGACGCTCGCAAACAGCGAAATATATAAAGAGAACGACAAGACAATCATCACTTTTTGCATATAGTAACCAGCAATTCTTTATTTTTTTTCGCTTATTTTTACCTGTTACAATCTTATTGATCACTTTTGTTTAGACGACGTGTAGACGATACCACTCAGACGATGTTTAGACGATACCATTTACAAAGGGTTTTTTTGTTTTAACATATACAAAACGGAAATATAGTATAATTTTTGAAACATAGATGGAATCAAGACGCCGATAAAAATCGAATAAAGACGCCGATAGAATAAGAAATTTGAACCCGACGTTTTCTGATTTCTTTCAAACTTAACTTGTATAATCGTTAGAATAAAAAAAAAAATTAATACATGTTTTTTCTTTTTTTCTTTTTTTTCACTAGTTTTGACACAGGGTGGCTCGAAATTTCCTAAGAAATTTATTGACAATTAAAGATTAAAGATAAATTGTGCTCGAACGGGTTATTCGATTTGAGTACATTTTTTTTTGTTTGAAAGGTACTTTGTGTGGCTTTATAAAAATATTGCAGTGACAAAAAAAATTTATATTTTAGATGATTGTTATTTAATTTTAATTCTTCAAACATGGTTTATTCAAAAAGTATCTTTTTGTTTTCTTTCATTTTTTAAAATTTTAAAGGTTTATTATTTACTCAAAAGATACTAAAAAAATCCCAGCGGCAGGTATATCCGCTAGAAATAGGTAGATTTCGGGGTCAGACGGTTTTGTGTCCAAATAAAATTAGATAAGTCAGATTAGTTTAAATAAAAAATATAAGTAGAAACAGAATAATTCAAAAAAATTATCGAACCAAATTAAATACATTATCCGAACTAACTCCATCAATACAATTTCGGAACAGTTTTATTTAAGTTGGTTTAAACTACTTTTAATAACATATTAAATCCACCAAAGATCAAATGAACTACGTCACAACTACAATTATACCATCACACATAATTTATAACATTATCAAACAATTTTATTTCAAAATCATCTTTTGTTGTTGTGTTTTTTTGTTCTTATTTAATCTTTTTTCAAACGGTTACTTAGTAAAAAAAATAAAAACAAAAGAGATTTTGATAATTTTTCTATGGTATTAAATGGGTTGATATTTTTCTTGTAAGGGTTGCATTATAATGCTTATAAAAATGGAACCTTTTGGGTTAGAAAGCTGAAATTTTTTGAGGCTATAGTTGAAAAGTATGTTTAAAAGCTAAGATGAATTTAAATAACATAAACTGAAACATGATGAAAGCATTGCTTTTTGCGTTTGTTTTCATTTCAACAGCCGTAGGGTCTCAACCGTTAGACTTAAACTATTATTTTTGAAAATTTTGGAAAGATTTATATTTTAAGTACGTGAAAAAAAGTTTTCAAATATGAGCTTGGCCATTTCAGCTAGATCAAGGGCAGCAAAGTTTAGTAAATTTTTAAAACAGCTGATTTTTGAGGAACCTGAAACGCCAAAGTAGTCATCTGGATAAAAATGATAGAAATATGTTCAAATATTCAATATTTTTAAATTTTATTAAAATATTATTATTCAAACGGAAGTTATAGCGCCCTAGATTATTCGACATTTTAGGCTCTAGCCGCTTAACTGGTACCCGGATATGGCCAGTTCACGAACTTGTCCAAGACATTATTTGCCGGAACACACACAAAAAATTATTTTGGTGTAGGTCGAAAAATGCGACCGTGAGAGTGCCGCCAAATTCCGTTATATCTCATATCGTTATATATATATATATATATATATATATATATATATATATATATATATATATATATATATATATATATATATATATATATATATATATATATATATATATATATATATATATATATATATATATATATATATATATATATATATATATATATATATATATATATATAAATTTTTTTTTCATTTTGATTTTCCGTCTCCGCTTATCATATATAGTCGTTTGGCACCAAAATTTTTCCGAAATTCCGAGATGAAGCACATACCAATAGGTAGATTTTTATATGAAATCTACCTAATTACAGATATGCATTATTTTTTGTTTTTGAGAAAAAGAAATTTGAATATATTATTAGTTTGTTTTTTTTTTGTACTTTGTGCCATTTACTAAGAACTAGTTTACCGATTTTATTCCATTTTTTTTTGTTTAGAAGATAGTAAATAAGACTAATAAAAAAAATCACACTGAAAAATTTTTTGATTATTTTACATGAAATTTTTCAGTTTTATTTAAAAAAAAATAGAATTTTTAGAGATGCCGAAATATAAAAGTGCCCTTTTTTTCTTTCGTTTTTTTTTGGTTTTTCAAATACTTAGTTTTTGAATCAAAACATACTCAAATAATAGATAGGCATTTTGATTCGTTGACGAGAAAACCCCATTTGATTATTTACTAACCCGAATATTGTACATCATAGACATCATAGAAAAACAAAACAATAGACATCATGCAAAAAATAAAATCATATATTTAAATTTTTTGATATAGAAATATCAAAAAGTTAGGATGAGAACAATATATAAAATTTAAAATAAAAATTTAACGGATAATGTTAAATTTTTTACCGACATCAAAAAAGAAGGAGGTGTTTCATTTTGGGTTTTTTTATGTATGTTCACCGATTTCTCGAAAACGGCTCGTTCGATATGAGTTATTTAAATTGTATTCCATTAAGGTAAATTCCGGGATGGTCCCATATATTTTCCTATTACGTAAAAAATACCGTTTTTAAGAAAATCGAAAAATTGTACTTTTTAATGTATATTCACCGATTTCTCGAAAACGGCTCATTCGATTTGAACGATTCAATTGTATTCGATTAAGGTACATTCAAAGGTGATTCCATATTTTTTCCATTGCGTGAAAAACGCCGTTTTTTAGAAAATTGGAGAAACCTATAAATTTTATGTATTTTCGCCGATTCCTTCGAAACATCTTATTCTATTTGGTTGGTTTGAGCTGCATAATATTGCTATAGATTCCGAGATGGTCCTATATAATTTTGCATGATATACGGAGTATTTCCTGTTTTTTTTTAAATCGGGAAACTATAATTACTAGATTTTTATCGATGAATACTTGCCGTGATTTTAAACTATTGCTTCAACAACACTGTGCTTCAAAAACAGACATTTGCTTTTATACACTAATAATGAAAAAATAAAAAAAACTTTTTAAAAAAATAGAAACGACTTCAGAAAAAAAACACAAAAAGTGAAAAATAACGCAATTGTGGCTTAGAGACAAAAATTTAGTTGTATCTATCGACAGCAAAAAAATTTAAACCTGTAAACAAAATTGTTATATTATAGAAGTTCGTTGTTATTATAATTATTATAGTTGTTATAATAGTTATTATATTATAAAAGTTATTTGTAGTACAAAACTGTTCGAAGTGTGTGCTTCATTGACGAAAACAGACAAATATGTCTGCGGCTTGGCACCGACATCCAACATTTTTGTACTAAAAATAACTTTTATAATATAATAACTATTAAAACAACTATAATAATTGTAATAATTATATGTAATAACAAATAACTTCTATAATATAATAAATTTGTTTAAAGGCTTAATTTTTTGGGCTGTTGTTTTTTTTTTTTTTTTTTTTTTAAATAAAATGTGTTGTGTAATAGGGTTTAGAATAAGTGTCACAACAGCACATAAATACCTTTTAAGACCTAGGTCTAGACCTGGGTCCCAGGTCAACCTGGGTCCCAACAACTCTCGTTCTGAGGTGTAGATTAACGCTTTTTTTACACATCTGCGTGTTGAAGCCACCTGAGACTAAGGGTTCCGGCAAACTATTCCATTTGTACGCAGTTCGGACAAAGAAGTCTCTTTGCGATCTGCCAGTATGACAGCGCGGGATCTTTACCGTTTCACCGGTTGCGGCAGTCGATTGCTAGTGGAACGGGGGTAAGAATAAGTTTGAGGCATGATGCCACTGATTTCATCTGAGCACTGCTGATGACGATATTTGTTAAAAACAACGAGGTCAGCAACAGTGCGACGATGTTGTAGGGAATCAAGTTTTGATGTCAAAGTTCGATCACCCACAATTCGTATAGCCCGCTTTTGAACAGAGTCCAAGAGGGTCAAGATGAAAACAGAGGCAGCACCCCAAACTTGACAGCAGTACTCCATACAGGGACGAATATAGGACTTATAAACATGGAGCAATTGGTATGGAGTGAAAAATTTTTTGCATCTATTTAGGAGGCCGAGTTTTTTAGATGCGCTTTTTGCCATCGCCATTACATGATCGTTCCAGATTAGGTCATTTGAAACTGTGACACCCAATAAACGAATGTTTTTACATTCACCTATTGGTTCATATATATAAGATAGATATATAACTAAAGATAGATATATAAGATAGATATATAACCAGATATATAACTAAATTTTTGTCTCTAAGCCACAACTGAGTTATTTTTCAGTTTTTTGTGTTTTTTTCTAAACTCGGTTTTTTTTAAAATTTCATATTTTATATATGTATTGTTCTCATTTTAACCTTTTGATATTACTATACCAATAAATGTTAAGATTTGATTTTGTTAGGGGAATATTTAATAAACTAAAGAACTGTTGTAGAATGTAACGATCGTTACATTCTACAAGTGAGAGAACGAATAACATTACAATGGAAGACAAACACATGGAAAGCATATATTCTATAGCAGTCGTGGATAAAATAATTTTCATTTCATATAGAAAGCTAATCAATCATTTTTAACCCCTTAAGGTTTTATTTGTTTAAAAAAATTTATGTTTGGTTGAACTATTTGTTTGAAAAATTTTGTGCGGAAAATAATTCTTTTAAAAAAATGCTCCGATTTTCTTGAAACTTTGATGATCGTTAGTATAGTAAAAAAAAACTAGCACGTGTTTTTTATTTTTTTATTTTCTCACTAGTTCTAAGCTACAGGGTGGCTCGAACTTTTTTAAGAAACATGAAAGTTGAAAGTTAAATTGTGCTGGAAGTGGTGAACCGATTTTAATAATTTTTTTTTTGTTTGAAAGGTACTTCAGTTAGGCTTTTTATAAGTACTATGTTATTATGGACCTTTCGTACAAAATAATATTAATAATATTGCTACGGGATAGCGTTTATCCCCACAGAATCCTAAATTTGGGAATCTCTTATTATCTGAAAAAATCTAGCCTATCATTCCAAAGGGGAACGAGGAATAAATAAAAAAAAAAATTTAATATATTTACTGTAAGTACCTTAACTTATAACTGTTGATTGAAGATTTGGTCTATGTGTTCCAATTCCCTTGACTAATCAACCAACTGTATTGGATGAACTAATTTGTGAACATCAGTTGCTGCTGCTGAATTACACCTTCGTTGTTCGAAATGCCCAATTGAACATTGCCTTTAATCCTTTAACTTTCCACTTCATATTTTGCTTTAAATCCATACGGTTTCTACAACCGGAAAATCCACCATACACTCGACTGTTTCTAACTGTGGTAATATGCTTCGATCACTGTTATCCTTACTACTCATACTTTCGATAACATCATTGGATCCTTTATTTTTCATGTACTGCCACTTTTATAAAGCAATCTTTTTCCTTTATGATAAATTAAGTATAAACTTAATGAAAACAGAATGAAACACTTTTAAAAAAATATATATATATTTCATCCAAATCACACACTAGTGAAAACAAAGTTAACCTTTTTTCTGTATAAATTAAAACAATTTCTTTTTAAACTCAAAATAAAATGGAATTAGTATTTTTTCTTTAATACGTTTTATTGAGTGTTTAATAACAATCTCAATTCAACATTTTGGTTGAAGACCCAAAAACAGAAAGACAATATTTTCAAACAAAAATGTGTTTTTGTTGATTCTTTTTTGACATCTTATCTCTTCATCCACAGGTAAAGCAAAAACTTAAAATTGTTTTATAATTTTCCATATATTAATTCAAACGAAACAATAGTAATACACTAAAACAATGTTTTCTTAATCCCAAAAACGGAATGCAAATCTTAAATTAAACATTTTGTTCTCAAGCACGATCAATCGAATGCATCTCAAAAAACAAAACAATGTAAAAATCGAACAATGTGCTTTTAATGATTTTTTTTGTATTTCTTTTGATTTTTTTTTACGACACAAACATATATATATTTTTTTCTTTTAATTGATATTTTGCACACACAAATAAAATTCTTCTAAATTTAACTATTGGGACATAACATTTAAAACCAAA
This sequence comes from Diogma glabrata, assembly GCA_963693315.1. Taxonomy (NCBI): domain Eukaryota; kingdom Metazoa; phylum Arthropoda; class Insecta; order Diptera; family Cylindrotomidae; genus Diogma; species Diogma glabrata. The sequence goes on along the minus strand of OY856188.1, from coordinate 191,798,995 downwards.
TTGCACTAATTGAAACTATTTATAAAAATTTAATTTAATTAAAAATTTTTCTACTTATATTTAACTTAGATACTAGATGAAAAAAGCATGAATGCAAAATTTTCAACCTTTAATTTTGACATCCATGAGAAGAGTGATTTTTTAAAAATAGGAAAAATGTGATTTTTCCTTTTAGACATCTCATGATGTCAAGACAAATCGTGTAATACCCAAAATTCAAGAAAGATCAATAACGACATCTGTTTATTAGAATTGGAAATAAAAATTTAGTACGTTCGTTTGTTTTTTATAGTATATTCGAAATTTAACTAGCAGTTGAGTATTAGAAAATTTTAAATTATTGTTAATGTGAAAAATGAATGGAAACTAATGAAATACATTTTTATTGAATTGAAAACAAAGAGGAATTTGGTTTTATTATTGTTTTGCGATTATTGCGATCGTTACAACATGAATTCAAGGTAAAAACCAAGATTTTTACTCTTGAAATCACAAAAACGTCGCCATCCCCTCTACGTCAGAAACCACCAAAGCACTATTAAACTTAAACTAATAATAGAAATTCTAATAACTATTTCTATATTTATCCTATTTTTTTAAATTAATCGCAATAAAAAAAAATAATTTTAAAAATGGTGGTAACTAAAATGGACTCATACGAGATATGTACACGTACGTCAGCAGACCAATATGATGATAAATGTGGAGGTAATGATTTGGATCCGCCTCACTCTATAGTGTGAATAATACCCAAATCAATACCTCGAAATTGTAACTCACATTAAACCAATGACGAATATGGGGATCGCGTATGAGTGCATTACTAGTAAAAAAAAATTATAATAACTATAGTAATCCTAAATTAAACACCTATTTAAATTCTAAAAACCGAAAATTAAATCTATAACTATAATAACTAATAACTAAGAATAGATGTTTAATTTATGAGAACTAATAATTCTAACAACTAAATTTAATTTTATAAAAAAAAATATATTGAAAAACTTAGGCTTGGTGTATAGAAAACAGACGCTAGAGATTTCGATGGTAAAACCCGCAAAATCATGAACTCGCAATCACCAACAATAGTAAAACCAATTAACAAAAAAAAATGTAGTTAGTGCGCTGTAAATGAAAAAAAAATAATGAAAAACGAAAAAAACAACGAACGCCCCAAAAAAACTTTGCAAAAACAAACTTGTAAAGGAACAAAAAGGAAAGACCACCGTCGTAGCTAATCTTTGTTGAATCTTTTACAGAAATTCCTAAAATATTATACATGTAGAGATATGATTTATTTATTTAATTTCAGATCTACTGAAATAATTATATATACCTAAAACTAGTTATTGACGATAGCACCCCTAAAATATATTTATTTATTTTTAAAAAAAAAATTAAAAAATAAAAAATATTCAAAAAGGATGTTTATTTATTGGATGCAACGTCCTAGCTCAAAATATTGATTTATTTTTTTAAAAAATAAAAAATATTTATTTATCTCTTGAAGTATTGCTTAATTAGTAAAAAAAATTATTTTATTTAATTACCTAAAATTATTTAAATTTAAAAAAAATTATTTAGTTACCTAAAATTTAATTTACGAAAATTTATTTTATTTAATAAAAATTATTTATTTAATTTTTTGAAAAATTTGTTTGATTTATTTTATTTTTATTTAATATAATAAGAGATTCCCAAAATCTAGATTCGTCTGGAGACACATAAAAGTAAGTATGGCTACAATATCCATTTCATTCAGTATTTGAATTATCGCGTTCGCGAGCCCACTCCAACAATGCATGTGAGAACCGACTAGAAAAGCCCCTAACGACCAGATTCTACAGAACAGTATCTCCCCAACCTAACAAAAACAATCGCAACTGTCACGATTAGACTCTAGGCCCATTTCTACTGACCCAGCTGCGGTTGTTCTACCTAAAAATAAATTACCATTAAACTAATGCCATAGTCGAAGAGCGCTCCCGAACACCAGACTTCAAATCCTAAACTTAATGAAAACTGTCTATTGCAAGCTAAATGTAAGAGTGGAAAAATGTTGAAGTTGTGTGAGGTGAAGCCTCGATCCTGATAAAAAAAAATGATTGGTTCTCCTCTTCATTTCGTTAAAGAAGCTTCTGTGCAGGGAATGGTACTACTGGTTTGTACCTAAGTACAGACCAGCAGTAGTCACTCCCTTATCACCAGAAAACTCCTTCTGAAATGAAGAGAAGAAACCAATGAACTTCGATCGCATGTCCATAATGGACAGAGGCGATCTAAGAACATAATTATGTTAAGGAGATAAGCCCCATGGATCCTTTGTTAGAGGTACCGCTGAGAGAAATTATCAATTACACACTTGTAATCATTACACAACAATAAAAAAATTAACACCCAAAAAAAAATCAATTAATTCTAACAAACGCTCAACTGTAGTGGAATGTACAATATTTTCATCGCGAAATTAAAAATAGTTCGAATCTACCACAACCAAAACAGGATTTTCACCGATTATAACCATTAGTGGTAAAGAAATTAAAATCATGTATTTATTTCACGCAGGCCAAAATGCACCGTTAAAACGAGCATCAGATTCCAGATCTAATTTATTAATGTATAAATATTTAAATATGATCTACTATCCAATTCCTATCAATGTATAATATTTGCCAAAGCTACTCACAAAAAGTTCAAATGGCTAAATCGTTTCATCGGTTTGGTTTCTTAATTTCATCTCGTTGGTGCTATTGTAACATAACACTCCACACAAACCACTACATCCGCTTCCTATATACCAAAAATATGTACAAATATGTACAATTATACAACAATTAACCTACTATATACACTATGTACAATGACAGTATAAAAAAACAGTCTCCGAAAAAAATTACTGCCCCAAAACGGTTTTTTTCCAAATTCAGAACAAAATACATTTCAAAGATGCACACAATTTCCCGGGGCCACTTGCGGTCCCAACCACCGTCGAGGGTTCTCTCCCCTGTGATTGGACTCAGAGATAGCGTTCTCTTCAGCCAATATCTCCGCATAAGCGTGCATGATTGACGAGAACTCTACCTCCTCGGCCAACCACGCTGCCTTCTGCTTCTTCCTCCTACTCTTTTTCTCCCTCCACCTTTTCCTATCCCTTTCTAGCCTCCTCAATCGATATCTCTCTCGCGCATCCATCACTTCATCCACACACTCATTCACTTCATCAACTACCACTTCTCCTACCAACTCCTCATTCATCTCATCCACTTCCTCCACTCCATGCACTACCTCATCTGCCCACTCATTTATCTCCTTATTCATCACTCCATCCGCCAACTCATTCACTTCCTCATTTACAATCTCACTTATCACTACATCCAACCATTCATCATACTGCTCATTCGCTATGTCATCCATCAATTCTAAATATAGTTGATTCCTTTTCTCATTCAGTTCTGCATTCATTTTTTCCTGTTCCCTCTCATTCACCACATTCATCACTTCACTCACAATCTCATGCATTACTTCATCTACCTCATTCACACCCGGCTTAACCGCTGCCTGACCCAACTCTCCTGGCCCCGGCCG
>OY856188.1:191685410-191790410 GCA_963693315.1 Diogma glabrata | reverse complement strand
GAAAGTAAAATAAATTTCTACGAGTCAGACTCGTGATTGTTTCACAAAGCAAAATAAATGTCCACGAGTCAGACTCGTGATTGATGCACAAGGGGTTAAACCATTGTAGAACTAATGGAAGAATTTATGTAAAAATTGAGAATTTAAAAACCACAAAAATCAATGTTTTGGTGTTTTTGTATAATCATTTATTTTTCAATCAATTTTAATCAAGTACATATGTGCCATTATCTACAATCTTTTGTCATTTTACTGATAGTTTTATGATTACATCGGAGTAATACTTCTGTGGGTTATCGTCAAAAATCTTGGCCAAGTGATTTTCGGTGGCTCTTCTGTGGGCAAGCTTTTATCCATCAAGAGAGTTTTAAAAGACAGGGATAAATGGTAGTCAGATGGAGCAAGATCCGATTTATACAATGGCTGCTTCAAAATTTCCCAACCCAGTTCAATCTTTTTTGGCGGGTTATCAAAGATATGTGTGGTGGCATTGTAATGATGAAACAACGCCTTTTCGATAGAGTATTTCCAATACTTAGTAAAAAATATAAATTGAATTGATAGATGGCTTGACAACACCATTGCAATTTTATTGTCTAATATAGGGTATATCGGGGGTGTTGTTCATGTCGAGAGTGGTATTATTGGAAAGGTCTTTACAAGATGAAATCAAGTAAAACATTTTCGCGGTCTCATCCCTGGAAAAAGTTGTTAGTGTTGAAAATGCAGCTTTTTTGATGCATTTTTTCTCAATTTTTTCCCTAAGTAGCTTTGTTTGTCATGTTTTTCATTTAAAGAAACAATTCTATTTATCCCATTTTGGCTAATATAGATTACCCGACCCGAATCTACCCAACCCGATCCGAGCTATTTATGCCGCATGGCAAGATTATTTTATTTTAATTTGCAAATTGTTTTATTTATGATATACGGGTGTGACAATTCACACCACTTCAAGGATGAACTGTATTCAGTCAACGGTAGCAACCTCAATCTTAGCTATGGAGTATTATTTGATGATGGCACTCGACACGTTATTGCTTACTGAAAGAATCGAGCCTTCATATAACTCTATGTATATGTTGTTATCATTGAGGAAGAAAGTGCGTCGCATGATCAAGGAATGTGCCACTAGCTGGATTATTGGCAATCCAAATTCCAAGTTTTGTTCCTGCAAATTCTTAATACAAATTTACTGTTTTCCTTTTATTTTATTTTTATTTTTTCTATCCTATCATGTAATATTTCATATTATGTCATATTTTATATGTGGTAGATAGGATTTTTTGTTTAGTTATCCCTTCTTTTTAAAAATAAATATATAAAAAACAAAAAAATATGAATTTGCTTCCGTCAACACCTTACGCATGTTGTTTCTTAAAAGACTTTTATGTGTTGTTGTGACACGTATTGTAATTCCAACTACACAACACAGTTTATGAAAAAAAATTTTAAATATCATAAATTATTAAACTTGAAAACGACAACATAACATCCATTGATGTAATTTTACAAATGACTTTGAAAACCCGAGCAAACCCGAGCAGAAATTAGTTAGGGAGAACCTGAATACAGTCAGGGCGTGGTCAGGTCCTGGTCAGTCCAGAAACGGCAAGCTTTATTAGGGCGAACGGAGGTGGGCCTGTTCCGTGCCATGTTTTATTTTTTATATTGTAATTTCTTATTTTATTTTTAATTAATTAATGTATATAATATAATATAATAATAATAATTTATAATATAATAGCCGTAAGTCTATCCTTCTATACGAGCGTAACGGGCAATCTTATCTATCCTTTAGTCTATAGATTAAATATAGTTCAAATTGGTATCAATTGGCTCGACTGATGATCTATATTCTATAGATTGAAAGTTCGAAACCTGATTGTTGCGAATTTTTTTTTTTAAATAACATTAAAATTATTGTTTTTTTACACACTTTTATTTTATTCATATTCATACATACATTCGTTTTACGATAATGCAGTTTTTAAATTTTTATTTTAAATAACATTAAAATTGTTTTTTTTATTCATAAATTCATTATTTTCTTTAAATAACTTTATAATTATTGTGCTTTTTTATTTATTATTCATGAATGAATTCATATAAATAAATAATTCATATATAAATAAAACTTATATAAAATTTTGTTTTTGGATACTTAGAATTATCGATAAAGTAGTTCTTTAAAGTTAGTTAAAAAGCTAAGTTGTCTTTTGCCATAATTTGTTCAAATTAAAATCATTAAAATCATTTCGATATTTACATTTCGATATTAAGAATAACAACAACTACTATAAATAACATTAAAATTATTGTTTTTTTACACACTTTTATTTTATTCATACATTTATTTCGTTTTACGATAGTGCAATTTGATCGATAATGCAGTTTTTATAGCATTTTATTGCTGTCAATTCCCGTTTCGTTTAAATTATTATAATTTCGATGTTAACAATTTGACAGGCAGTGCTAAAAATCATATAATAGTGGTTTCCGATAGTTATTTGCCATAATTTCATTCCTGTGAACTAAATTAAGGAAAAACAAAAACTACTATTTGAGTATGTATTTCTCTTGCAATATAATAGCTTTATCATAAAAGATCGTGTGACGTAATTTTGTTTAGTTATTTGAAGTTTTAATAAAAATTAGAATGCATTCAGGGATTTTATTTTAATTAAGTTACATAATACTTATATTTATAATTTTTGTTGATGTTTTATTAATAAAACCTTTTTTATTTTGAATTAGTCACAAGATATGTAATATTTATTATGAAAAATAGATCGAATTTTTTTTAAAGGAATAATAACCTTTTTTTAAAGGAATAATTTTTACATTAAATAGTAAAGTTGGTAGATGGTTTTTATAATAAGTTTATTAAAAAAGAAAAGAGGAAACAAATTGATGAAAGTACATGATTAAAGGTCTATTTCCTCACTTTTTGACACAAAATTTCGTAAAATACTAGCGCTATTATGGCAGGACCAGAACCAGAAAATTGTTCTATAGTACAGCGAACATAACAGCATAGAAAAATATAGATTTTTAACAATTTTTAAAAACAATGTAGGTTGAAAACATTTGATATTTTTATACAAAAAACAGTTTAGGTTATACAACTTACATTTTCAAACATTTAACAATTTAAACCGATTTAATAAAACGAACTTTAAGAAACTCAGTACGAAATTTCGTTGCTATGTCGATATAGGGGGTTGTGAGAAAGGTTCGGAGCTCAACGCGAACCCTATATTTAATTTTTATTGTTTTGGTTTATTTTTTTTATAGAACATAAAAATTATTCCCCCTTCATAAAAATTCCCTCATAAAAATTCCATTTACGGCATTTAAATTTTTCGATAATGTAGTTTTTCAAAATTATTGCTCTAATTGTCTTTTAGCCGTTTCGTTCAAATTTATATCGTTGCGATATTAATAAGAAAATTAATTATTTATATGACAGATAGTGCATAAAATCATAGAATAGAGCCCGCGGGATACCCCCTAGTGTATAAATATATATCAGGGTCTGGTCCGGACTCCGGATATCCCAATCTGGGCCTGATCCGATTATCCTAATCAGGATCTGATCCGATAATCCCAATCAGGTTCTGGTCTGGCAATCTCAACCACGACCTGATAGGTAAAAAGCCTTATGCTCATGATCAGGGCCCTATCAGGCTGCCCTACCAATGTCTGATCTGGACTAGGGCAAACCTAATCAGGACCTTATTTGAGCCCTAATAAATTTCTGCTCGGGTAGCAACTACAATTTGTTATTTAGTGAAAATGATTTTACACTAGAAAAAAAGACACTTTCATAAGAGGTTAAACCTGCATGAAAATAGATTTTTCATATAAAGTCGTAGAAAATAGTATATTTTCCTACAAGAGATGAAATCATTGTTTTTTTTGAGTAAACATTTGTTCACGAGACGCGCCAGCGTCGAGTGAGACATGTTTACGAACGAAAAACGTATTTATCTCGCGTAGGAAATGCAATTTTTTCTATGATAGTATATATATAATCGTTATTTACTATAAATTATAAAGTTAGAAATCGACTACAAAACATTCAAAATTCATATTCTATTTTTTCATGGTTACGTTGTTTAAAATACTTTGTACAATTATATGAAAACCATAGCAACTATAATATGTTATTCTTTTTCATTGGTGAATTGATTTTTCGCATAGAAAAATTTAGTATTGCTTTCTTCGTGTTAGTTATAGAAGGTTATATTGAGAAATAAATAAGATTTCATTTTATTTTTGGTTGTAATACGAGTCGGTTGTAATACGAGTCATTGAAATTTTATCGAAAAATTTTTTGATTTTACGTATTGAAATTAGAAAGACTTTGAAATTTGGAGGTGTGTTATCAATCTGCATAATAAAGCAACGAGTCCGAAGGATGAGTTGTTTTATTAAGTATCTGTTTGACTGAGCAGTTTTGCTAAAACATAATTTAATGAGTAAAATTTAAAAATTTTAAACAAAAATTTTAAAGACACGATGTAGCGGTCCAAGCTTGGCAACAATACTCCATACAGGGACGAATATAGGACTTGTAAATGTAAGTTATTGATAAGGAATGAAATATTTCTAACATCAATGTAAGTCATTGGAAATTGTGACTCCCAATAAACGAATGGGTGAAATTATATTTCATTTTCTTAGAAGAAAAAAGGTCAACAAAGCATATTTATTCATTAGTGATGAGAAACAATTTGTATATTCATTAGTGATTCGTTCTGACCGGACCTTTATTCGCACTGACCGATTTAAAAACATCGGTCATCGTTCAATCAATCACTTGCATAAACATTAAATATTTCAGTCAAAAATAATAAAAAGTCTAGTGAATCAAGAACCAATTCCTAATTAACAAGCAAAAATTCCCATAAAATTAACACCGTTGCATCTAAAAATTAACGATGGGTATTTAAAACCCTTTGCGACTAAACAAAAAATATCACTTATTATAATGTAATTTATTTAAAAAAATTAATACATCATTGATTAAATAACTATAAAAAATAAAGGATTTATACTATACCACATCTACTCATTTTAACGAGCCATACAGTCAAACAGCTCATCCTATTATTAACATTCAATAAAAAAAAAAGAAGACAGTCTTGAGGACTGCCGACAGAAATGAAAACTTAAAACTGTGAAATAGTTGTGTTTTTATTGTCTAAATACAACAAAATCTTCACGTACTTTATCACACTTCCACACTGTTATTATAACTGAGAAAAACATCAAATTCAATAAATAAGAAAAAATCAAAATATGAATCAAGAGAACGAGAGTAAAATTATATCTAATATATTATTATTAATTTCAACAATACTTAGGTTATTCGTACTATGAATTGCGTTTTCTTTATTAAAAATATAAAGAAAAATACACAAATCAAATATGACAAACACAATTTTTTTTATTTTACTTCAAAATACAACAAAATCGTTACTTACTATACCACAATTACACACCACACTTAAACCGAAAAAAAAATCAAATTCAATAAAAAAGAAAAAAAAACAAATTATAAATCAAGAAAATGAGAATAAGAAATAAGAAAATAACAATTAATTACAATTTATCTCAGTCATTAAAAGAGTCATTTATTTTATATTTAATATTTATTTAGCGTGACGGTGAACTCGAATATATAAATTTTTCCTCAAACAAAATCGCACAACGCGCCTAAGTTTTTGCTTCAAAAATGGTACAACAATCACCAACAGAAAATAGAAAAAAATTAAAAAGAAAATAACAAAAAATGTGTAAAAAACAGAATAGTCACAAAATATTTCTTTTAAAAACTGAAGAAAATATTGAGATGTTGTAAAAATCCTCTGAATGCATTCTAAATTTTACTTCGTATTGACGTCACGCTGTGCGAAAAGACAATAGCAATAATTTTAAAAAACTACACTATCGATAAATTTAAATACCGTTAATTGTCCGCAGCCTTAAACTGTGTTTAAATCAATCTTTTGTGATGAAGATGTCAACTTATATTGAAAGAGAAACATACTCAAATAGTATTTTTTATTTTCCTTATTTTATTTCACGGGAATGAAATAATGGAAAATAATGATGGGAAAACCAATATTTTATTATTTTTAGAACTGCCTGCCAAAAAAATAATTAATTTTCTTGTTAATATCGAAATGATAATAATTTGAACGAAACGGAAAAAACAGTAGCAATACTTTAAAATACCGCATTATCGATAAATTTTTTTAAAATTCATAAAATGCAATTTATATGATTTTTATGAATTCATGAATAAAAAAACAATAATTTTAATGGTATTCAATAAAAATTAAAAAAAAACAATAAAACATGTACCACTTCAGGAATTGAATAAATATATGCGTGATGATAACTAATTAGCGTGATGATAACTCGAATATATACATTTTTTTCCATACAAAATAGCACAACGGCCCCAAAGAAGTACATTCATCGATTTAAGGAAAAACATTATTAAAAATTAATTTCAAAAATATTAAGGAATATCATGTTTAAGTCCAAACAAGTAGTAAATTATTAATTTTTATTTTAATTTTTGACTTAAACTTTATGCTACAACAAACATTTTTATTTCACAGCAAATATTGAAAACAAAATTAAATTAAATTGATTCTTTTATCTAGCATTCATACCACCAACAAAAATTAACAATTATAATAAAAACAATTTATATATATATGCATACAAGCAATTGTTTTTTTCTTCTCATAACTTCTACAATCTGTAAAATTTAATCTTTTTTAATCAGAAATACATATTAACATTTTTTTAAAAAAATGAAATTTTATTTTTCAATAAATTTGACTGTCGTTCATTTTATTTTATTCTTTATACACAATTATTCTTAGCAAATTTGTTCGACCTTATTGTTTTTTAAACTTATCGTTTTGTGTTTTGTTTATTATTTTTAATCAAAAGAGTTAATTTGATTATTAGTATATCCAATTAACAGGAATCTTGTTTTCAGCCCATGTTAAGCAGGATATTAACAATGCTCTTAACTACCCTTAAATATACTCAAGCATGAATTAGGTCTTTAAAGAAAATTTGTATTTTGAAAGTAGATTATCAGTTGTTATTTCCCAAGGGCGGTGATAATTCGAAATAATTTTTTGCGGAAATTTTGAAAGCAAGTTATTATCAATGCTACTTGCTTGCAGAATTTTCTAAAAAATTATGAGAATTTATCACCGGTCGAGGGGAATTCGTTTTTTGCCATTTTTGATTGCTTTATATATTTTTTATGTTTTATGCACATACGTGAATTGTTTTGATTTATTCTGGCCTGCTATAAGCCTATCGAGGCGTTAACGAAAATTAATTTTATCAAAAATAGAAAATGAAACAACGAGAAAAAAATTATAAATGGCAGATACAATATCTTCACTATAAAAGTTATTTTGCAGGTTTTTCCTGGATTGGATCGGATTATCAAAGAAATATTATTTGAAGACTTTTATTAACTTATAATTCCATCAATTCATATTTCTGTAAGAGAAAATAAAGTATTCGTGATAATCAACTGGAATATAGGTTGATTATTTAATAATCTTACCATTATTAGTATAATTAAAATGTGATTGGGCAAATTGAACGATGTCATTACATTTTTTTTTAGCTCGGGCTCTCTGCACCCACATTGCCAATTAAATTTCGTTTTTGTCTCGTAAAAAAATTAATTAAAAATAGAAGGAAATACTTTAATTATGTGTAATGAATAACCCAATGATGTTGTTGATCTAATTTTTTTCATTTTGAAATGAAATTCAACCATTTTGATAGTCGTTGTTGATCAAACACAAATAAAAAAAACATTATAATTAAATTTCTTTTTCATCTTATCAAATTAATAACCTTCATATTGAATTCAAAAAATAAAGAACAGAAATTCTTTATCTTCAATACCCTGTACCAATTGAAATATTCAAAATAAAAAATATTAACAATTCTTATCACAATCATTCAATAAGTTTTTCAATTTCACTATATCCTTATCTTTTTGATAAATTCTTTTGGAATGAGTAGAATAATTTTTTATTCACCATTTGCAAACATTTTTATGAAGATTGAATATCTCATTTAAATGAATATTCGAAAAATTTTCTTAAATGGAATTTTATTGTATTGTTAGAAATGAAAATTGAGTTGAACAAATACACAGGAATGATTAAATTGTACAAAATGTTTGTGGAATTTTCTTCAGGGTTAAGAAGGAGGTAAAAGGAAAAGTTTTAATTCTTTTGGTGCATCGATATAATTTCTTATCCGTTAAAACATTAATAACTTTTCAAACTTAAATATTATCTTAAAGGTCCTCTTTGTCTTAGTACACTGATTATAGGAAAATGGCCACTGCAACCTCATTTGCGCTAACAGAATGTTCTATGTCACAGTGACCTCCAATTCAGTTGTCTTGCCTACAAAAACAAATTATGAAGACACAACAACTGAATTAGATGGTATCGTGACACTTTTCCGAGAATTTTAGTTATATTAGAGACTGTTCATAAATGATGTCACGTTATTAGGTGAGGGTTATCTATAATTTTGTGACAAGGAGGTATGGCGTTTTAAGAAAATGTGACCTCACAATTTATATTATTTTAGCTTATGAAATAAATGAAAATGTTCATGATAAAAATTATAAAAATATTTTCATTTTTGTACAAACTATTCCAAATGCAAACGTTTTCATATATAGAAAAGAAAATATTTAAGCGCCGTAAACCGCTTAAAAACATTAAAAACATTTCAATTTTTTTCGTAAAACCTGAACGTATATAGACATTTTCCCAACAATATTGGAGAAAAATTCATAAATTTGTGACTTTATTTATAAAGGGGGATAAGGTTTGTGTGACAAAATGTGACTGAAGGGAACGAGGGCGGAAGTAATAATATCCAGAAAATTGAGTGACGTTATTTAAGAGCAGTCCCTTAGTTAATATTCGACACGTGGGGTTGTCTTCATTTTATGACCCCTGACCACGCACTGCTATAAATATGTTTACTTATGATGGTTCATAGATATATGTACAAAACAAACCTATTTTTGATAGAATGAATCCAACTCTTTATTAAAGGCTATACTAGAGCCGGAGAAAGGCAAAGGGAATAAAAATTTACGCTCTGAACCATCATTCTTAGTGCATTTAATTCAGGAGTAAACCAAACAATGTAAATATTTTAAGTATCAGGTCCTGATTGGGTTATCTGGACCAGGCCCTGGATTATGGAATGCGATTTAAATTGAAAGCACTGTGTTTTTATAAAATATTGTGTACGAACACAAAAATTTTTGTAATTGAATCAATAATTAAAGCAGACCAATTTTTTTGTGGATATTTTTATGTGGGCAATAATTTTCACTGTAAGGTGTCTCCTTTTGATGTAATGTTTTCATATTGCTTATGAGACGAAAGTGCATAAGAAGGTACAATTCTTGCAGGATTTGTTAATTACTATACGTAATTGTCTTGGCTAATGAAATAGGTTGAGTCTTATTTAGTTTTGAGGACATAATCGTGTTTTACGCTAAAGATGTTTGAAATGTGTATGGAGAATCTGGTTGGTATTTTAGCGCGTGTTTTGGAGAGGCCGTTTGGTTGGTAACTATAATGTGTTGCTAGGTGTTTTTTGGTTTGGCCGCTGACGCATTATTCTTTTAATTTTTTTATCAGTAAATTGTTTTTAGTTTGTAGTGAGTTTGTTAAGTCACATTTTAGAATTTTGTACGTGCTAGAATCGCAGAGTAAAAGGTTTAATTTAAAAATATAATCAGTCTTTGACATGGCTACTGTTGTTTTGATTGTCGGCAGGTAGAATGATCTCATCGGGAATGTTTTCAGGAAACTAATGGTTAATATTAAATATTAGTTTAAAATGTTAGCTTCGGCGAATTGGTGGTCACGGTGGAAGATTTAGTAGTGCTTGATAAGGTTTGCTATTCTAAAGCGAATGATGTCTATTTTTTTTAATTCAGTTTGCCGATATGGACTGCTTCTTCTGTGTCGGCTATTAAATCGAAATATAGAAAATTTTTATTTGAGTAAGAAATGCAAAGTATGTTACCTTGCAATAAATATAAAGTTTTTTCATATAAAATACATGATGAGCTCGCGGTGCTTTTGTTTGGCAGCGTCAAATATGACAATATACATAGATTCCTTTGCGGCAAAAATAATTAAAGCTATATTTTTTTGAAATTTATCATAAAAAATAAAGAAAAAAAAAATCGGTCTAGTGCGAATAAGATTCGTATGCCGAGGGTGCCGTGAATGTAGAAGAACAAACTGATAAAAATAATTTACATAAAGGTGTTTTGTTGAGTTTTTATATTGCCAGACCACAGGCACAAAAAAATGATTTTTTCTTCTTAAATGTCAGTAGCAATGTCACTTGAAAATTGATCCAAATTATACACAAAATGCTACATCTCGTTAAATATTAGCAAAAGCAGTTTAGGGTTGGTTACTTAAGAGAGATTCAGTTACACCAACTTTTAAATGGTTTATATTGGAAAATAAACATTATTAATTCAAATAATAATTCAATAATAATTAACAATAATTCAAAAACTGTACATCGCAAAATTTTGAAACAAATTGCAGAATTTTTTAAATAAGGTGCTCTTTCATATGGCATCCCTTTAATTTGGGTCAAAAAAGCTTTTTTTCACCGTTCCTCACTCTCAACCCCACAAAATAGAGAAAAATAATTATGTGACACTTCACTATAGAGTTGATCCAATTTCCTATCTCTGTGAGTTTTTTCAAATTTTTCTGTCGATCAACGTCGAAATGTAGGGGGAAACGAACTTTCATTTGCAGTTTTTTAACCATAATTCAAAAACTGTGCAAAAAGATTCTAAAAAAAATTACAATGTTCCTTAAATTAAGTCTTCTTTCATATGACACACTCGTTTTGATTTTTTTCGCCTTCCCCAATCTCACCCCTTCAAAATACAGAAAAATAATTATGTGAAACTTCGCTATAGTTTTCGTTCAAGGTTTAGCGAACTTCCTATCTCTACAAATTTTTCTGTCAATCAATGTCGAAACGTAGGAGGAACCAAGTTTTTGTTGCACTTTTTTGACAATCATTCAAAAACTGTGTACTAGCAAATTCTAAAAAAAATATGGAGGGGCTGAAATCTCACAGCTCTGAGATATCAAGACTTCGGTCTGGGTTAAGGATTTTGATATAGTTTTCGGCAAAAAACTTTTATGAGGACATGGTTTTTAGTTTTGGGCAGCGATGTATATCAAACATAACTCTTTGTTAAAGTACAAGTATTTTTTATCTCTGTTTAAAAATTTATTACAAAACTAACACGATACATCAATACGTTGCCGGAAAATTATAATCAAAATTCCAAAAATATTGTTGAATTAACTAAAATCAAACTTTTTCAAAATTCCAAAAATATTCCAAAAATTAGAATAAAATCAAATATTTAAATTTTTTCTAAATTCCAATAATATTTCAAAAATTCTTAAAAATTCAAACTTTTTCCAAAATTCTAAAAATATTGCAAAAATTATTACGAAATCAAAAATTAAAAATTTTTTCAAACATATTTTGACAAACTTATAATGCCATAATTCTCAATACTAATAATAAAATTTCATTTCAAAGAAACAATTTTATTTTTTTCCAAAAAATTGGGTAAAAAACTATATAAAAAATATAGTTTTCGGCAAAAAACTTTCACGAGGACATGGTTTTTAGTTTTGGGTAGCGATGTATATCAAACATAACTCTTTGTAAAAGTACAAGTATTTTTTATATCTGTTTAAAAATTTATTACAAAACTAACACGATACATCAATACGTTGCCGGAAAATTATAATCAAAATTCCAAAAATATTGTTAAATTAAATAAAATCAAACTTTTTCAAAATTCCAAAAATATTCTAAAAATTAGAATGAAATCAAATATTTCAACTTTTTTCTAAATTCCGATAATATGCCAAAAATTCTTAAAAGTTCGAACTTTTCCAAAATTCTAAAAATATTGCAAAAATTATTACAAAATCAAAAATTAAAACTTTTTTCGAAATTCCAAAAATTATAATAAAATCAAAAATTAAAAATTTTTCAAAATTCTAAATATATTCCAAAAATTCTTACAAAATCAAAAATTAAAACTTTTTCCGAAATTCTAAAAATATTGCAAAAATTATTACAAAATCAAAAATGCAAACTTTTTCAAAATTCCAAAAATATTTCAAAAACTATAACAAATTCAAAAATTTCCATGTTCAATTTCAATTTCAATTACATTTACGTCATAAAAACAGCTACATTTTTTTTTGCAAAAAATTGGCTAAAAAATAAATGATTTGACATTTTTTGACACACTTGACAACATTTTTTTGACAAACTTATAATGCCATAATTCTCAATAATAATAATAAAATTTCATTTCGAGCAAACAATTTTATTTTTTCCAAAAAATTGGGTAAAAAATAAATAAAAATCTCTCTTTTGACACACTTGACAACATTTGGTTTGACAAACTTATAATGCCATAATTCTCAATAATAATAATAAAATTTCAATTCAAACAAACAATTTTATTTTTTTCCAAAAAGTTGGGTAAAAAAATAAATAAAAATCTTTCTTTTGACACACTTGACAACATTTTTTTGACAAACTTATAATACCATAATTCTCATTAATAATAATAAAACCGAAGTAGTTTCATTTCAAACAAACAATTTTTTTTTCCAAAAAATTGAGTAAAAAAATAAATAAAACTCTTTCTTTTGACACACTTGACAACATTTTTTTGACAAACTTATAATGCCATAATTCTCAATAATAATAATTAAACCGAAGTAGTTTCATTTCAAACAAACAATTTTTTTTTCCAAAAAATTGGGTAAAAAAAATAAATAAAAATCTTTCTTTTGACACACTTGACAACATTTTTTTGACAAACTTATAATGCCATAATTCTCAATAATAATAATAAAATTTCATTTCCAACAAACAATTAATTTTATTTTTTTTCCAAAAAATTAGGTAAAAAAAAAATAAAAATTTTTCTTTTGACACACTTGACAACATTTTTTGACAAACTTATAATGCAATAATCTAGTTTTTGATCTCACATACCAATCCCGACCATCAAGATTCCCCCAAATTTAATGTTCCTACTCGTAATCACTTAAAATGAACGTTTTTTAAGCCAAAAATATGAAAATTTGCTATTTTCGACACACATAATGATTTTTTTGACACACTTCCGGTACAGTTATCGAACACAGCGTCCTTTCGGACCTGCATCTTGTGAATACCTATTTTTAGAAAATTTTTGAAATTCCTCCAGCCGTTTTCCCTGCAGTGTAGGTAATGACGGCGGCTGGCCAGCCGGCCGGCCGACAGACAGACATACATTTTTTTTTTTTGCTTTTTTAGAATCAGGAGGTCTTAAAACATCGAGAAATGTCAAAAAAGTGGGGATAAAAATTTCACTTTGAGCTCATGAATGTAATACTTAGGTCTTTCAGACCGAAGTAAATGTTTCTGAAATTTAGGGCTCTTTCATATAACACCTCTTTCATATAACACTAATTTGGGTAAAAAAACCTTCAAATTTGTCTGTCAATTAAACCCGAAACCCAAGGTGGAGACCAACTTTTTGTTCCACTTTTTTTTTATTAAGTTTTTTTATTAAATACTAGCAGGACCCGGCGTACGTTGCTACGCCTATAAAAAAGTTTGTGCGCGAACATTTTGTTGAATTAGTAAGAATAATTTCAAAGAGTCGTAATGAGAATAGAAGTAGCCTATTTTAATTTTTTCATTTGGGAAATATGAATAACAGAGATCATTAGCATTCTAGCTGATCAATCTAGATAGTTTGAAAATTGAACGGAAGGTCAACATTTGAAAGTGATTTCGAAAGAGTTTGAGTTTAAATTAAACACTTGCAATTTTTCGCGTTAATCGGCTTAATATGTGTCGCGAAAAATTAGGTGAACGTCAAAACATTCGTTTATTGGGTGTTACAGTTATCAATGACTTACTCTGGAACCGTCATACTTGCGATACCAAATAGGCACACCGCACCAAAATTTACTGTTTTATCGTACCATTTCATGTTGACTAATTTCATTTATCAATCTATCCAGATTATTTGCTGATCTTAAATAAAGTCAATTTGGATTTTCAAATATATTTTACCAACTATTTCCAATGCTCTACATACGCTCTGTGTGTTTTTATTAGTAATGGAGCATGTCCCTGAAAGAAAATTTTGAAGAGCAGACTAAATATGCACAGCGCCGATGTTTGATACTAATCGAAAAACCGGTTTAAGAACGACAGCATTTTTAGTGAAGGTTTTCGTTTTTTGGGTTTTGTCGATTTAAGGCCATCGTCTTATTTATTTTCGTCTTCATTTGTTGACATATTTGCATATATTTTACCGATTTCTTTAAATAACCTACATTGTTTGTTTGTTTTTGAAATTAATGGGGACGCATATTTTTCTTAATTAGTAAAACACTTTCAACCTGTAGCTTTGGTGTTATTGTTCATAATCCTTTTCTTCAATACAAAGGTTCCATTGCAAAAACTTGGTGCATCAATGTTTCTACAAAGAGGAAAAGAAACGCCCATTTTCTATATTTTGAACATGTATAACATATATATAAACCAAATGAAATATGTATTACAAATGTATATACACCAAACCAAGAACATGTTTGTTGTAAATTAGAAATATTTGTTGCAACGTAATGTGTTGGATGCATATAATTGTATCATGTATATATATAATAAATATATAAATGTATATAATTTCCATCTAAATGAATTTGTTTGTCACATTATACTTTAATTTTCCATTTCAATAGTAATTCTGTTTTGCGGAAAAAAAATCGATCAAAGATAACTGATTGAAAGTTGAATAAAAAGCCAAGTATAAAATATAATATACATTTAGGCAAACCATTAGGAAAATTAAAATTATTAATTAAAAAAACTAAATTAAATTTTAAAATTTTGGCTCCGAGGTGCATTAGTACCTGTTAATGGCCTTCTCCTGGCAAAGTATCAGACTCCTGTGTCCTACAGATTTCGCTGGAGAGCGCACGCAGACAGACAAACACTTTCTTTTATTATTATAGATGTTCGCAACTAAGAACTAAGAAACCATGAAAAAAAGACTTAATCAATTTTATTCAAAAAACTGTATAGTGAAAAATTCTAAAATACATTTTTTAGTATTAGCTCCGAAAAATGATTACTTTTAGAACTGTTTAGAGTCCGTAAAATTGTATTTTAGCGGCCTAGTACTTAAAGTCGTTATGACAACACTTTAGCGGATTGAAAATTTGTTTTCATTTTATATTATAATTATTACTCCGGTCTGAAAGACCTAAGTATTACATTCATGAGCTCAAAGTGAAATTCTTACCCCCACTTTTTTGGCATTTCTCGACGTTTTAGGACCTACTGATTCTAAAAAAGCAAAAAAAAAAAATGTATGTCTCTCTGTAGGCCGGCCGGCCGCACAGTGGGATTTGTTCATACAATGTTTGGTAAAAAATATAAGGAGTGCTCGTAGAATGGTGAAATTTTGCTCTGAGCCTTTGGTTAGCTCAATTAAGAAAAATATAAAGTTTCATCAAAATTGGTCACGCCCACTACCCCACCGCCCATAGAACCCAAAATTTATTTTTGGCCCAAAGTTTTTGAAATTTGGCACCCTTTTATTACCTCAATTAAGAATAATTTAAAGTTTCATCAAAATTGGCCACGCCCACTACCCACCGCCCATAGAACCCAAAATTTCATGATTTTATGATTTTATAAATTTTATGATTTTATAAAAGATTATTGATTATTTAAACTTTTTTTTTTTAATTGATAGTATGGAGTCTTACCTTTCATTTTATTATAGCGGGAGCACCTAGCACGACCGAGCAACCTTTTTTTTCTTCCAAGGATGTTTGCAATCACGGCATATTATAGAACCAATTTTATTCTATCATATCTTTTAAACCATACGAGCGATCTTTATAATTTTTTTTTAAATACGCAGAAAAGGCTATATTTGAAAATAATCACTATTTAAATTAGAGCAATAAAGTTATCTTACGTAGAAACACTATAGAAGTGCGTAAACAGTTTTCAATATTTTGGACCAAAATTTACATGTGACTTTACTTCATTATTTCAAAGACAAATAAACGTTTTTTTGGGATACAATTTATGGATTCTTCATACTGAATCAATTTTCTACAAAACTGCATCATTACATTTTTAAATTTTATGTGTCGAAAAAATTACTTATTGCACAAAAAATCCCACTGTGGGCCGTCCGGCCATTTGTCATTACCTACGCTGCAGGGAAAACGGCTGGAGGGATTTCAAATTTTTTTTTTTTTTCTAAAAATAAGTATTCACAAGGGACAGGTCCGAAAGGACGCTGTGTTCGATAACTGTACCGGAAGTGTGTCAAAAAAATCATTATGTGTGTCAAAAATAGCAAATTTTCATATTTTTGGCTTAAAAAACGTTCATTTTAAGTGATTACGAGTAGGAACATTAAATTTGGAGAAATCTTGATGGTAGGGGTTGGTATGTGAGATCAAAAACTAGATTATTGCAATATAAGTTTGTCAAAAAAATGTTGTCAAGTGTGTCAAACGAAAGATTTTTATTTATTTTTTTACCTAACTTTTTGGAAAAAAAATAAAATTAATTGTTTGTTTGAAATGAAGTTTTATTATTATTATTGAGAATTATGGCATTATAAGTTTGTCAAAAAAATGTTGTCAAGTGTGCAAATAGTTATTTATGCAACAAGTGCGCAAAGTTATTCTTTTTTTAACGAGATGAAATATTGACCGGACGAGCGATTAGCGAGTCCGGCAATTCACTCGAGTTAAAAAAAGAATTGCGCACGAGTTGCATACACTTTTTTTTCTACAATTGTGCGCAAAAATATTAAATAATAAAATTTAACTTTCAATGTTAAATTTTCTGAATCATAATCAACATTGATAAAACTTTCTATAACAAATGATTATTGTTTTGATTATTTTTTTCAAGCCTCTATTATATAAGAAATTACAAAAAAAAACTGTTCTATAAAATTTCAGTGTATTACCGCACAATCAAAAAAACATGTACTTTGCGCACTACAAACTGTGCGCAAAGTGACTACTTTGCGCACTGTTGTAGAAAAAGATATTTATTTATTTTTTTGCCCAATTTTATAGAAAAAAATAAAATTGTTTGTTTGAAATAAAAATTTTATTATTATTATAGAGAATTATGGCATTATAAGTTTGTCAAAAAATAATGTCAAGTGTGTCAAAAAATGATTTCATTTATTTTTTTAGCCAATTTTTTGGAAAAGAAAATGTAGCTGTTTTTATGACGTAAATGTAATTTAAAATGAAATTGGACATGGAAATTTTTGAATTTGTTATAGTTTTTGAAATATTTTTGGAATTTCGAAAAAGTTTGTATTTTTGATTTTGTAATAATTTTTGCAATATTTTTGGGATTTCGGCAAAAGTTTTAATTTTTGATTTTGTAAGAATTTTTGGAATATATTTAGAATTTTGAAAAATTTTAAATTTTTGATTTTATTATAATTTTTGGAATTTTGAAAAAATTTTCAATTTTTGATTTTGTAATAATTTTTGCAATATATTTAGAATGTTGGAAAAAGTTTGAACTTTTAAGAATTTTTGAAATATTATTGGAATTTAGAAAAAATTTAAATAATTGATTTTATTCTAATTTTTGGAATATTTTTGGAATTTTGAAAAAGTTTGATTTTATTTAATTTGACAATATTTTTGGAATTTTGCTTATAATTTTCCGGCAACGTATTGATGTTTCGTGTTAGTTTTGTAATAAATTTTTAAACAGAGTTTATCTCTGAATATTTGTACTTTAACAAAGAGTTATGTTTGATGTACATCGCTACCCAAAACTAAAAACCATGTCCTCATAAAAGTTTTTTGCCGAAAACTTTATCAAAATCCTTAACCCAGACCGAAGTCTTGATATCTCAGAGCTGTGAGATTTCAGCCCCTCCATTTTTCAAATTATAATCACAATTGCTTTGATAAGTTTTGTTCAAAAATCAAATTTTTAGGTACGAAAGAATACAAATTAAGCAATAAATTTAAAAAAAAATCCTAAGAGCTAATACTAAAAAACGTTGTATGCAACACGTACGCAAATGGCTTTAGCAGACTCGTCTTCATATAACGGACTCGGCTAGCGCCTCGTCCGGAAACATTACGATTTGTCCGCTAAAACCATATTTTGCGTACTTGTTACATAAACTACTATTAAGGGACACTGAATTCAACCCCTTCCATATTATACCCTACTTGACTTAGTAAAATAAAGGTATTTTCTTAAAGGCCTTACATCGCAGCCGCGTAACACAAACGGAAACAACTTTATTTTTTTTGTATTCATCATCTTCATAGAACAGATAAGTTTTATACGCACCTTAAATTGCAGGTCCATAGGATTTATAGTTTAAAAGATAATCAATTTTAAGACAAAAACACATCGAAATCTCACCAATAGTGTTCCATAAAAAAACGGAACCCTAAAAATAGGGGCTGGATGGTTGTAATTTTTTTATAGATTACCTCATAATTTTATAATTTCATTATTTTTCTACATAATGCCTAAGATTTAGGTTTTGGCAATTTTGTTGGAAAAATATAGAATTTAAAAAAAAAAAAATCACTACAAAATTTATTAAAATATTCCTATAATTTTCAATAAAAAACGCTAAAATCCAAATCTTCGGTATTATGTAGAAAAATAACGAATAAAGCTGAATTTGATGCGTTCCCTATTATGAGTCGCCTTTCTTTGATAGTTGTGCAAAATTCGTGCATCCTTGATTTTCTGAGCCATAGTGGCTACAAATTCTATAACTCGTCAAATAACAATTTGAATGGGAAACTATCTGCAATTATATGGAGAGTATAAGTATTTAAGATTGTTTTGTTTTATTTCGAGGATAGTTTCTACTGTTAAATAATCATCCACCTCATCCAAGACAAAAAAAAAATTCTACAAAACGTTTTGTTTTATATACTTTTCCAGCATAAAACAATTGAAGCAAATCAAAAAATGTTTGTCAAGAAAATCGAATTTTTTATTAAAGTTTTGCAGAAAAAAACGTCATTTTCTATATTTTCGATCCGCCATTTTTAAAAAAACTTAAACACCATACGGCATTTGAAACAACTTATAAATTTATAATTATAGTCCTAGAGCTGAGCGACATAAAATTGCAAGCACTTTATAAAGGCTGATTTTTAGGGTTCCGTTTTTTATACGGAACACTATGAGAGTAAAAGGAGTTTTTCGCATTATATCGATTATCTTGTAAACTATAAATGCTATGGACTTGAAATTTGAGGTGCATATAAAACTAATCTGTCCACATGAAATGACGGATACAAATAAAACTAAAGTGGTTTTCTTTTGGTTTACAGGGGTACGATGTGAGACCTTTGAGAAAATAAATTTTTTTATAGATTCAAGTAGGGTATCATATGAAAGGGCTTCATTTCAGTATTCCTTCAAAGTTTATTTTGGAATTTTACAACTCACCATTTTGTGTATAATTTTCAAAAATGACGTTTTTTTCTTGTTTTCTTACCTCGATTAGCTCCGAACCTAACTGATCGAAAATTTTCAAATGTGCTTGGAATGATAGAAAAATTAGTACGTTTTTAATAAAAAATATATAAAAGTGTCATATTCTCATAATTAGATTTATTAAGGGGGTGGATATGAGGAGGGGTAAAAACACTATTTAAAATGTGGTCAAGTGGGGTGTTTTTTAGAATTTTGCGATGCACAGTTTTTGAGTTATTTTCAAAAAAGTGCAACTTTCTTACCGTTAAAAAGTTGAACAAATTCACAAAGCTAGAAAATTTGGTAAATTTTGTATGAAAAATAAAGTCTCAAATAATTATATTTCTGTGTGTTTAGGGGACCGGTGTAGAGAGGGTAAAAAAAACCTTTTTTAACCCGAGCGAGTGGGGTGTCATTTGAAAGAACACCTAATTTAAAATTCGTTGCAATTTTTTTTAGACTTTTGCGGTGCACAGTTTTTGAGTTATGGACAAAAAAGTGCAAAATTCATACCGTTCTCTCCCCCCTCACTTGCGACACTGATTGACAGAAAAATTTGTTAAAATTCACATAGCTAGGAAATTCAGTAGATTTTGTATGAAAATTATACCGAGGTCTCAAATAATTATATTTCTGTATGTTTAGGGGACCGGGGTAAAGAGGGTAAAAAAAATCTTTTTTTACCCAAGCGAGTGGGGTGTCATTTGAACGAGCGCCTAATTTAGAATTCGTTGCAATTTTTTTAGAATTTTGCGATGCACAGTTTTTGAGTTATGGACAAAAAAGTGCAAAATTCAGACCGTGCCTCCCCCTACGTTTCGACACTGATTGACAGAAAAATTTGAAAAAATTCATAAAGCTAGGAAATTTGGTAAATTTTGTACGAAAACTATAGCGAAGTTTCAAATAATTATATTTCTGTGTGTTTAGGGGACGGAGGTAGAGAGTGTAAAAAAAGACCTTTTTTGATCCAAGCGAGTGGGGTGTCATTTGAAAGAACACCTAATTTAGAAATCGTTGCAATTTTTTTTAGAACTTTGCGATGCCCAGTTTTTGTTATTGCTAAAAAAGTGAAAAATTCAGATCGTTTCGCTCCCTACGTTTGGACGATGATTGACAGAAAAATTTGAAAAAATTCACAGTGATAGGAAAATTTGTAAATTTTGAATGAAAATCATAGCGAAGTCTCAAATAACTATATTTCTGTGTGTTTAGGGGATGGGTGTGGGGAGAGTAAAAAAACCATTTTTGACCCAAGCGAGTGGGGTGTCATATGAAGGAGCACTTAATTTAAGAAACATTACAATTTTTTTTAGAACTTTGCGGTGCACAGTTTTTGTGTTATTGGAAAAAAATAATTTTAGTATGTAGCCTCTCCACCGCCCTAACCATAAACATCTATGAATGAGATTAAATCTAAAGTAACATTTTTTGAGTCATTTTTGAACAATGTAGATCTGATTGTAATTTACTATTGACATTTACGATTTATCTTTTATTTTGTTATGCGTCTATGCGGAAATATAAAGACATTATGCGGAAATATAAAGACATTACAATACAACTTTTTGTCAATAATTTTTGATATTGTGTTCTTTTACATTCACGGAACCCTTGCCGAGGGAATTTTATTCGCACTTGTCTGACTTTTTTAATATTATGTCACATACGTTGAGTAGAGAAATAGTCTTCCGTCAGTCTCGTTATCGTTTGGAGTTGTTGTTAAAAAAAACACGTATCTTGCAACTACTTTATAAAACCTGAAAATTGGTTTGAGAGCAGAATCTTAGTTAAAAATAAGTTTTATGATCGTCAGTCACTCAAACCCTGTAACCGAACGCGGCAGTCACGCGTTGAAGTTGTAAAAAAACGGTACATCGAGCAAATACTTTCTAAAATCTGATATTTAGTATACAGGTGAAGAATATTATTATAAGCACAAAAAATGTAGTCAGTCAGTTTATTTCTGTAACAGATGCCGTCAGTCGCAAAAAGAAGGTTGCCGTTATGTAATACGGCGCGCTCAATAAATATTAACATATGAGCAATTTCACGAAGATTTAACAACGTTTTGACTTGACCCCTTTTAATTTTGATTTTTTTTGTTTATAGAAAGTCTTTCATAAATAAAAAAAACAAGTTCTCTTAGAATTTTTTTTTCGACCAGGGGTCTTCACAGGGTGCCCTTCAATTTTTTGTTATTTTGTAATGTGAGAGTAATTTGACGAGCGATTGTAGAAGAACTACTCAATCGATTTTCATAAATGATATGTCGTTGAATAGGTATTAGAACAAAGTTTTTAAAAATGTACACTGTTAGTTTTTTGAAATAATTTTATAATTTTTAACGGTGTAACATTAGAAAAAACGGTGTAATTGAAGAAAACATGGCGCTACGCCTTTTTTTTTTAAACTAAATTGAAGCTTATTTTATATCTAACAACTTGTGAAAGTTTAGTACTAGCATTATTTTTTGTTTTAAAGATAAAATTCGTTGTGCATATGACTGTCGGGAATCAGTTGTTTTTGTTCTGAAGGAAAATTATTAAAATGGCGTTATAAACTAAGAGATTTCTTTTTATGTTAAATATGAAATATTTTATTATTTGATGAACTTTTTAAAATATTATAGGTCTGGAGGAGCTGTTGTTTACGAGATCGACAACAATATAGTAGAAAAAGGCACAATACTCCCATAAGGTTAATTTTTGTTCAACATACCCTTAAAATACCATTTACCTGCAAAACATTCACAATAATTATCACACTAACTTTATTTTATCGGCATTGGAGCTATTGTCTAAATTAGCGCGTTAATCAATCATCACGCTAAAATGATCGGGTTATAATTATGCCTCTAACATTAACACAATAAAATTATAGCGCTAAAATTATTCATTCTTCACTCATACAAGAATCTACTACATCAAAATATTTATTTTCTTGGCATACTGTGATACATTTGTATTTTTTTGCATTTCAATATAACATGCGTTCCTTTGGAATAAAATAGCTGCTCAAAGCAGCTTTTGAGTAGATCACCAGTGGAACGCTAAAACTTTGAAATTTTTCAAAAAAAACCACACAATTTTATTATTATTAAAATTTTTTATTTTGGCCTGATATTTAGATCTAACTGGTCCATTTTATTATTAAAAATACCCAAACAAGTTTATAACCGATCTAAATAAAATCGAAAAATAAACTGCTTTTCAACTACACAACTTGTTCGAGGTAGAGTAGATCAAAGCAAATTTGAGTAAGTTTGATTTTCAATGGAACGCGCCTATAGACTTGTGTCGTTTTCTTTTTGCCAGAGCAGAAAAATTAATTTTTTTTTCATAAAAAGGATATGAAAAAATTTGATCTAGTTTTGTAGTTGTGTTTGTGAACTGTCATATAATGATTTAGTAATTGATATGTATTAAATTAAATAATTTTGTGTTAATTTTTAATATAAAACACAATTTAAACAAAACATTTATTTAAACAATAACTATTTCACTTTAAAAAAATAATAATAACTAAATGACGTCTTGTTTGTTTACTAATTTTGATAGATGTGTAAATGTATTTGTGCAACTCTATTGTATTTACAACTTGCTCTACGAAAAAATCTAGATTCAGAAAAATATTTTCAGGCCAAAAAAAGATCACTTTTTTATTGTCAAACGTAATGTCAAAAAAACTTGATCTGAGAGCAAAAAAGGGCGTGTCAGAGAAATTTTTTTGGCAAAAAGAAAACGACATTACAAATTAAATTCTTTCTTAATTTTTAGTTTATTAAGTGAAGCATAAAATCTTGTATGCACCACTGGCGTTATTGGATATTACGCCCATCAAGCGACATCCATCCCTCGGGCTAGATTACGTCGCTTTCCGGGCGCAATAACCTACATAACGTCCTTGGTACATAAATAGCTATTATAAGAACTAATAAATTTCTATATAAATATTTTTGTATTGTTTTCTTAAAAACCAATTTAAAATTTTTAATAAAACCAAGAACATGTAGCCCACATAAGGATTTGGAAAAGAATTTTCGA
Source organism: Diogma glabrata (assembly GCA_963693315.1). Classification (NCBI taxonomy): domain Eukaryota; kingdom Metazoa; phylum Arthropoda; class Insecta; order Diptera; family Cylindrotomidae; genus Diogma; species Diogma glabrata. The sequence continues at coordinate 191,766,657 of OY856188.1, read as the reverse complement.
AAAATTTGGCCCCTATACCGAAATGAGTGTGACATGCCTGATTTATATCAACAGAAAACTAAAAATTACCAATAACTAACTTTATATTATAGCGATCAATAAGTTTAAAATAGTCGGTCGAAGATATCCATTGGCATTTTTTTAAATTTATGTGTAAAATAAAAACAAAACTATACAATTATTTGTTGTTTTGTATTTATGTATAATTTAATTAACTTATAGTTGAAACCATAAAAATCAACATCTATTTGGTATTTTTTTAAAACAACTAAGGTGCTTGCATTGTTTTTGTGTATTATTCAGTCCATATTACTTTGTCATTTATGGTACGTCGGTTTAAAATAAAAACGTCTAGTTGAACTTTTCAATATAAAAAGCTTGTCTTAGTTTTTATTCTATGCTTTTATATTAATTGTGCATTTGTGCTAAATTAAGGCAATTTGTTCTAAAATTTGAACAAAATTATAATATCGATTTTTAATTATAAATTTAATTATATTAAATTATACTAATTTAATTATTAAATTTTAATTAAATAAAGGAAATCTATGTCAAAATATTTTGAGAAAAATGAGTGAAGTAAATAAGGATACTGTGAACTGTGTCAATGAATTACCTGACGGCAAAAAGGCACAAAGTGAATGTGAGGCGTGCAAAATGAATACTTTAGCAATACCTTCAGATTCTCAACAGGAAGAAAGTCATTGCGAGGGCGGGTGAGTAATTTTGGCTTTAAATGTTGTGAATTTTTGTTGTAAAATTTATATTTGTGGCATTAAATAATTGCATTTGTAACAATATTGTTAGCTTATAAAACTGTGTTTTTAAGACATATTTATTGCAATTGTTTTTATGATTATTTTATTGAAAGCAATTTTTTTTCTTTTCTATGTTAATGACTTGTTTGATTCAAGGATTCATTCAAGCCATTTTGCTGCTGATAACACCCTTCATGCTTCTTATGAGGCCACTAAATTATATTCATCGTCTGCACTTAATGATTGTAGATCAAATTTGATTGATTCTCTTAACATTGATCTTAAAACAATTATGGATTAGAGCATTGCTAACAGTGCTGAATCCAATAAGATCAAAAACCAGGTTTGCCATTTTTCAAGAATATCAACACCTATTAAAGTTTGACTGCAAGGATTATTGAGTTATCTAGTCCAGAGAAAGGAGCGGTTAAATGCAATGAATTTATTTATAGTTGTTTAACCACGAACAGTTTCACAAAGAATGAAAAAACAATTAATATTAAATTAAAATATGACATTCTCCAAAGGGCTCTTTGAATATAAGTTTAGAGTTCTTCAACACTCCCACTCTCATCTGCAAAGCAAAATCGCAATACGGTTTCCGGCTCAGGCTCTTCGTAAGACAATCTGCAAGCTGATGTTTGCTTACAATACTAATTAGTTCCACCTTCTTCTTCCAAACAGATTCTCGTAGGTAGTGATATTTTACGTCGATATGTTTGGATCTTTTTGTCTCTGGATACTTATAGCGATAAAAATACAACCAGCATTATCTTCGTACAACGTCATTGCTAGAAGTGAATTGATGTGCATGCCTTTGAAGTAACTTACTTAGCCAAATCCCTTCTGTACAGAATTAGACTTCCGATCCACTATATCATGAGCCCAATCAGAATCCACAAATCCAACCAAAGGCTCTTCTTTTGACATCTTGTAGTCCAGTTTCATATCAAATGTCGATTTCAGATATCTTAGGACTCTCTTCAAATAAGACCAATGCTCATCAGAAGCGCTTTCTTGAAATCTGCTAAGATAACCAACAGTATAAGATAAGTCCGGATGAGTAGCCACTGTTAAATACATCAAACTACCCAAGACCTCTCGAAATGGTTTTGATTTCTTCTCTCCAGAACTATTTACAAGTTTCACCTTAGGCTTCATGGGAATATCAACGTTACAACCGGACATTTCGAATTTCTCCAAAATCTTCAAGGCGTAATCTTTTTGATCCAAGCTCAAAACATGATTTATTTTGTCATGAGTTATTTGAAGTCCTTCATTTAAAACTCAGATGACAAAGTAACTTATTTCTTGAACTTCACTGAACTTCAAGTAACTGATTTCTTCATCGTTGTCTCCACAAATCAGCATATCATCTACATACAAGACTAAGTAGACTATCTTGTCCCTCTCATTCTTGTAGTATAATCAGCCGAAGATTGTTTGTAACCAACACAAGTGATGAACTCGTTGAAACGGGTGTTCCAACATCTTGGACTCTACTTCAGGCCATACAAGGAATGATTAAGTTTCAGCACACATCCTTCAGGAACATTTTTCAGTTCAATTGAGTTGATTTTATCCGCCACTGCCATTCTCCAGTCATTTTCGTTTGCATTGCCGCTTATGTCTTTGTAATTTACAGGAATATCGTAGCTCACGTTATAAGCAGCACCAATGTAGTTGCTTTCAGCTTCAGCGTAATGAACATCATCCCGATACCTTGCAAGAATTTTTCGGTTTCTTTTTGGATATCCATTCTCATTGCTTCCAGAAGAATTCTGCGTTGGTTGAAATTAAATATGTATAGAACTTTCTTCAGAGCTAACTCCTCTTCAACATCGACAGGATCTGAGCTACTCTTGGAAACAGAAACATCCTTAGTGATGACATCTTTGTAGAACTACAGCTATCCAAATCGTCATCGCAATCAATCTGGCAAGTAGACCTCTTGTTCTTGTTCATAGCTCTATCTTGTTCATAGCTCTATCCCAAAGCTTGTAACCATTCTTCTCGTAATCTACCATCACACACTCGTAAGAATTTTTATCGAACTTCTTCCTCTGGCATTTTAAAATGTGGACAAAAGCTCTACATCCAAAGATACGAAGCTTTTGAAGATTGGGCTTAGAACCATACCACTTTTCGTAAGGGGTCATACCTTCCACTGATGAAGTTGGGTTACGATTTGTCAAATAAGTAGCTGTCAAAATCGCTTCATTCTAAAAATCTTTAGGCAATTAAGATGCAGTCAACATTGTCTTCGTCTTGTCAAGAAGAGTTCTATTCTGAAACGCTATTCAACTATCCTTCCATAGCGAACTCTGGGCCCATAACCTATTGAGTTATCCAGTCCAGAGAAAGAATCGGTGAAACGCAATGAATTTATTTATAGTTGTTTAGCCATGAACAGTTTTACAAAGAATGAAAAAACAAATAATATTAAATTAAAATATTACATTCTCCAAAGGACTCTTTGATTATAAGTTTAGAGTTCTTCAACAAAGATCTTATGGAGAAAGAGTCTGCCAGACTTATGGATGTTAAGGTTAGCAATATACTGAAGTGGAATTCTCTTATTTTTAACCTAGCAAAGAGCGCTGCTCAAAAACTAGGATTTTGAGATCGATGTCGTAAGTTTTTCAAAAGCAAACAACTTCTTTTAGAGTACTGTTCTCAAACATGGAGGGTGCATACTTAAGTAGTGGGGGGTATCTTGATCCTGAACAGCAACGAGCTATTAAATTAATTGGTAACTCAAATCTTATTAACGAACTTGATTCCTTGCTGTATAGGAGAAATGTAGCTGATTGGACGATTGGACAAATATATTACGGATGAACGGGCTTTTGAAGAAATCAGATTTTAATTAAGTCTGTAAAACTATATAGAGCGTCACACCAGAGCAACTGTAGTGGCCCATATTTTTACGGTTCAAATAATTAGATGTAAAATCGTTGCCTTCGATCACGACTTTTTCAACACTGTCTCTCATCTGTGAATTTCTTTACCTTTGTGGGCTTTTAATCTTTAATCTTCAAAGGTTTAAAGTCAGCATTCATAAATTACTCAAAGAAACTTTATTTACAAACCATTCTATTGCCTAGTTGACATGGTATCTTGGGATATTCAGACTAACTAACGTCTATAATTTATTATAAGTACAACAAACATGCCTAACTTTAAATTAATTAAAAAAGATTGAATTTACAGCTAAAATATGTCTATAATTTTCAATTGCTTACGCAAAAAGTTTACAGGAAAACTTAATATTCAAAATGCAAACATTTTTAATTTTATACATATTGAATTCAATTGGTTACATTCAGTTCTAGTGGTTTATAATTCTAAACTACATAATGATTAGTATTAGTATAAACCTAATAATTTTAAAATGCTTATTAAATTTATTCATATTATTAATAGCTCAAAAAGTTTTTTGCAGGTTTTTTTTATTAATCGCATCAATATGTTTAGCATTCAACAGTGCTATGTTGATTTCTTGACTCACCCACTTGACTCAAATATAGCTTTGAATGATTAAATAACGACAAAGTCTGAAAACACACATTCTGAACAATGGATAGGTAAAGTGGTCTCCGTTGCGAATTGAACCTGGCACCCTTGAGTTACAAGGCTAGAGCTTTAACAACTGAGCTAGATCGGAGACATAGATTTATTAGATGACTACAGTAGTATTTTATTTGCCAAATCGGAATTCGCATTGAACTGTAAAAACGCAATTTTTAAATAAAATGAACCATAGAATTCGATTTGGATATCAAGTGTTTTCTGGAGGTTGGTAGTACTTGTTCAGAAAGTAAATAAAAAAATATGGAGGGGCTGAAATCTCAACCTTTGAGATATCAAAACTTCGGTCTGGGTTAAGGATTTTGATATAGCTTTCGGCAAAAAACTTTTATGAGGACATGGTTTTTAGTTTTGGGCAGCGATATTATATCAAACATAAAACTATGTAAAAGTACAACTGTTTTATCTCTGTTTAGAAATTTATTAGAACACTAGCCCGAAATATCAATACGTTACCGAAAAATTCTAACAGATCATATATTAAAATAATTTAGTGAAAAGATGATACAATCAGCAAACTACTCAAAAACCTCTTCATTTATCGTTTCGAGAAAATATTACAAAATCACAAATTCATATTTCTTTCAAAATTCCAAAAATATTGTAAAAACTAAATGAAATCAAACTTTTTTCAAAATTCTAAAAATATTCCAAAAATTATTACAAAATCAAAGATTAAAACTTTTTTCTAAAATTCTATATATAACTATTCTATATATAACTATTGCATAACTATTGCAAAAATTATAACAATATCAAAAGTTGAAACTTTTTTCAAAAAAATATTCCAAAATTAGAATAAAATCTAATATTTAACTTTTTCTAAATTCCAATAATATTTCAAAAATTCTTAAAAATTCAAACTTTTTCCAAAATTCTAAATATCATGCAAAAATTATAACAATATCAAAAATTGAAACTTTTTTCAAAATTCCAAAAATTATAATAAAATCCTAAATTTAAAATCTTTCAAAATTCTAAAAATATTTCAAAAATTCTTACAAAATCAAAAATTGAAACTTTTTTCAAAATTCTAAAAATATATATAAGATACACAAATTCTATTTTTTTTTCAAAATTCTAAAAATATTGCAAAAATTATTACAAATTCAAAGATACAAACTTCTTTCAAAATTCCAAAAATATTTTAAAAACTATATAACAAATTCAAAAATTTCCATGTCCAATTTCATGTTCAATTACATTTACGTCATAAAAACAGCTAAATTTTTTTTTCCAAAAAATTGGCAAAAAAAAAATGAAATCACTTTTTGACACACTTGACATTATTTTTTTGACAAACTTATAATGCCATAATTCTCTATAATAATAATAAAATTTCATGTCATAATTTGTATGTATTAATTTTATTTTTTTTTTTCAAAAAATTGTGTAAAAAATAAATAAAAATCTTTCTTTTGACACACTTGACAACATTTTTGACAAACTTATAATGCCATAATTCTTAATAATAATAATAAAATTTCATGTCATACAAATGATTAATTTGATTTTTTTCCAAAAAGTTGGGTAAAAAAGTAAATAAAAATCTTTCTTTTGACACACTTGACAACATTTTTTTGACAAACTTATAATGCCCTAATTCTTAATAATAATAATAAAATTTCATGTCATAACAACTATTTAATTTTATTTTTTTCCAAAAAATGGGGTAAAAAAATAAATAAATTTCTTTCTTTTGACACACTTGACAACATTTTTTTGGCAAACTTATAATGCCATAATTCTCTATAATAATAATAAAATTTCATGTCATACAAATAATTAATTTAATTTTTTTCCAACAAATTGGGTAAAAAAATAAATAAAAATCTGTCTTTTGACACTCTTGACAACATTTGTTTGACAAACTTATGATGTAATAATCTAGTTTTCAGCCTCACATACCAATTCCGACCATCAAGATTTCTCCAAACTCAATGTTCCTATTCGTAATGCAAATTTCCTTGTTTTGACACACTTGACGATTTTTTTGACACACTTCCGGTACAGTTATCGAACACATCGTCCTTTCGGCTCTTCCTATTTAGTGTACCTATTTTTAGAAAAAAAAAACTTTTGAAATCTCTCCAGCGGATTTTTTGATTTCATCGGTTGTAACGGCCGGCCGGCAGACAGACATACATTTTTTTTTGCTATTTTAGAATCAGTAGGTCCTAAAACGTCGAGAAATGCCAGAAAATGTGGGGGTAAGAATTTCACTTTTGGCTCATAAATGTAATACTAAGGTCTTTCAGACCGAAGTAATATAAAAATCAGCAAACTTTTTTATTTAATTTTTTATTATCGTTACAATTTGATAGGTGTGCGTGTTAATATATATTTAAATTACTTATACTAATTCGTCGCTTTAATAATGAAACAACGTATTCGCAAAAGTGTAGTTTCGAGATAATTGGGTTTAAAGATTTTTCGATTTTCTGATTTTCGTAAACTCGGCAGCACTATTGAATGAATAAAGATATTGGAAAAAAAATTGCTACGAATTAATCTTGACTAATTTCTCCACAGCATATTAAAATTTCACAGTGGTACCTGCTGGCTTTTCTACCTAAAAAGAGGTGAAAAGTCAATCAGGTACCTTATACGTTATTTCATATTTCATATACATTATTTCATTTTGCATGGAAGTACGATTAAGTCTAAAACTAATTATTATTGAACTAACGCATAATATTCTTACAATTTTTTATTTATATGAACCAGCATATCATGTAGTAATGAATGATGCTTATACAATATTTTAGATTTACCATTTCGTGTGGCGATCGTAATATATGTAAAGTATACGACACTGATTTTACCCAAGTTATTATTCTGTAGGAATTGAAATATCGTACATGCATTTACGCTGTTTCAATATTTAACCAAATTCAATTTTGCATGTACGTTAATTAACAATATATTAATTTTCACCCCCAGTTATAAAAAAATTGGAAAATGTTAAAATGCCAGACATCCTTATGGGGAATGCAGCGCACTCATTATATAATAACAACGTATATATGGCATACGTTATTTCATTATTAAAGCGACGAATTATTCTTATTATATTTACATTTTTATTAATACATAAATTCTAAAGTCAAATAGCCAAACTTCAAAATTTTGAAATTGTTTCTACTTTTAGAAATATGAAATGATGGGTAGCAAATTACGTGTTGAGTACGCGAACTAAAATACAATTCTGACTTTTCAAAACCAACTATTTTGTCAGATTTGGATTTGCATACATGAAATTGTTAGTGTAATGTGGAAAATAAAATACGCTTTATGTTTCTTGTGTTACAAAACACGATCGTTCTACAAAAATTTTTTTATGTAATGTTACAAGGATAAGTTGATTATAATAAAACATTAATTTTTTGTTATGATTATATTAAATTTATTGCGTGACCCCTGATAATATACCAACTTTCTATTTTATTAATATTGTAGCATGCAGCACTATGAATGATGCAGTTTTAAAAGTACACCACGAATTATTTACCTATATATTTTTGTTGTTGTTTTTGATTATTTTTTTGTTTGATGTTGTTGTCTTTATTGTATGTTGTTTTGTGGTTTAACTGCCTAATAAAATATTGCACTATACCGAGCATGTACACTAATAGAAATCAAAAACCGTTTGCTGTTGTTGTTCACAAAGAAAACTAATAAAAAATTCTAAAAAAAACACCAAAACAAATATTTTCTTTTCTAGATTTCTAGAATTGACTCGACTGGGTGTACATGTTCAATTTGAGGATGGTGTTAAACCACCTGCATCACCTACCTTCCGTCCGAGAATTGCTTCGATATTTCGCATGTGAGTCTTGTTTCTAATGCATATCAATCAAGATTTAATTTTTTTTAGCAGTAAGTTTTATTTTATTACACTGGTTTAGGAATGAAAGACCCAAAATTGATGGCTACCATAATTGACAGTTATGCAGATTAATTATAAAATCGATGGTGCTTAAACCTATTAAAACTTTTAATTTCTACGCCTTAAATTGTGTTTTGAAAAATAAATATTTCCTAAAGTATGCCGTAGAATTTGATTGAGCCGAAGTGTCAGTAACGAGTATAAAATAATTAACTTAAATTTAAAATTAATTATTAAGGCTTTATAACAATTAAAATTTTATCGAAATATTTGAACAAATTAATCTAGGTAAAATGATTCCTTTCTGTAAAAATAAACTTAATAAAAATAAAATTGACTTCAGAAAATATCAAAAGCCTCTTTTGTCACCCAAAATAGAAAAGAGGGCACTATTTGCACCACACGGGTGTCACACGGGTGTCACACGGGTGTTGTACGGGTGTCACACGGGTTTCGCACGGGTAGTTACACGGGGAACCACATGGGTGTGGCACAGGTGATACCCTTGGCACGGGTGTCATCCGTGGCACTGGCGATATCCGTAAAATGGCAAAATTTCTAATCGAAACATAACGGGTTTCACGGGAAATTATGTCAAACGGTCAAAATTGCGTACTGATTACTTTTTGTAGCACGATTTTGATTAAAATTTTATTTAGTAGGCTTTGAAAATTTTTATTGATAGAAATACAATTTTAATTTGAACCAACTAGATTAAATACTACGGGGAAATTTTGTCTTTCAGTACGAAATAGTAGTTAAAATGGTAGTACAGTATTGATTAAAATTTGTATTAGTTGGCTTTGAAAATAATTATTGTTAGAAATAAAATTTCAATTCGGACCATCTCTAGATTAAATTAAATCAATCTGTAAGACTTAATTACTAGTTGCACCACCGACGGGCAACACTGGAAATTATGTCATACGAAAAAAAGTTTATATTACGTAAAAATAGTTATTTGTTTCACTGATTTTGGGACGAGTAAAAAGGTTGCAGTGCGACGCGATATCGGAGTACCGCAATTTTTCGAGTTCCAAAATCCATTCTTAGTCCGAGCAAAACATTAAATTTCTTCTCTAGCCGTTATTTAATCAATTATTTAATAAAATTTGAAAATACTTAACATTTAAATTATATTTAATTTACATCTCTAAATAAATTCAAACAACTATTTCAATTTTTTGTTAAATAATAATAAATTTCTTATTCAAACTTTGATTTTTGTTTTGCATAGAAATATAAATTTGTTTATTTTTTCTGTCCTAGGACAAAAAATGCTAGTTTTTGGGACTGCTACCATGACAACTAGAAGCACTACACAAATGACATAGTTTTTGTAAAATATATCCAAACATAAAGTCCAATTTTTAGTCCGGTTGGAGAAAAAAGTATATTTTTTATTTTGGAGCTAAAGTGCTATTTGTGTGTTGAGTCTATAGTTTGACAGCCTACCATAGGGAGGTCGACAATTATAAACGATACACAAAAAGTCACTTTAGCTACGAATTAAATACACTATTTTTTCGGCAAACGTTTAAATTTTTTATAAATATGAAATTATAATACATCAAAAATTTATAAATATGATTTATTAATGTCATAATTACGTCCAAAAAGTAAAAAACATTTAAATTTGTATAAATACTAGTATATTCTTCAACGATGCCGAAAACAACATATTTTGAAGCGAGAGGTCAGTTTATCAGCCGAGGCGATAGCCGAGGTTGGTAATGGTCGCGAGATTCAAAATATGATTTACGGCTGTACTTTTTTTACTAGTTTTTATTAAAAATTATTATTAATTATATTAAACATTTTCATATATAATTACATTCAATTCAAATTTTAAAACATACAAACATCAAATTAAAATCTTTATATTTATATTTATATTTCTGCTATTAAAATATAGATGAATTAATATGAATAAATTATCCAATTTCTATGTCATAAACAAAACCGTCTTTAGTTACAAGCCTGATTGTCTTTTCGTACAAAAAAATCGTCAACCTTATACATATACATATTTTTATTCTATGTACACTACAAAATTCTATATTTTTATTCTATTTGGTCTATAAAGTCCCTAAAATCATTAAATAACACATCTTTAAAGGTTTATTTTTTTTGCATTTCGCGTCTAGTAGGCTTATAACTAAAGACGGTTTTGTAATAAACGAAATCAAATTTAAAAATTTTATTATTATTTCTAAAATAAAAACAACAGTTTTGATGTGGTTTTTGTATGGGGATGACGTTACGTAAATTCCTGATATATTTTAAAAGTTAAAACAACGTAAATTATTTTATGAAAATAAATATTTTTTTTCGTTTTTCTTAAATAAAAAGGTGAAATAATTTTTTTAAAAATATCTTAACTCCAACTGTTTGTTACCATCTATTTAAAAAGAGCATATGAATATTATTTACAGTTAACTATTATTATTTTTACATTTTTAATGTAAATTGTCCGTAAATAATTCAAAAATAAATTAACGTCATCTTCTCAAGAGAGATAAATTAACACTAACAAAATTATTTCATTCAATCAATTGACTCTCTTAACGGGTGTTCTATGATGGTTTATTCTAGTTAAGAAATTAGAAAATAGATGGCTTTTAAAAAATTACTTTCGTCACTAGGTACGAAAGTAATTTGTATAGGTTTTTTTATCGTGATGAAAAAGAAATTTTCGATGGAATAAACAAACATCGAAAGTAGAATTTTTAAGTTGGGTAGTAGAAAATAGGATATTTTGCTACAGGAGATGAAAATACCGTTTTTTCGTGAATGGACATATGTTCCAGAGATACGCTAGTGTCGGTAATTTAGTGTCAAGTTATTATTTACAAGTTCACTAACGAAAAACGTTTTTATCTTGAGTAGGGAATACAATTTTTTCTACGATATTGGTAAATGGAAGCGAAGTTATTTACAAATTATTATATTAAAAACCAACAACATATAAAAGATCTTGCTGTTGAAGCAACGAGGAAAGTATAGTACCAGCAAACAACGACTTTGCACAGTTAATATCTGTGATGGAGCAAGTAAGTTTCAACATAAGATCAAACGTTAAGGCAAAGCAATGAGCAATGAAATGGAAAATGAAATGAAAAAGTACATCGATTAACAATTAGCTGCATAAGTCGAGAAGAAATAAAACAGCAGTTTATAACCATCAATCAAAAGTGTGCAAACATCGATAAACAATTGGCAACAAACCGAGAAGAAATAGAGCAATTAATGGAAGAAAAGATTCTTCAAATGTCAAACACATTGCATGGAGAAATCGACAAAGTTCAACAAGAAGTAAAGCATTTTGAGCAGAAAGTCCTCGACAAAAACCAGAAAGTACAGTCATTGGTTGTGAATTTTGAAAAATGGCATCAAGATGTAGAAAATAATGGCAAAACAATTCACACGGTTCAACAAATACAAGGAATGAAGCTTAAACCTCCACCATATGGCGGAACATCATCATTTTCAATACGAAACAGCAGCTGATCAAAATAACTGGAATGAAACGCATCGTGATTCGTGTGGCAGCTTTAATAGTCTGAAGGATGAAGAACAATACAAGGAGTTCCTGAATAAGATCGACGGAGCCATAATGAAATTATGAAGACATTGGATCGCAAGTATGGTAGTGACCACAAGCGGTAGATATACAGAATTGAGTTGAAGGGTCGCTTACCAGCGAATTGGAGAAAGTCTGCAAGAGTTTTCGTCTGCGATCGTACGTCTTGTACATATGGCACATGGAAATATATCGCCAAACTATATGGATAGATCGAAGATAGATGCGTTCATCGCATCGACCGCGTAAGAGATCCAGAGACGCGAAAGTCAGCTATGATGCCAGCTAAAGCTACATTTACTGAAAAAATAGCTTGTGCGTTGACTAGTGAAACAGCACAAGCAATTGTCAAACCAACAATCAAAGTACGCCGTGTGGTGGAGGATGAGGATAGTCTTAGGAGGAGATCCCGAGATTTCAATAGTAGAATAAAATGTTGGGTATGTGACAAGCTTGGTCACATATCTCGAAAATGTAGAGGTCAGACGAAAACAAGGAAGATCAACATCACCAATGAGACGGAGATCATCTGAAGAAGAGGCTCAAGCCAGAGGGGATGATCAAATAGTTTCGAAACAGTTAAACTAAAACGAGTCAGCTTTAAGGAGCGTAAGCTGGCTCCCACAAACGAACGCCCCATAATCTCCATTCCTATTCAAAAAATCGCAAGGAATGGTGACAGTCTAACGGTTGGAGCTGAAATTGATGACAACTACCATTACACTACACTAATATTACACTAGTGACTAGATACTGGAGCAGCTCGCACAATAGTCCGTACAGATTTAATAAAAGGGGAATTACAACTAGCAGAAAAACGTCGAATGCAGAAAGCAACAGGGGAAGTACAACTATCGGGGGAAGCAAAAGTGCTGATATTAAAAATAGGGAATACGTACTTGCAGCATGAAGTTCTAGTGGCAGAAATCGTTGATGGAATGGATTTGTAATAGACGCTGGAAATGGAGTACTCATGTATGGTAACGTGGAGTTGGCTCTTACGATTAATGATGCAAAAACAACTGTGAGGCGAATAATATTGAAAAATCGCGAAAAGCTGCCACCTAATACTGAAACAATCGTCTCGGGAAGATTTGAGGGAGATTTCGGGCCACCAAGGTCGTGGGTTGTGGATTGGCAAATTAAAATGGTCTACAACATCAAGATATCATTATAGGGAAAACATTAGTTATACCAGATGAAAACTTAAGAATGCTGATGAAAATACACTAAATATGTCAGAAAAAACTAAAACTATCAAGAAAGGAAAAATCGTCGGCAAATGTGAAGAAGTAACAACCGTTGTGAAATGTGAACAACAGGTGTGCTGTCGAAAGAAAACGCAGAAGAAAGGAATACAAAATCTACTACAGAAGTGGAAAACAGAGCTTACAAAAGAAGGAAGCACAGCAGTTGCTCGAACGTTATTCGTTCATTTTCTGCAGCACATCAACAGACAACGGAATAACTAATATGGGGAAACAAAAAATTGACACGGGAGCAGAGATGCCGATTCGCCAAGCACCAAGAAGATTACCATTAGCAAAACGGGAAGAAGCTGATAGAATGGTTATTAAAATGGCTGGTGTTAATGAGTACTCAGATAGTCCATGGAGTTCACCTGTGGTTTTAGTCGGGAAGAAAGATGGAACTATGAAATTCTGCGTTGACTACAGGAAATTGAATGCAGTAACAAAGAAAGATAGCTTGAGTTGATGATACCACCTGGACACATTTTCAGGGGCCAAATTGATCTCAATATTAGAATTGTAAAGAGGCTATTGGCAGGTAGAAGTCCAGGAAAAGGATCGAGAAAAGACAGCGTTTAGTGTGGGTAGTGGGTTATGGCAGTTTAATGTTATGTCATTCGGGCTGTGTAGTGCTCCCGCAACATTTAAACGTTTACTGGAACGTGTGCTGAAAGGATTACATTGGAGAACATGCCTTGTGTACTTGGACGACATCATTGTAATGGGTAAGAATCTCGACGATCATTTGAAGAATTTAGAAGAAGTCTTCGAGCGAATCCAAGCAACAGGGTTAAAATTGAATCCATAGAAATGTACACTATTCAGAGAGGAAGTAAAATACTTGGAGCACAAAGTAACAACAAAGGGAATACACACAGATGCTGATAAGATCACAGCAGTAAAAGAATGGTCAAGACCGAAGAATTTATTTGAGCTTTGCAGTTTTCTAGGATTGTTCACTTACTGCCGACTCTTTGTACCACGATTTGCCAATGTTGCTAAGAGTCCGGATGAGCTCACGAGGAAGGATAAAGCATTTGTATGGACTGAAAAGCAAGAAGATGTCTTTGTGGAACATCGAAGAAGAATGTGCACTGTACCAGCTCTGGCTTACCCTATACCAAATTTTAAATTCATATTAGACACTGATGCCAGCAATGATAGTATAGGAGGAGTGTTATCTCAAGAAATTGATGGGCAAGAGAAAGTAATAGCTTATTACTCGAAGATACTGTCCAAGGCATAAAGGAATTATTGTGTAACCCGTAAAGAATTGCTGGCTATTGTGGAATGTGTAAAACATTTTACAAATATTTTTACGGTCAAAAATGTCATTTGAAAACTGATCATGGAGCTTTGAGGTGGCTACTACAATTAAAAAACCAAGAGAGACAAGTAGCACGATGGATCGAACAATTACAGGCTTATGATTTCGACATTGAACATCGGAGGGTAAGTGCACATGGAAATGCTGGTGTATTATCAAGAACGCCATGCCAGGTGGAATGCAAACACCGTAATCGGTCGGAGAGTAAGGATAACATTATTAATGTCAGGTGTCTGCAAGTGCTTCCTACTGAAGACTGAAATAGTAAGGAAAGAGCAACTAGAAGATCCTGGTTTGGCTCCAATAATTCAAAAAAACGGAAGGAAACCAACATGGGGTGAAATTGTCGATAAAAGTCAAACATTGAAGGCATATTGGGCACAATGGGACAGTCTCTGTATTAAATATAAATGAAAGAATTTGGGAAAGTGCTGATGGTACAGTTAAAGAATGAATGATAGCAGTTCAAAAAATAAGAATACCTCAAGCATTAAAGGAATATCATGAAGGAACCAGTGGCGGTCCCCTGGGTATTAACAAAACCCTTGCTAAAGTACGACTTAGATTTTATTTTTAGGAGCACGTCAATCGGTATTGGAATGGTATCAAGCATGTGATCAATGTGCGGCTGCAAAGGGACCTGCACGAAGAAGTCGTGGTAGCATGAGGTAATATACTATGGGAGCATCATTCGAGAGAATTACAAATTGGATGTAGCGGGTGCGGGACCATTTCCGACTACCGATAACAACAACAAATAGCAAGTTAGTCATAATGGATTATTTCAGCAAGTGACCAGAGGTGTGTGCAATACCGAATCAGGAAGTAACAACCATCGCTGAAGCAGTAGTTAGCAATTGGATAATTTGCTACGGAGTACCGATGAAGATTTATACAGATCAAGGAAGAAATTTTGAATCTATAATATTTCAAGAAATCTGTCAGATGCTTGGAATCAATAAAACTAGAACAACTCCTTCACAACCCCAATCAGATGGCATGGTGGAAAGATTTAATGCTACTCTGGAGAAATATCGAGCAAAAGTATAGTAAACAAGAATCAACGTGATTGGGACCATAGTATTCCGTTATTCTTGATGGCTTATATAAATAAAGTTCAAAAATAACTTGAGGAGGTACACATGTTTGTCAGACAGAAAGCACAGATATCCAGTGATGGAATGAAGGCTCGGTATGACATTTGCGTAAACGACTACACAATTCACAGCGGAGAAAATGGTTATCTCCAAAACTACAAACATCTTGGGATGGATCTTATACCATTATAACAAAAATAAACAATGTCGTTTGTCGGATAAGAAAGGTCAACGAGCGAAACTAAAAGTCGTGCATCTAGAAAGATTAGCACTCTACAAAGGAGGAGATTTAGATTCTGTTCGGGACGAACAGAAATAAGTGAGGGAGAATGTGATGATTATATAGTTCGACATCCAAAAGAACATAATTCTAGAAAAATACTGTTTAGAGAAAATAGTTCCATTATAAAAGAATATAAAAACACCGAAATGAAAATACCTAAATCAACAAAAAAAATATTAGTAACTCGGCCAAGGAACGTTACTTACAATAGCAACGACAAATTGTTATTTAGTGAAAATGTTTTTACACTAGAAAAAAAGGCCACTTTCACAGGAGTTAACCTGCATGAAAGTGGACTTTGCATATACTATTGTAGAAAACAATAAATTCGTTTTTGCTATAACAAATTCTCCCAATTTCTTTTACAATCATTTTATTTATAAATTATTTGATTTGTTTTTTCCTTCAAAGGAAAATCAATTTATTTTCTATCTTAGTGTTCGTTTTAGAAGTAAACAAAACTGTGTTTGATATCTGAGCTGGATAAATCTAAAGGTAAATAATAATTACAAATAGAAAATGGTTTATCAAATTTGTTTGTGTTAATATTTAGCTGATTGATTATTCCACATATGCGATCAAAACTATGCTAAATGGAGAAATCAGAGGGAAAATCGAAAGAAATTTTTATAATGTTTTATAAGCAGAATTAAACAAACAACATTGATCACAAAAACGTTAAATGTCAACGACAAGTTGAACACATGAGCCATGAATATCTGATAACCTAAAAGTGTCAAGTGTTAAGAGAATTTAATTTGTATAAGTTTAAAAATTCATTTGTAATATGACTGAGATCTTCCCCTTTTTTATCTTATTTTTATGGATTTTTAAATAACGGAAAAAGATATGGCTTACGTGTTGTTGTCGGTTACAGGTCCGAAGTTTTTTTTAATCTCTTGGGGAGGGTACCGGACACCTGCGGGGACTGGAGTTATTCAACAAATTTAACTCGAAATTTTTTTTGATTCCTTGTTAGCGATATAACTCGTAAATGGTGCACTTTAGGATGCTGGTGCTATGGAGCGTTCTTGTTTCTTAAATGTTTTTCTAAAACTTAAAATTTAAAAAAAAAATATTTTTGGTATAAGCTGCCAAAAATAGCTATTTTACGGACTTATTTCAGTCCATAAAATGCTTAATTTTCGGCCTAGGCCGTAAAAGTCGTCATAGCAACCATTTTAGGACTATTTTAAATGATTCAGTCGATAATATTTTAAAAATGTATTAAACCTAAGAATACAGTTATTAAAATACATATTAATTAGGCATATCTCTGTGAACTCAACAATATCTAATCTAATTTTGATTTCGGAGCATATTCAAATATGTTTGTATTTTAAATTTTATGATAAATTTTGGTTGACAGAATTGATAAATGAATAAAACAAACTTGTTGCTATGGTATAAGATTCAAGGCTTTCTTTTCCACTCGGTTAAAAAATTATTATGGTTTCGAATATTTCGCTGGTATCTAATGGATTAGGTTCTCTGGTAAATTTTGGAGAGCTATTACAAAAAAATATTGTTTGCATCACGTACCTAAATTAGGTTTTTTAGGACTCATTTGCTATTCCTAACAGCAAATATTCGTCCTAAAAAACCTTATTGTAGGTATTTGATACAAAAATAGCTATTTTGTTGCCAATTTTTGCGAAAACTGCGAAAAAATGTCTAAAAAACGATATTTTTCAATTGAATTTAGTTATTTGCAAATAATTGTTTATAATATAATTGATTCCCTCTATCTTGTAGCTGAAACATCAACGAAAAAAATAAGCTTTGGAATTTTTCATTCAGCCTGATAGTCTTTGCACAATTCCATGCACTCAATGTCTGAAAAAAAGTTGTTAACTTTGGGCAGGCCGCAAGGTTTGAGTGTTTATCCGATCGCAATCTGCTTGACGGCAATCGAAAGGGTGAAATGTCAGCTTTAATTAACAATTGTGTTGCTTATACCCATATTCAATATTAACAACAATTACAGCGGTTTAAAAAACGGCGAAAGTTCTTTAGTTGCAAAATTAGATTTCTCAACGAATTTTCAACTTAACGAGATGTGGTTTTAAAATTTTCAAAGTGCTTAGAAAACCGAAGATTTTAAAAATTGACCCCTCTAACATGGTTGTTGACCCATGGAAGTTGGTTGTGACGGAAGTTGTATCGGTGTGAGCGCTAGAGGGGGCTGAAACTTAAAACCACCCCCAAACTTTCAGCGCTCTCTAGCGCTTACAATGATACAACTACCATCACGGGATGAAAATTATTTGAAAGTGAAATTTGTATTTTAAAATAAATTTAAAAAAAAAAACGTGTCATACATGCCGCAAAAATGATAGCTGACGGCAAAGGGGTTGGCCAAATAATCTAAAAAAAATTACGAAATCATTTTCAAATGGAGTACTATCAATCCTCAACACTTCCACAGTTGTGGATACACCAACAGAAAAGCTGTAGTGGGACTTTTCGCTTTTTTTTGAAAAATGACTCTAACTCAACTTTAGGGGCCCGGCGGCACGTGTTAACATTTACGGAGTCTCAAAAGAGAAAAGAAAATTGAAAGTATGTCTGTTTGTCCTTTATGCATTAATACACCATTCATCCGATTATCATGAATATTTAGGACGTTGTTGTGTACAGTAGCCTAAAGCTAACACAGCTTTTCTTTTTTCAAAAACTGCTCCTCAGGGCCCTTATAATTATCTTAAGGCATTTTGCCTAAATGTTGATAATTATTTAATTTGGTTTTTATGTAAATATCGTTTTATACGGTTAGTTTGCTTTGATCAATGTGTTTTTTGTTGAACATAATTTTAATGAAATTGAAAAATGAAAGTATAATCTGAAACAATTACATTTGTATATCAAAATTATATGTACTAGGAGGGCCTGGCGTGCTTCGCTACGCTTATAAATAAAGTTTTTGCGTAGACATTTTGTTGACGGGGAAGCAATGATTTCAAAAGTGGTAGTGAGAAATGATAGCATAATTTTCAATTTTTATTTTTAAAATATAGGAAATCCCGTGACCGAAATTCGGTCGTACATGAAAATTTTATATTTTATATATTTTATATATTAATAGACAATTGAAACAGCAATTATTATCCAAAACAAATATTCAAATATGTTTAACGAGGAAAATGATAAAACTGAATGGCAACTTCAGCCTCAATATGAAATTCAAAAACACGCATATTGAGGCAAAAGGAAACGCACAGACACTCATACTCATAAAAGAGGAAAAGGTTTTTGAGAAAAGTGAGAAGAAATTAGGTAACAATGACTTCTGGAAAGACGATATTTTTTGTGAAAATTCTATCATCATTGAACAAATGACCTTGGTCAGATGCATCATAAATATAAAATTTCAAACATTCAAACGCACGCACTCTACTTGAAGCAACATACAATTGACCATGTGTGAATACAGGTTCTTTAAGTAAAATGGCAACTCTGTTGAATGTCTGACCTTGAGATTTATTAATAGTCTGGAATAATAGGGAATTAAGTTCTTTGAAATTTAAATGGAAGAAGAGTTCCAGAATAAGTCAAATGAATGCGTGGAATTAGACCTCGCATAACACCAGTCAAAATTTCACAATCTATTGAATTTCGGTGCATAACTTTTACACGCATTTGTGTTCCATTTACTAATGCTTGACCTGTATTTAAATTACGTATGAGGAGAACAATGCAATTCACTTTCAAAACTAATTTATGAGGTGGCAAACCTCCTACACTCAATTTATTTAAAAATTCTATTGGAAAATTGTTCTGCTCACGAATGTCATCACAAACAACTTTACCAAAACTTATATATGCTTTCTCCTCTCCTGGCATAATACTCAAGATTTTAGAATTGATTTCATTGCAATCATTATTTTTGGGGGCTAAAATGACGGAACTCAAAATGTCATCAGATAAAATTGTATCAGAAATATTTCCAAAAATGTCTTCAATAATATTGTCTGGATTGCCAATCAAATTATTAGGAATTTCAATGATATCTGAACCAAACTGTGGAAAACTTTGCATATCACCATTACCGAGTCTTCTAAGAAATTCTACAAATTCAATTTCATGAGGGAGAGCTCTCATGTTTTGATTAAATTTCAAAATTTTAAAGTTAATAAATTCTTGCCAAGATGTAATGCAATTTTCAATTAAAATAGAACGTGAGCCATGCGGCATAACTGGAAGAATTTGGCGAAAGTCACCGCTCAGTAAAAGAGTTTTACCTGCAAACAGTTTATTTTTATTTTCTTCGTGTGGAGTCAAATCTCTTAACAAACGATCAATTAATTTTAAAGCATGAATAGAACACATTGAAATTTCATCTATAATAATGACTGATGCATTATTAATATATGTGCCATGTACACTGTTTGGAGTTATATTTGGCATTGAATTCTCTAATAATGGAATTGGTAATTTGAAAACATTATGCAAAGTTCGCCCCCCAATGAAAAGAGTTGATGGAATACCACTGAAGGCAGTTACAATACACGAAAGATTTAATGAATTAAATTTATGAATGATTGCCGTTTGAACAAAAGTTTTCCACAACCTGCATGAGCTATCAAGAAAAAAACATTACTTCCAGTATCATGGAATGGAGCTTCACGCAAAACAATATCAATCACACTACGTCGCTCATTATTTGCATTTTCATACATTCTATCGAAAACTATAGCTTCTTTTTCAATATCAAAATGACCTACATCGCCAATCTGTAAGTTATATTGTGGAATCGGAAGACCAAGATCACCACATGAAGTATTATGTGTAAGAAGAATTTCATTAATTTCAATCAAGGCTCGATTAATTGACACATCTTCATCGTAATTTCGTAAAAAGTCTTCAATCATACTATTTCTAAATTCAATCCATAAAGCTAAAGCATTCGGAGGAACATTCAAACCACAGATAAATGCAAATAATTGACGTAACTGTTTTGGTGATTGAATTTCTGAAGCTTCAAGTAAACATTCGCGCCATTCATTATCATTTGTTGCAATACCTCGAGTTGCACATGCTGCAACAAAAGTAGGGTACTCAACACCTTCATACATACGTAGATCAGTAAAAAATTTTGGACCACGAACATGCAACAGAAGTAAACGCATATGAAACAATTCTATATATTTTGGAGAAACCATATATAATCGAGCAACAACTTTATCAGCCCCACGTTGTCTTCTTTTCCACGATTTACTTTGATCATGCCAAACATAATGTAATGGTAATTCTGTATACAAAAACTCATTAGCTAAATTATCAATGGAATTCAAATGGAAAAATGCTAACAATTTTGATCTTGATACATTTGCGACTGGACCAGCCACATTACCATTCCTGATATAAACATTTTGTCTATTAGGCAAATGACAATCAAGTCGAATAATTGTATGAGATTGAAAATGCATTGGAAATTCAAATATGCGCCAAGCAGCTTCAGTCGAACCAACATACCGTCCATTCAAAAAATCTTGAATTTCATTTCCCACATTCGCATCATCATTATTCACTGCATTCTCTCCATTCACTCTCAATTCAACATTGGCAGAATCATACCCTTTATATACATACTTGTAAAACATGTTTCACACTTTTAACAGTCGTACATATTTCTACGTTAATATGACAATTGAATTTTGCAAGAAGATAAGAATTATATGGAACAACATTATCAAGAGATGCACCACGTACATCAACACTCATACCATTATCACGTCGACGATACAAAGGATAACCATTCACAGATTCTTTAGTATTTTCAGAAAAAGGTTTTGAAAAATTCTTACTACATTTACCATCTCTCATACAAACAGAATTGGGATTTAGAGCACCACATGATCCATGTATCATATGACGTTTCACATATTCATGTAATTTAGGAAAAAGAATAAGATCAGGGATTTCAGTACATACAAATTTATTAATCATTTGATTTCCATCAATTCTGACAAATTTAACAAAATATCAGCATGCGGAAGACCACGTTTTTGAAATTCAATGGTATATATAAGTGCTTTGATAGAACCGAAAATCTTTTTTTTTCATTAAACAATCTATGAGCTCTTTAAGTTTCACTTTAAACACACGCACAACAATATCAGGACGAAAATTCGAAAACTCATAATTACTCAAATTATCAACAATTTCTGGCCATTGAGGATTACATGTCATTGTTATAAATAAAGAAGGTTTACCGAAATGTTGTACAATAGACATTGCATCCAAGTAATTTTGATACATGTTACGTGGCGAACCGGTAAAAGAAAATGGCAAAATTACTTTACGACCAACTACTTTCATATTATCATCGCCATTGCGAATTTGATGCAAGAAATCTGTTAACTTGTTGTACAAATCAGCACGAAGAACATATTGATTTGAACGAATGTAATGAAGCCGTGTACCTTCGATACGAACATACATATACACAATCCATTGAATAACTAATTTTTGAGAACGATGCAAAAGACTAAAACCATCACGTATAGCAAGGCGATAACATGCATATTGCAACATTGTAACTTTTGTACGTAGCACATTAGCACGTGAAGTTGAAACTAAATTATGTGGAATATTAACGTGCCACCCAGTATCACCATTTGGAAACAACAAAGGATAAGCTAAAGGATCCAAAGAAGAATCAAGGACAGAAACAGAACGAATTTCATTTGCATTATTTGAAAAAACAATCATATTTCTTTCAAAAGGTGGTTCACCATCATCATTTTTAAAAATAGCAGCCGCATCAGTTTGGACAGCATCATTAAAACGACGAATATCACATTCTCTGTCAACTTTTATAACCATTGACACATCAGCAGTAACATTCTCAGGTCTTTCACAAAATTCATGCATTGATTTAAAAGAACGAACAAAAGGATTCACGCGATCTAACTCAAAACCTATCTCACGCATAAGAAAAACTTCACATACATTGGCATTTCTATTCATTCTCATATTAGCAGCAGAATCAATCGAAAAAAAAACGCGAAAAATTAAAATGAAGCAAAAACAGAACAACATTTATTTATATCAACCAATTACATAATTGATATAACAAAGTAACAAAGTTTTGCGTTTTTGTGAAAAAAAAAATATATGGCTTGGGAAAGTCCATTTCATATTGTATGGGGGGAGTTCGCTTAAATTCAAAAATAAATTTAATTCGTCTATAACTTTTTTATTTATGATCCGATTTGTGTGAATTCGAATTCGAATCTAAGTTACACTATTATCAGTTAGCAGTGAAAATTTGAAATGAATCCATCTGCGAATAAAAAAGCCTTAGGCTCCACAAAATTTTTCGTTAGCGTATTAATTTATAAGATTGGAATTTAACACATCGTGATGTTACAACTACAAGATAGTTGATAACATCGATTATATCGATTTAAAGCTAAAAAAAGTCCGAGCGGCAGGATGTTCGCTAGAAATAGGTAGATTTCGAGATCAGGCAGTTTTGTTTACAAGTAGAATCTGGTGTATCAGATTAGTTTAAACAAAACAAACTAATTACAAACAGATATCGAACAAATTTTAAGAAGAATATTAGCAACAAATAAGCAAAACTACATCTATCCAATTTTGCAACAAACAAATATCAAATCTACCATAGAACATGGGTGTAACAATTTATGACACTATATGAACGAAAAAAAGCAAACTACTCTATATCACATGTCGTGCAATTACTGCAAAATATCCAAATAGTTTATATGTAAGAAAAAAAATAATTTTTCTATGCGAAAAGTAAACTCACTAGTGAAAAAGAATAACAAATTAAAGTTGCTCTGGTTTTTCATATAATTTTACAAAGTATTTTAAACAACGTAACCATGAAAAAAAAGAATATGAATTTTGAATGTTTTGTTGTCGATTTCTAACTTTATAATTCATAGTAAATATCGATTATATATTACTATCATAGAAAAAATTGCATTTCCTACGCGAGATAAAAACGTTTTTCGTTCGTAAACATGTCTCACTCGACGCTAGCGCGTCTCGTGAACAAATGTTTACTCACGAAAAAAACAATGTTTTCATCTCTTGTAGGAAAATATACTATTCTTCTATTCAAATCTTTTTATTTTTTTTTTCATTGACTGTTATAAGGTTTTTGCAAATTGTTGTTGTTGGGGATTGTTGCAAACTTTTTTGTCGATGCCGACAAGTCAAAAACCTCTAACTACAGAGGTTTATATTTATAAGAAACGGATTAAAATGTTTCCACAGATTCTAAATTTATGAAGTTTGTAAAAATATTAGTATTCAAACGGCCGTTATACCGGATTTAAAAAACCATTTTTTTCTAGTATAAAACCTCTAGTTGCTTAACCATGAGTTAGATTTTGCTGATTTACAAACTTTTCCAAGATATTCATAAAACACATTTTTAAAAAAAGTTTTTTGATCTGGCTCCACAAATGCGACCGTGAGAGTGTCGGTTGATTTAAACGCGTTTTGTGTTTTACAAACTTTTTTGTTGGAGTCGCTCACTCAGAAACCTCCAACTGCAGAGGTCTATTTTTTGAAAAAAAATTGGTAAAAGAGGTTTCAAAGATTCTAAATTTATGAAGTTTTTAAAAATATTAATATCTCAACGGCCGTTATATTGGATCTAAAAAACAAACTTTTTTCTAGTATAAAGCTTCTAGTTTCTTAACCATAAGTCGGATTTGGCTGGTTTATAAACTTGTCCAAGATATTAATAAGACACACATTTTTAAAAAAGGTCTTTTGATCTGGCTCCACAAATGCGACCGTGAGAGTGCCGATTGTTTCAAATAAAAATTCTTTTTTGCAAACATTTTTGTTGGAGACTCTCACTCAGGAACCTCTAACTGCATAGGTCTATTTTTAAAATAAATTGATAAAAAAGATTCCAAAGGTTCTAAATTTGTTAATTTTTTAAAAATATTAGTATCCAAACGGCCTTTATAACGGTTTAAAAAAATCATTTTTTTAGAAAAAAGCCACTAGTTTCTTAACCACGTGTCGGATTTTGCTGATTCACGAACTTGTCCAAGATATTAATAGAACACACATGTACAGATGAACACATGTACAATTTTTTTGATCTACGTCAACAAATGCGACCGTGAGAGTGCCGGTCGTTTTCGTTATATCTCATATCGTATATATATATATATATATATATATATATATATATATATATATATATATTATATATATATATATATATATATATATATATATATATATATATATATATATATATATATATATATATATATATATATATATATATATATATATATATATATATATATATATATATATATATATATATATATATATATATATATATATATATATATATACAGGGTGAGTTTTTTAAAAAATGCCAGGCTTTTATCTCGAGAACCATGCTAGATGGGACAAAATAACCCAAGATGATATTTGTTAAGCGTCGAGGGGGACGTCCAATGGTAATATTGAATGACCTTGAAACTCATAAGTATTGGAGATATATGCCAAAATAGGTTTTTTTTAAATTAGAACCTATACATTTAATATTTTTTTTTAATTAAGTAAATCAAACTACACACTTTTTGACTACAAAATTTTTTTGTAAAGTGTTCGATTTTGTAGATATGATGAAAATTGATTTGCACTAAAGCAAACGTGTCTTCGCTAAGTTCTTCAGAAAAAAAATAAAATTTCAATAAATCAAAAAAAAACAACGAAAATCAATTTCACGCAGTAGACCACGATGCAATAATATTTAAATTAATGAATGATTTTCTTTGTTTTTTTTTAATTTATCGAAATTTTATTTTTTTTCTGAAGAACTTAGCGAAGACACGTTTGCTTTAGTGCAAATCAATTTTCATCATATCTACAAAATCGTACACTTTACAAAAAAATTTTGTAAGCAAAAAGTGTGTAGTTTGATTTACTTAATTAAAAAAAAATATTAAATGTATAGGTTCTAATTTAAAAAAAACCTATTTTGGCATATATCTCCAATACTTATGAGTTTCAAGGTCATTCAATATTACCACTGGACGTCCCCTTCGACGCTTAACAAATATCATCTTGGGTTATTTTGTTCCATCTAGCATGGTTCTCGAGATAAAAGCCTGGCATTTTTTAAAAAACTCACCCTGTATATATATATATATATATTAGACTGGTCGTTAAAAACTAAATTTTCCGAGACGCCCCCTAGAAAAATTCTTTGGGGTCAAAAAACCACAATGGCATTATTTTTTTTTTTTTAAATCAAAAGAACACGTGCCGCAAAATCGTTGAAGTTAATTTTTTGAAAAATTCGTAGATTTTTTCAAATATCTCATAAAATATGCAGATGTCAAAAAAAATCACATAACCATTTTTGTAGGAAATTTAATTCTCTACAAAAAAGGTCCATGTCATTTTTTCCCGAAAACGTATAGTTCTCATGATATTTTGAAAATGAACTTGTAAGTTTTCGTAATTTTTAAAAAACATAAAAAATAAAGATGACGAAAAACTCCTAATTTTCTTCTTATGCTATAGAATGAAATGTATAAAAAAATAATGGTGACAAAAAAAATCAAAATTAGTACTTTTTCGTCGAAATTTTCATCATTTGGTTTTAAGAGTTTCGAAGAATTTCAAGTTTTATTTCAAAATATCATCAGAAATATAGGTTTTAGGAAAAAAATGACTTAGACTGTTTTTGTAGAGAATTAAATTTCCTACAAAAAATATTATGTGATTTTTTTTGACATCTGCATATTTTTTGAGATATTAACAGTTTTATCAAAAAATAAACTTCGATGATTTTGCGGCACGTGTTCTTTTCACTTAAAAAAAAAAAACTAAAGCCGTTATGGTTTTTTGACCACAAAGAATTTTTCTGGGGGGCGTCTCGGAAAATTTAGTTTTTAACGACCAGTCTAATATATATATATTTTTTTTTTTTTTTTTTCCTTTATCTCCATTTAGGAGCATAGGGCGTCTACTAGACTGGACCATCTAACTCTGTTGGGGGCAATCGCTTTCAGTTCACCCCATGTCTTCCCAATTTGTTTTGCTTCAGCTAGCACCGTTTTCTTCCATGTCATGGGTGGTCTTCCAACTCTCCTTTTACCTTGTGGATTCCACTCAAGGGACATCCTTGTTATATCTTCGACTGATTTTCTCAGTGTATGTCCTATCCATCTCCATTTTCTTTGTTTTATCTCGGTCTCAATGTCTAGCTGCTCTGTCTGCCGTAGAAGTTCCTGGTTACTGATGGTGTTTGGCCAGAAGCATTTGATCAGTCTTCTCAGGCATTTGTTCACAAACACCTGTAGTTTATTTGTGATCTTTCTTGTTTGTTTCCACGTTTCACACCCATACAGCAGTACTGACTTGACACATGCATTGAACATTCGTAGCTTTGTCTTTCTTGACAGGACGGATGCATTCCAGATCTTGTGAAGCATATTGAACGTATTTCTGGCTTTGTTAATACGCTGACTGATATCTTCTTCAGTCCCGCCTGTTTTTGCTACAGTACAACCAAGGTACACAAATTTGTCAACTTCGTCCACTTGTGTATTGTTGATGGTAATTGGTGTTATCGTTTTGGTGTTCAATCTCATAGCCTTTGTTTTTCTGATATTAATGTTGAGACCGACTTCATGTGCAAGGGTTGATAGCTTCTGTATTTTCTGCTGCATGTTCGTATGTGTGTGTGTAAGTAGACAGATGTCATCTGCGTAGTCTAGATCATTGAGCCGTCTTGTTGTATTCCATTGGATTCCATTTGGACTTGCATCATCGAGCTTTCTCATGATACTATCTAGTACTATTAGGAATAGTAGCGGGGATAGTACACAGCCTTGTCTCACTCCTCGGTGGTTGTAGTATTCATCACTTTGCTGTCCTTTGTATTGTATTCTGTTTGCAGCATCCCGGTACATTTCTTTGATTAGATCAACTATTTTCTTCGGGATGCCCATTTCACAAAGTGTCTTCCATATCGCGCTCCTGTTGATTGAGTCGAAGGCGCGTTCGAAGTCCACGAAGAGGAGATACAATGGTGAATTCCATTCATTTGATTGCTCAATGATGATACGGATTGTGTTGATATGATCGGTACAGCTTCTTCCTGGCCTAAAGCCGGCTTGTTCATTTCTTAGTTTCATGTTAATTGATGGAGATATTCTTTCGAGAATGATCATTGCTAGTATTTTCATTATTGTGTTGAGCAGAGATATACCTCTCCAATTTTTGCATTCTCTTAGATCACCTTTCTTTGGGATTGTTATGGTTAAACCTTCTTTCCATTTGGTTGGTATTTTACCTTCGTTCCATACATCAGCTAATAGTGGTGTTAGAGCTTCTGCTGTTGTGTTTACATCTGCTTTGAGTAATTCTGCTGATATATTATCTGTACCAGCAGATTTGTTGTTCTTGAGTTTCTGTATGGCATCTCTAACTTCCCGTTCCGTTGGTGGATGGGTGCTGATAGTTTCGTTATAGTTGTCATCCGGAGACTGCAAGTTATTTTCTTGTTGGTGGCAGTTGTCTTCGAAGTATTCTTTCCATCTATTTAGCTGTTGTTCATGAGTTGTGAGGGTTTGACCAGATTCATCCTTTATTGGTGGAGTGTTTGCATATTTGTTGGTGACCTTTCTCACGCATTTGTGTAGTGTGCGCATATTTCTATTAGCTGCTGCTGTTTCCGCAGTCTTGAGAATGCTTTCTGTATATCTTCTGCGATCATTCCTTGCCATCTTTTTAACTTGTTTTGCTGTGCTTTCATATTTGCTGCGGATCTCGGTTGTGTTCTGGTGACACAACTGCAACTTGAGCTGTCGACGCTCTTCAATTTTCTTCCATGTATCATCGCTAATCCATGGTTTCCGTGATTTGTCTTGGTATCCAAGCACATCTGTAGCAGTTTTGACGTAAGCTTCTTTAACTTGTTCCCATTTTTCATCAGTGCTGGTGGTTTCGTTGTTTGGTAGATTCAGCTGGAGCGATTCTTTGAAGATGTTATTTGTATTTTTGTCGCTCAATCTACTGATGTTAAATTTCCTCTGACATGACTTGTTGTTTTGTTTTACAGCGGCTGGTTTAATTTTGAATGTTGCAATTACCAGTTGATGGTCGCTGTGTATGTCTGCTCCTCGCTTTGCTCTGACGTCTTGTAGTGAGGATAGAAACTTCTTATTCACCAGTACGTGATCAATTTGATTCTTGGTTCTTCCATTTGGTGATGTCCAAGTGTATTTGTGTATGTTCTTGTGTGGGAACTTGCTGCTTCCTATGAATAGTTGATTTGTGACACAACAATCGATGAGCCTTTCTCCATTATTGTTACGTGTTGATTCTAGTGCATGTTTGCCCATGACTGATTCCATTCCGGTGTTGTCGGTTCCAATTTTGGCATTGAAATCCCCTTGTATTATTTTGATGTCATTTCGGTGTGCACTAGCCAGTGTTGCTTGGAACTGTTCGTAGAATTCATCTTTTGTCGCATCATCAGCTTCTTCGGTAGGTGCATAGCACTGTATGATCGTTGTGTTTCTAATTTTCGATTGGAATCTTGCTGTTATTATTCTGCTACTGATTGGTTTCCATATATATATGTATATATATATATATATATATATATATATATATATATATATATATATATATATATATATATATCAATTAATTAATTGTATATATTAATTGTATCATGGATCTGCTGGTGGTTGTTATTCCTCTTAAAACAACCGACAATATGCAACAACCTTCCTCAAAAATCTTTCCTTAAAAATGGCGTTATGGCTTTCCAAAAAGAGTTGAAATTGGAACTTTCAACTCTTTTTGGAAAGCCACAACGCCATTTTTAAGGAAAGCTTTTTAAGGAAGGTTGTTGCATATTGTCGGTTGTCTTAAGAGGTATAACAACCACCAGCAGATCCATGATACAATTAACAAACATTTTTTCATCTCATCTTGATAAGGACAACTAACGTTGTCAAAACGTCGATGATCTAGCTAACATCAAACTAAACAAATAACTAAATTTAACTAATTAATGATACAAATTATAACAAAATTAATGTAATTTAAGAATACAAACTATAACCAAATCATGTAATTTAAGGATACAGCATGAAATATAGCCAGTTTCCAAAATTACAGTAAATTAAAGAATGAATTTTATTTGGCTTCTTCGACAATAAACTTTATTATCAACATTTATATATATATATATATATCAGTGGCGTTTTCTCTGGGTGTTCTAGTCGTTCGCCGAACGACTTGAGAAATATCCATAAAATTTTCAAAATGGCTAACTAAAATAAATTCAGCTTTTAATATTAAAAAAGAAAGAAATACTTTTCTTGCAATAAATGAAACAAATGTACATATTTTAATAAGCAAATAGAAAAAAAATACAATTGTTTGTGTAAGCCATAACATATTTAATCTACACTGCATAATAACACAACAAAGAAGAATTTCCCCTCAAATTCATTGTTCATTAGATTTATGAACAGAAAAGCAACCGAACCCAATTCCTTGTCTGGCATATATAATTCATATACGCAGCTTAAATGAAGCAAAAAGGAGAATAACTTTTTTATATAGAATAAATGCATTCAAAATGTTCGTAATTTTTACAGAACCCAATAATATTCAATGTATACATGTTTTTATATTTTATATTTAACACTACATACGCATTAAATATTCACTTACACTACACAATAGCAAGAAAACAAATGGAATGAAGTAAATACTAAAGATGTATTTGTTTTAAAATAATAGTTTTATGTTCGTTTAAAAATCAGAACATGATACGTAATACGTTTTACATTGATTTTAACTGTGTTCGATTTGACTGAAGCAATTGATACAACTGAAAAATTGAATGCAGTTGTTGTTGGTTATTCAGTTGTTTCAGTTTCATAAAGGCAGAAGAAAAATAAATGGATATTTGTGTACTTTAGGTTCAAAAAGATCTATTCCACTTTACGAGTTTTCAAGATAAATGAAAAAAACTTTTTATTTTGAAATAATTTACAAACTCGGTGATTTTATTGTTTAATTGGTTTCTTTAGGGATTTTCCATTAATTTGTTTGAAGTGTAAAATAAAGTAGGTAGTCAAGTTAAGCTGGTATTTTAGAAAACATTTTGGAATAGAGACGTTTTGAAACTTACACAATGGAATAAGTTCGTTTTGAAACTTATTACTATTGGAAAATGTATTTTTTCAAACTTACATTTTGAAATACTATCGTATTGATTGATAATTTGGTTTTCTGCCAAACCGCCGACTTTTCTAATTTCGAAACCAAGAATATTTTACAACGTTGGTTGATTTTAGATAATGCAATAAAACAAAATATTGATTTTTGATATATCTATATTATAGATGTTATATCTTTTTTAAAATAAATAATAATGAAAAACTATATATGACTATATATGATAAACGGAAGGCATTTAGCGGCACTCTCATGGTGGCATTTTTGGACCTTGTTTGACCCAAAAATATTTTCTGGAAATGTTGTGGCTAGCAATCTCTTGGATAACTTCGACAACTGGCTATAAACGGGTATCGGTGAAGAGACTAGAGCCTTAACACTGTTCAAATCAAAGTGTTATAACGGCTGTTTAGGACGTAAATTTCTATCATTTTTCAAAAAACCAGATAACTGAAATAAAAAGCTTTTTAGCTATCTGCAATCAACAATGTACAGGTACAACGAAATTTTGCGGTACTTTCACTGTCGTATTTTTTAACCTACACCAAAAACATTTTCTGGAAATGTTGGGGCAAATAATCTCTTACTGGCCTTACAACTGGCCAAATCCGGTTACCAGTTAAGGGGCTTAAGCTTTAAAGCTGTATAAATCAAAGCATTATAACGCCTGTTTGGGACAAAATTGCTGGATATTAAATATTTGAGTATACTTCTATTCTTTTTTGAAAATGCTAAACATCTGCAGTGAAGGGCTCCAAAGTAATCGGTTCCAACAAAAACCAACACCACCAAAAGTTTTCATCAGTTTTTCTTCACGTAATAACTTGGAAATGGTCGAAAAATTTCGAATGACGGTAAAAATGAAAAATTTTTAATTATTGCAAATGAATGAACACAAAAATTGGTTTTTTCCTGAAACAATGAATAATATGATATGTCTTTGTTGATTTTAAGAAGCTGACGTTCTGAAAGAAGCTGAAAGAAGAAAACGTTCCTAAGTTGCATAGTTGTACGTTTGCTCATAACTAATTTTATTTGTAAAGTTTGTTTGTTAATTCTGTTTGTAATTAGTGTGTTTACGTAAACTAATCTGATTAATCCGATTCTACAAAAATCTGTCTGACAACGAAATCTACCTATTTCTTGCGGATATCCCACCGCTTGAACTTTGCCAGATTGAATTCAATCGGATTCAATCACACACCGCGGCTGTTCGCTGACAAACTGATTAGCATTTACTTACTGGATAATGGATATAAAAACTGATGCAAGCTGCAATAAAATATCTACCACTTTAAAACAAATATCACGATCGACTGATATTTGAATACGAATATTTTGAAATAAAGGATTTCGGTGCCAAACGCATGTTTTGGAATAGGCATGTTATGTTTTTTAGAGACATGATTCTTATTGGAATAGATTGTTTTTGATTGCAAAACAATTGAAATGGAATAGCTTTGTTTTGTTTCAAAAGCTATGACGTAATAGATTGCTTTTGAAACGTAACTGGAATTTGTCACCCAATTTTCTCAGAAATAGATAAATATTTTTAAATTTTTATTTTACTGATATGTTCAGTTTAATGGAAAGAAACGAAATCAATTAATACATAACTCAAAAATTTTAAAAAGTGGAATTGATAGTTTTTGAACCTAAAGGACACATTTAAAATTTTTTTTAACCGACTTCAAAAGAGAAGGAGGTTTATGTTTAATTTTGAGTTTTTTTGATTTCTCAAAAACGGTTGGTTCGATTTGAATGATTTAAATTTTATTCTATTGAGGTAAGTTTCGAGATGGTCCCATATTTTTTTCTATATCGTGAAAAATATAGTTTTTCAGAAAATCGAGAAAAACTGTATATTTTTATGTATATTCCCCGATTTCTCGAAAACGGCTCATTGTGTTCTATTAAGGTACATTCAGAGGTTGTCCCATATTTTTTTTCATGACGTGGAAAAAACTATATTTTTTATGTATTTTTGCCGATTCCTTCGAAAAAGCTTATTTTATTTGGTTGGTTTGACCCGCGTTATATTGCTATAGATGCCAAGGTAGTCCTAAATAATTTTTCTTGATAGAAAATATTCCGTTTTTTTATAAAAATCGGAAAACCATGATTACTAGATTTTCATCGATGAATACCTTCCGGGATTTTAAGTTATTGCATCAAAAACGCTTTCTGACATGCTTGCTAACAGACATTTGCTTTTATACACTAAAAATTAAAAAATAAAAAATCTTTTAAAAAAAAAAATAGAACCGATTTCAGAAAAAAAAACACAAAAAGTGAAAAATAACTCAATTGTGGCTTAGAGATAAAAATTTTGTTATATCTAACTACAGCCACAAAAATTAAGCCTTTAAACAAAATTATTATATTATAGAAGTTATTTGTTATAATAATTTTTACAATAACTTTTATAATATAATAACAACTATAATAATTGTAATAATTATAATAACAAATAACTTCTATAATATAATAATTTTGTTTAAAGGCTTAATTTTTTCGCTGTTGTTAGATTATAGATATAACTAAATTTTTGTCTCTAAGCCACAATTGAGTTATTTTTCACTTTCTTGTGTTTTTTTTTTCTCGGTTCAATTTTTTTTTTTAAGACTTTTTATTTTATTTTGAAAACGATCAACATAATATAATTTTTCAACAATGCGAAACTACTACCTCAGAACAGTAATAAATTGTGTTGTTTAGCCAAATATCAATAATTTAAATTGCATGGTGGTAATTTTCTTAAATTTGTAAGAGGATTTAAAAATTATTTTAATACAAAGACATGGAAGAGACGTTTTGCATAATTAACGATTTGAAGGCAATATCTTTTGCTGGGCGAACTATAGATGAAAAGAAATGTATATTACGAAATGGAAAGCCTGTACCGGAATTACCAAATATGGAAACCAAATGCACTTCAAAGCGACAAACATTCACTCGGCGTTTAATAATTTCCAGTTATAAGTCACCTGAATGGTTGACAGGCAGCTTACTTTTGAATAAACTGTTTTACTGGCCTTATGTATTGTTTTACAAAACAGTCAGAAAAGTCTGTTTGGAATTTTGACGGGTTTTCGAATTTCATTTAAGCATTGGGATACAAAAGCATGGAAAAAGTAGAACTTAGATTACGAATATGTAGGCATTTAAAACATTGTGGACTATAAGATTAGATTTAATTTTAGATGAGCAAAGTTATATATCAAGACAAAATTACAATGAACTGATCAGACGCAACAGAAATTTGTTAAAGATGTTAATAAATATTGTTTGTTCATTGTGTAAACTCGCATTTAGAGGCCATGACGAAGGCACGAAACATTATAACTATATACAATATACATACTATAAATACATACATATTATAACTACATAACTACATTCAACAAAAACGAACACCTTAAAGAAATATTTAGGAAACGCCACTGATATATATATATATATATATATATATATATATATATATATATATATATATATATATATATATATATATATATATATATATATATACATATATATATATATATATATATATATATATATATATATATATATATATATATATATATATATATATATCTTCTTATATATATAAAAATCACGTGTCACGATGTTTGTCCGCGATAAACTCCGCAACAACGTCACCAATCTTAATGAAATTTTGTACAATGTGTGTATGATGGTCCAGCTTGAGAGATAGGATAGTTATTATCTTGATTAAATGCCTAGATATTTTTTAATTGCGAATTAAATGTTAAATATGAATGGTTTATATGCCAATTTTCAGATGGCAGCGTAAATCAATTTATTCAATAGATAGTAAACTTCAACTTCGTATAAGGCCATTATTAGACTATCAAATATGTTTTAGTAAAGAAAGTTTTGTTATATTTGATAGTAAACGAAAAGTATATTATGCTAAGTCAAATACGTTACCAAAGGTTATTGATAATTTTTTGCACGATCAGGCGATTTTGCATGTTTGCTGATTCGTAAATAAACATAGTAAGTTTCGTTTACAAACCTTACCTTACTTGCCAGTAAGGGAGACCTCAGGGTGTGAATAGAAACGATTATTAGTTAAACAATTGTGTACGTCTATTCACTAGCTTCAAATTTAAATAACATTCATTTAAAAATATTGCAATTAAAAGATTTAAAAGCAATTAATTTTGAAAATATATTCGATGGAATTAAGTTTTGCAACAAAAAAACCTATTCAATTATGATAAAACGCAAAGCTTACTATTTTGGAATGACATTTTAAGAAATTTTCTTAAAAACATTCAAACTCGAATTTTGTGAATGAATTTTATTATTTAAATAATTTTAATTGAATTTTTATTAATCGTACAAAAAATGTAATAAGCATTTTGGGCATTAAAAGTATTACCGATTTCGGATATATTAGTGATCTCGACTTCGTCTCGATCTCAAAACATATATCCTCAATCGGTAAAACACTCTTACTGCCCTTAATACTTAAATAACTATTGTGGAGGTTACATATTAATTATAGAAGTTTTAAAAAGTACCGACACCTGTAAAAAATTTATTGTATTGGTTTTTATAAAGTTTGAATAAAAATAAGAGTAAAAATTAAAGAAAACAATAATTTAAATTTATTATTTTAAATTTTTCATTGATCTTCAATATTAGTTTACAAAAATCAATATCAAATTGAAAAATGCTCTTATTTGTATTTAAATGTAATGTATTGTATTTAAATTAAAATATAACGATTAGAGGTAAAAAAGATTTTCATCAAAACTGGATGAAAAACTAGGTAGCGAAGTTTATTTTACAACGTTTGCACTCTCCAATTTCCTGCCATATTTTTTTTATTGACCGATATATTTGATAGTGTGATATACGCCTCATAAATTTGGGTTAGCCAATAGATGGTGCCGTATTTGTATTTGAAACGTTGTTTTTAACGTTGAAGTTTGTGCAAATACACTACGATTTGCTTTTTCAAATTGTCGTGTAATATTTTTTCATTGCTGGTTGGCGATAATTATTTTAATTGGTTTTTTGTTTAAATATCAGTTTATGCGCGTGGCTTGCTTTGATCAATGTTTTTATAGTAATAATTAAAGAATTCAATAACGAATTAAATATATACTCCCACAGGAAGATTTGTAAAATTTAAAATTTTTGATCTATGGGTGTGACAACCCCGCGTACTTAGATTCCTGCTATTTGCAAATGAGTTAGCTTGAGTTATCGTAAACCAAAATTGGCAGGGAGATATGACTAGCCAAAGTGATATCTTAGGGAAGTTGGCGGATGAACTTTTTTCAATCAACGATAGCACCCTTAGTCTTAGTTATAGAATATTCTTTGACGATGACACGCTATTTCTTTTATAATAAAATGTGTTGGATAGTACGCATTACAATGTGAGCAACAACAGCTCATGACAGCCTTTGAAGAATAGGGTCCACAACAACATGCTTTCTAAGGTGTTGATGGACGCAAATTTTTTATTTTTTTAAAAAATGAACTTTTTCGTTTGCTTGAAGAAAGGAGCTTTCATATAACTATTAAATATGCCGGGTTTAATCCTTCAGCAAAACCATGTTTTACATGATCTTGGTATATGCTTCTAGCACTATAAGCATAATTGGTAGCCCAATTTAGCTTTGTTCCTACAAATTTGATAAAAAAAGTATTTTATTTTTATATCGAATTTGTTGCATTAAATTTCTAGACAATACTTTTGTGTGAATTCATAGAATGGTGAACATTTCTATTCTAATTAACATCCTAAGTCACGATTGTATAGTCATTATTGATTGTTTTCAATCAATGTGAAATCAATGGCTGACACTTGGTCAATTTGTAGTCCTACATGAATTAACATTAGA
The DNA here is from genome assembly GCA_963693315.1 of Diogma glabrata. Classification (NCBI taxonomy): domain Eukaryota; kingdom Metazoa; phylum Arthropoda; class Insecta; order Diptera; family Cylindrotomidae; genus Diogma; species Diogma glabrata. Next base: position 191,729,760 of record OY856188.1, on the reverse strand, counting down.
CTACATTAAGGGAATTTAAATTAATTTTGAATTTTTTGAGATCAATTAAACTCAAGTAAGTAAAGAAGTAATTGGAATTTTTTCAATTCAAAGGTATGGTTTGAAGTTTCTCAGAAAAAAACTCCACTTCACCTTTTGTGTAAAATAAATAAAGTTTTGAGAGATTTTTAGAGTGATTAAGCTTAAAGTAATTATTTTAATTCACATGAATTTTGCAATTTTAAAGCGTTTTTTATTTTCGTTCAAAAAAACTTCTTTAAAACAGTTTTTGTGTGTTTCGTGTCGGGAACAAATACAATTTACAATTGTATAATCACAGATGAAGAATTCAATTTAAATAAATATGAGATAATGAAGTTTCAATTTAGAAACTATCTGAAAATGAAAATTAAAATATGTTTCATTGTTGTTTCATCCACTGTGGCTGAGTCTGTAAGATGGCTTTGAACTATGATGTCTCTGATGAGTGTGAGTTCAATCCCGACAATAATTACTTATTATCGGGAATAATACTTTCAATAATTACCTTGAGCAATAATTGCTAACAAAATCGCCCAAAAATTAATATTCCATTAATATTGTCTATATATGGAACATATATGCCAATATATTGAGAGTGTAAGATATTAGCTTCGCATTGATTTGCAACAATCAATAATGACTTTAAAATGACTTAGGATGTTGACTAAATAGAAATATTTCTCATCCTATGAATTCTTATACAAAAACATCCAAATAATTTTGATTTTTTTGGCATCACTTCTTCTATTCCTTTTTTGCATCACTTCTTCTATACCTTCATCGAATATATTGTCGCTATTCTTACTGCCCTTGCTGACCATAAAATGACATAACGATCAAAATTTTTTGCAACATTTTTAGTAACCTACCACAGGTAAAGAAAGCGTATATCAAACCGTATGAGCACTGTGAAAATTTGCGAATCCATTTTTGTTCCGTATGTTCTAATGTTCTATATAGAGACACACCTGAAAACTCAAAAACTCAAATCAAATAGATCGCGCATTTTTTATATATCCTTTATTGTATATATAATACTATTTTTGTTATATTTTACTGATCAACTAGAGTGCTGATCCTTTAACATTCATATTTAAAAAAAAATAGATCATTTCTCATTACAACTCTTTGAAATTATTGCTACTACGTCAACCAAATCTATACACACAAACTTTATTTATAGGCGTAGCAAAGCACGCCGGGTCCCGCTAGTATATATATATATATATATATCGTTTGGCACCAACATTTTTCCGAAATTCCGAGATGAGGCACATTGCAATAGTTAGATTTTTATATGAAATCTACCTAATTACGAGACGGAATTCGCACAAATACTATACAAAGAAGCATAGCTTATGTATGATTAAACATGGATGGCAATCATGATGAATGGTGTTACTTAGCCGATAGTGATTTACAAGCGGTAGCAATGCATTAATACCAATGAATTTAATACTTAGCTTTCCGCAGGAAGATTTGTAAAATTTAAAATTGTTGATCTATGGGTGTGACAACCCGCGTTCTTTAGCCCCTGCTATTGGCATATGAGTTAACTTAAGATATCGTATACCACTGGCAATATCAGTGCGATATCACTAGCCAAAGTGATATCTTAGGGGTGCTGGTGGATGAAGTTTTTTCAATTAACGATAGCATCGCTTAGTCTTAGCTATGGAATATTCTTTGATGATGACACGCCATTTTTTTAAAAATGTGTTTGGTAGTAGAACTTACAATGTCACAACAACACATAAAACCCTTTTAAGAACAAGGTCTCACAACAACATGCTTTCTAAGGTGTTGATAGACGTAAATTTTTCATATATGTTTTGGTTATTTTAAATATAAAAATGTATATAATAGTTGCTTGGAATGCTGATAGATGTGAAACCCAGAATAATTTTAATGATTTTAGTTTAAAAATTCTGAATGTAGTTTGTAGTTTTTTTTTTTTTTTATTCTCGATGTAGTTTGGTTTATTGAGTACGATTTTGACCATAGCTTGAACTATAAAATTGATATTTCGCTCGTAAGCCTCGAAAAACTATTAAAAACTGTGTTTTGAGTTCAACGATCCCCCAAGTTATCATGAAATTTGTTGTTTTTTTATCTAATTGACTCAAAAAGTAAGGTTGTTTTCGTATTCAGCACGCAAAAATACATCAGAAAATGATTTTTATTATATGATCCGATGGCTTTTACAAGTATGACATCGAAAAAACTAATCTTTCATGTTGAGGTGGTTGAATTGCAGCCGCCATACTGGTCCACATGTTGAATTTTTCACAAAGCCCATGAATAAAATCAAACTAGAAGGTAATATCTAAAAAATGAGCCTAACTGGAATTTTATAGGTTGCTCCAATTTTTGGACAGAGGGGGTGGCAGTGTTGACAGAGAATGCCTCTTTCTCTCTGACGTTTACATCCCATGGAGGGATTTTGCCGTCTGTGCAATCAGCTTCCAATCATCTGGTTCCATGACCAGTTGACCCCAGTTTCGACATCCTACATCAATATAAAAAACAAATTAAGTACTAAGCTTTTTTTTGTTTGGTTTTCAATTTTTATTAATAAAATAATTTTATTAATATTATTGCCGTCATGTGAAAATATTTTGAATTAAATTTTTATTTAAAATTTTAAATTAAAGAAATTTTAAATAAAAATTTAATTCAAAATATTTTCACATGACGGCAATAATATTAATAAAATTATTTTATTAATAAAAAGTCCAAGCGGCACGTATATCCGCTAGAAATAGGTAGATTTCGAGATCAGACAGTTTTGTGTGCCAGTAGAATCTGATGTATCAGATTAGTTTAAACAAAACAAACTAATTTAAAACAGATATCGAACAAATTTTAAAAAGAAAATTAGCTACCTACAAGCAAAATTATATCTATCCAATTTTGCAACAAACAAATATCAAATCTACCACAGAACATGTGTGTGACAATTTATGACACAAACCTATTCTATATCATTTGTCGTGCATTTACTGCAAAATATCAAAATAGTTTATTTCTAAGAAAAAAAAATTAATTTCTTCTATTCAAATCTTTTATTTTTTTGACTGTTATAAGGTTGACATTGACTGTTATAAGGTTTTTGGAAATTGTAGTTGGGGATTGTTGCAAATTTTTTTGTTGAAGCCAACAAGTCAAAAACCTCTAACTGCAGAGGTTTATATTTATAAGAAACGGATTAAAATGTCTCCACAGATTCTAAATTTATGAAGATTGTAAAAATATTAGTATCCAAACGGCCGTTATAACGGATTAAAAGAACTACTTTTTTTTCTAGTCTAAAGCCTATAGTTCCTTAACCATGTGTCAGATTTTTCTGATTTACGAACTTGTCCAAGATATTAATAAAACACACATTTTTAAGAAAGGTTTTTTGATCTGGCTCGACAAATGCAACCGTGAGAGTGCCGGTTGATTCAAACGCATTTTGAGTTTTACAAGCTTTGTTGTTGGAGCCGCTCACTCTGAAACCTCCAACTGCAGAGGTCTTTTTTTTGAAAGAAACTGATTAAAGAGGTTTCAAAAATTCTAAATTTATGAAGTTTTTAAAAATATTAGAATCCAAACGGCCGTTATAACGGATCTAAAAAACAGAGTTTTTTTCTAGTATAAAGCTTCTAGTTTCTTAACCATGTGTTGGATTGGGCTGATTTACGAACTTGTTCAAGATATTAATAAAACGCACATTTTTAGAAAAGGCTTTTTGATCTGGCCTTATAAATGCGACCGTGAGAGTGCCGGTTGTTTTAAAAAAAAAATTTTTTTTGCAAACTTTTTTGTTGGAACCGCCCACTCAGGAACCTCTAACTGCAGAGGTCTACTTTTAAAACAAATTGATAAAAAAGATTCCAAAGATTCTAAATTTGTTAAATTTTTTGAAATATTAGTATCCAAACGGCCGTTATAACGGTTTTAAAAAATCAATTTTTTTCAGAAAAAAGCCTCTAGTTTCTTAACCACGTGTCGGATTTTGCTGATTCACGAACTTGTCCAAGATATTATTAGAACACACAAGTACAGAAAATTTTTTTGATCTAGCTCAACAAATGCGACCGTGAGAGTGCCGGTCGTTTTCGTTATATCTCATATCGTTTATATATATATATATATATATATATATATATATATATATATATATATATATATATATATATAAATTTTTTTTTTTTTTTGTTTTTTCGTCTCCGCTTTTCATATATAGTCGTTTGGCACAAAAATTTTTCCGAAATTCCGAGATGAAGCCCATTGCAATAGGTAGATTTTTATATGAAATCTACCTAAAATTGAAAACCAAACAAAAAAAAGCTTAGTACTTAATTTGTTTTTTATTTTAATTGTGAAGTGGGTGATTTATTCACATATACAGAAAGATATTAATAGCATCTTTCAACATGAATCCTACATCAAGAAGGTCTTGAATGATATCATCACGCCAGCGTTGTCTAGGTCTTCTTCCTCTTCGACGAACACCAGCTGGTTGTTGTTGGGACGCTTTTTTAATCATTCTATCTAATGGTGCCCTTTCTACATGACCAAACCATCTAATCCGGTTAGATTTAATGAATCCGATTACATCGCAACCTCCAAGAAGCTGTCTGATTTCATGATTCATTCGGATTCTATACTGATTTTCAGCAACTTTACATGGAGCATAAATTGTTCGTATGACCTTCCTCTCGAATGTTGATAGAATTCTACAATCGGAGGAAGTCAGTGTCCAGCTTTCGCTTCCAAAGGTAAGCACAGGTCGGATTAATGCTTTGTAAAGCGTGAGTTTGCACGACTGCGAAAGATGTTTTGATCGCAAAAGTTTTGAGTATGCGTAGAAAACTCTGTATGCGGTTGAGACACGGGCTTTAATATCTGCCTGCATGTCATTTGACGATGTTATTACAGACCCGCGGTATTTAAAGTTTTCTACACGTTACAATTCATAGTCGCCAGTATTCAGATTGCCGGGAGGTATATTCCTTGATGTTGTTAAAAGTTTAGTCTTGCCGGTGTTGATGCATAATCCAAGTCGTTTAGCATTTCTTTCAAGCTGAGAGAGACTATCCCTAATATCGCTTGGCCTACATCCGAGAAGCGCAATATCATCTGCATAGCCAAGAATTTGACTAGATTTGTTAAATATGCAGTTTTGTGTCTCAATTCGGCTTCTTCTTATCGCATACTCAAGCGCCAAATTAAATAGTACGGGCGCGAGTGCACCACCTTGTCGAACACCTGATATTATATCAAAAGAGTCAGAAACTGTTCCTTTGATTACTATTCTACATTGATCCCGATGTTGTGAGTTTGCCCAGGGAAACAAGTTTCACTGGAATACCAAGGCATATGAGTGCAGACCAGAGGTTATCGCTGATGATCCTATCATATGCTTGCTTGAAATCAACGTAGAGCTGGTGAATGCTGATGTTGTACTCCCAACATTTTTCCAGAATCATCCTTAAGGTAAAACATTGATCTGCGGTTGAGCGGTTGGGACGAAAACCACACTGATAGTCACTGATGATAGATTCGGCGAACGGGATGAGTCGAGCAAGTACGACATTAGCTAGTATTTTATATGCAGTGTTCAACAGTGCGATGCCACGATGATTCGCACACTTTAGACGGTCACCTTTCTTATGTAGCGGAACAATGAGAGCTGTTTTCCATTCAGCAGGTAGTTCTTCTTGGTCCCAGATTGCAAGAATCAGATCGTATATACGTGAGACCGGAGCTGCTCCTCCATTTTTCAGAAGTTCTGCGGGAATACCATCGAAACCTGGTGATTTGCCATTTTTCAGTTTTTTAATGCCAGCTTCCACTTCTTCTATTGCTGGGTAAGGGACAAAAATCTCCTCAGTTGATGGAGCAATTCCTCGAATAGGATTAACTTCATTCGTCCTATTCAGTAGGTCTTGAAAGTGGGATCGCACCACTGCCGGCACGTTCACTTGGTGTAAGTCATTATTGTCATTTTTGATGGTTGTAGATCTTGGGTGGAAATCTTTTGTCAGATTCCGTGCATTGGCAAAGCACTCTTTTGAATTTTCGTTGGTCGTATGTTGGTTGATGTTTTCGGCGCAGCTCTTCATGTGTTCGCGTTTCTTTTTACGTAGAAGTTTTGCTGAAACTTTTCTGGCGCATAGATAATCAGCTTGGGAGCTTCGGGTGTTCCTTGTTAACCATTTTTCTCGCAGTTTTTGTTTATGTTCAATGGATTGGCTGCGTTCGTTCGTCGTCAAACCATTCGTTGTGTGATTTCGGTGGTCGTTTTCCGATTGTAGTTTGTGCTGCGGCTATAATGGTTGATTGAAGCGTTTGCCATTCTTCTTGTATGTTTAATGGCATCTCAGAAGAGATGTCATGATCTTCTATGTTTTGTGTTATTGTTTCCTGATATCTATTCAGCGTTTCCGGATGTTTAAATGCTTCGACATTCCAGCGCACGGTCTTTTTTGCTTGTCTGTTAAATGTAGATGATAATTTGCACTTGTACTTAAAGATGACAAGCATATGATCGGTGTCCATATCAGCCCATATCAGCACCTCTGTATGATCGAACGTCAGTTATACTTGTAGAGTGTCTCTTAGAGATCATAACGTGATCGATTCGATTTTCCGTTCTTCCATCATTTGATATCCACGTTACCTTGTGAATCCTCTTGTGAGGGAAGAAAGTGCTGGAAATTACTAGATCATACATCATAGCCACCTCGGCTGCACGAAAACCGTTATTGTTGCTGTTATGATGCAAGCTGTTAGGGCCGATATGTGTTTTAAGTTCTGCAATCCTACCAATTTGAGCATTAAAGTCACCTTCACGATTTTTATATCGTGCCGCGGGATGTTATTGATAACTTCTTCGAGTTCTAGGAAGAACAGGTCTTTATTAATATCATCTGCTTTGTCTTCAGTAGGTGCATGAACATTGATGATCGTTACATTGAATTTTTGAGTGCGGACTCTGTGTGCATAACCGCATATTAATTGAGCAGAAGTGGATAACATGCCGATTCACGCGACGGTGTATAAGAAAGCCAACTCCTTCTCCAGCCAACTCAAATTCTCCTCCGTTTTGATGACCGCAATAATACAGAGTGTATCCTTTCGCTGTTTCATGGATTCCACTACCTGGCCATGTTAGTTCTTGTAATGCCACTATATCCAGTGTGTTTGTTGTGTGAGTTTTAGGAGATCTCCTGGTCTTCTAAAGCTTAGCGCGTTCCTGGTTCCCATTTTTAAATCGTAGTCCGGGTACAGTTTCCGAGGTCGTTCCAATAATGATTCCGAGATATTCCGAGGCCTGTGTACAGAATTAATGACAATAATTTTTTTACGGAAATGGGGTGTTAGCCCTTCGCCCAACCCAAATTTTTGTGAATGGGTTCGTTCTGCATCTTAAGGTCACCAGAAACAACTTTTTTACACGTTTATATAGCAAACCGCTTGATCCAAGACAGATGCCCGCTGCAAGCCGCCCCTAACATGGAGAACAGACGCTTTCTACAGATTTATATAGCGAGCCGCTTGATCCAAGACATATGCCCGCTCCAAGCCGCTCCTAACATGGAGAACAGACGCTTGAGTTGCACTGGTTTTATGGCGCCAATGACTCGCCATTTCGCAGAATCATTGAGTATAAGCAGTATTTACTTTGCCCCTCAACTACACCAACCTAGTTCTGTTAGCGTTACGCTAACCTGTCCATGCTACCTGGTAGCGTTACGCTACCAGGTAGCACGGCGTGGACGTAGAATTTCGGATTTTTGTTACCCATATATAACTATTACGCTTTAAAAATAGACGCTACGAAAATAGTCCGTCTAGTTTTCAAGCAAAAGTTGACTAGAAAATTATTAAAATTGTAAATGTTGACAGTAAGTAATTAAGAAAACTTAGCATTAACCTCAACTCGATCGTCAGATTCCATCGTCGTTTCTTACCGACTGTTAAACTAAATTATACAGTGTTTCTTAAGTTACGGATATATTTAAGTTAACGTTAAGGATTACTTTAACGACTAGTACACAGTTGAAAAAGTTACTGCAATTTTTAATACAATCCTTGCAATATGGGTTATGTAAAGCAAGTTATTATTAAATTGCAAAGCAAATGTTGCATTAAAACTAATTTGAATGCAAAACTACAAATTTTAGTACAACTCTAACATCATAATTTATTTTTTTATAGAAATGGTAGAAGTTTGAAAACAACTTACTACGCTAGAAGTTTGAAAACAACTTGCTACGCTAGAAGTCTGAAAACAACTTGCTAATGCAAAGAGCATTATATTTAACCTTAAAGCAAGCTTTTAGACCGGGAGGCAGCGTTGCAAATGAAAAAGTCATTTGATGCCTGTTGATTTTTATTTATCTTCTTATATATTAATACGTTAGAAAAAAACTTTGTGGAGCCTAAGGCTTTTTTATTCGCAGATGGATTCATTTCAAATTTTCACAGCTAACTGATATTAGTGTAACCTATATTCGGATTCGGATTCACACAAATCGGATCATAAATAAAAAAGTTATTATATACGGAAAACTTTTTATATACATATGCATTATAAGTTTACATACATACAAAAACGAAATTAAAAATTTATTTTATTTTTTTATATTTTATTTTTTTATATTTTCATTTTTATATATTAGCTATCGAACAACGAACAACGAACAACAAAAACGAAACTTAAAAATTTATTTTCTTTTTTATATCTATTTTTTCTCATTCACTTCAGTCGTCTTTTGTCTTTGAACAAGGACGGTTTTCGATATTATTTCGATTATTTTGTTTATTGATATAAAGATATTTGATAATTGATATAAAGATATTTGATATTGATATAAAGATATTTTGTTTGATATTGAATTTATTTGATATTGATATTATTTGATATTTTTGATATTTTAATTTTTTGATATTTTTGATATATTGATATATTTATTTATTTCGATGCCAAGACCACGTCGTAAACGTTTGGATGTGAGTGGTCCGTCGAGTCGTCGGAATAAAAGAGACTAGGAGGGCCCGGCGTGCTTCGCTACGCTTATAAATAAAGTTTTTGCGTAGACCACGCTTATAAATAAAGTTTTTGCGTAGACATTATGTTGACGTAGAAGCAATGATTTCAAAAAGTGGTAATGAGAAATGCTAGCATATAATTTTTAATTTTTCTTTTTAAATATATGAATGAAAAATAATCAGAACTCTAGCTGATCAGTTCGGATATATGACAAATTAGCGATCAAATAAGTTTTCAAGTAAGCTTATTTGATCTCTAACTTATTTGATCGCTAATTTTTCATATATCCGAACTGATCAGCTAGAGTTCTGATTATTTTTCAAGTGAACCTGGATCATTTGCCAAAGATTCATCAAGATCCTATGCAGAAAGGTCTTGACTGTATTGCATTTTTATACTGATGTATACGAGGAGCTGACCTATAATCCCCCCATCCGCCAATCAGCTGATCACTGTTTTTTCAATTGTTATGGTGTAAGCATGCATCATACAAATTTTGAAGCGGCATCAAATTACTTTTGGAATTCGTTTTTTTTTACCAGTTTAAAACTCCCCCAGAACCACACCCCCATAAGTCTGACGGCTGACTCTTATTTTCTACATCACAAATAATTAATTATTAATCTATCTGTAAAAATTAAATTCAATTGGCATCAAAACACTAACAAAAATGCAACACTGCTTCCCGGTCTATTTGCATTGTTCTATAATTGAGGTTTCCGTAGGACCTATGTGTAGCAATTTGCATTATATATTAAGCTTTTTTACTGTGTATAAACAATTTAGCATTGGAATTAAACCACTCAAAAACTTTTTATTGTTTTCTTCTAAAACGTTTATTTAATTATAATAACCAGAAATTATAACAATAATATTTACTTTACCTAACAAAAAGATGATTATCGATATCGATAAAATAATCTTCGTATTGCGTGCGTGCTTTAAATAATTTATGCTCAACATAACATTCGATTGAATTAAATTTTAATAGAAATGTAAAGCGTTTACACTACTTAGATGACTTCCCCTAAGAGAGAAGAAAATTTATTCATAAAAGCGAATTGACAAAAAAAAATTAATTCCAATTAAGATTAATATATAAAAAAACAAGAGCTTTTTCTTAGTCAAAATTTATATATTATATATGTGTAGGTAGTTACGTGGATGATGAACTTTTTCGCTCCCACTTATTTTGGTCGTAAACTCGTAATAATTTAGAATTGACTTAAAAGTAAATCATAATTTTATATAAACATTTTGTTTATGAAAATAAGGTAAATTATTTTGAAGTTAATTGAACATAAATAATACGAATACAATGAGGTTGGTTTAGACTTTAGATGGATTAGGAAGAAGAGAAACTTTTTGACAACTATGCCTGAAAAGATGTTAGACTAATGATTAAATTTATTTGTTTTTGATTAAAAGGTTAGCATTTAGCAGCAATCCTTAAGGATTGCCGCGTACACTCGTATCATGAATTCATGATACGAGTGTATGCATCCAACAAATAGTGGCTAAGTAATCCATTTCAATGCAATTGGGTGTTTGCAGGGGTTGTGCAGGGTATCCAATTAATCGACTTTTTCACTAACCAGGTAATCGTCTAACTTTTTTTTTAATTAAGCAATTAACCGATTAATCGGAACATAATATATTATAAAATGCATATTTGGGTATTTAGACATAGTTCGCAAATTTTTTATTCGTTAAATAAACTTAACAATCCCTCCCATTCAACAATTAAGATTTCAGGAAAATAATTTTTTAAATTACTTTATATGTAGTTTCATATTTTATATATAATAAAGCATCAAATCCGCTTTATTTATTTCGTGAAAAATAATAAAAATAATAATTTTTGGATTAAACTCAAACTTAAAGAACACAAATTTCGATAATTCGGTGTTGGAACATTTTCGGTACAGTCGAAAAGAATCCACTAAAGATGAAAAACGTGTTCTAGACAGAGTTGTGAAAACTTGACCATTTTTGATTTTCCTGAAACTTGGCATATAAGTAGTATGGACAAAATAAAAAATACAACTTTTTTAAAAAATTTTTTAAAGTGCATAGTTTGAGCATAACCCAAACATGCATGAAAAATGAAAATTCTACCAATCCGATGTAACTTTGAAATTAAATTGCTCAAGAACGGCTATACCGATTTCATCAAACTTTTTTTGTTTGATAGATAATTAGTTAGTCGTTTGAAAAAAAGTTAATTTATTGTTTTTATAATTAGTTTTTAACTAAAAATATTAAAAAACTTTTTTAAAGATGGCACTAGGGTCGAACATCAATTGGAATTTAATTAATTTTTTTTCTGAAAACAGTTCTATCCTTATTCTAAAATATATCAAATTTACAAAAAGGCGTAAATTCTTGTTCTTGAGATATTTAATTTTAAAGATTTTTAGTCCGATTAAAATTCTAATTGTTCATTATTTTCTCGAACTTCAGTGGTTAAAATTTTTTGATGATAAAAATTGTTCGAAAAAATAATGAACAAATTGAATTTCAGACGGACTAAAAATCTTTAAAATTAAATATCTCAAGAACACGAATTACCGCTCTTTGTAAATTTGATATATTTTAAAGTAAGGTTAGAACTATATTTAAAAAAAAAAAAGTCCAAGCGGCACGTATATCCGCTAGAAATAGGTAGATTTCGAGATCAGACAGTTTTGTGTGCCAGTAGAATCTGATGTATCAGATTAGTTTAAACAAAACAAACTAATTTAAAACAGATATCGAACAAATTTTAAAAAGAAAATTAGCTACCTACAAGCAAAATTATATCTATCCAATTTTGCAACAAACAAATATCAAATCTACCACAGAACATGTGTGTGACAATTTATGACACAAACCTATTCTATATCATTTGTCGTGCATTTACTGCAAAATATCAAAATAGTTTATTTCTAAGAAAAAAAAATTAATTTCTTCTATTCAAATCTTTTATTTTTTTGACTGTTATAAGGTTGACATTGACTGTTATAAGGTTTTTGGAAATTGTAGTTGGGGATTGTTGCAAATTTTTTTGTTGAAGCCAACAAGTCAAAAACCTCTAACTGCAGAGGTTTATATTTATAAGAAACGGATTAAAATGTCTCCACAGATTCTAAATTTATGAAGATTGTAAAAATATTAGTATCCAAACGGCCGTTATAACGGATTAAAAGAACTACTTTTTTTTCTAGTCTAAAGCCTATAGTTCCTTAACCATGTGTCAGATTTTTCTGATTTACGAACTTGTCCAAGATATTAATAAAACACACATTTTTAAGAAAGGTTTTTTGATCTGGCTCGACAAATGCAACCGTGAGAGTGCCGGTTGATTCAAACGCATTTTGAGTTTTACAAGCTTTGTTGTTGGAGCCGCTCACTCTGAAACCTCCAACTGCAGAGGTCTTTTTTTTGAAAGAAACTGATTAAAGAGGTTTCAAAAATTCTAAATTTATGAAGTTTTTAAAAATATTACAATCCAAACGGCCGTTATAACGGATCTAAAAAACAGAGTTTTTTTCTAGTATAAAGCTTCTAGTTTCTTAACCATGTGTTGGATTGGGCTGATTTACGAACTTGTTCAAGATATTAATAAAACGCACATTTTTAGAAAAGGCTTTTTGATCTGGCCTTATAAATGCGACCGTGAGAGTGCCGGTTGTTTTAAAAAAAAAATTTTTTTTGCAAACTTTTTTGTTGGAGCCGCCCACTCAGGAACCTCTAACTGCAGAGGTCTACTTTTAAAACAAATTGATAAAAAAGATTCCAAAGATTCTAAATTTGTTAAATTTTTTGAAATATTAGTATCCAAACGGCCGTTATAACGGTTTTAAAAAATCAATTTTTTTCAGAAAAAAGCCTCTAGTTTCTTAACCACGTGTCGGATTTTGCTGATTCACGAACTTGTCCAAGATATTATTAGAACACACAAGTACAGAAAATTTTTTTGATCTAGCTCAACAAATGCGACCGTGAGAGTGCCGGTCGTTTTCGTTATATCTCATATCGTTTATATATATATATATATATATATAAATTTTTTTTTTTTTTTGTTTTTTCGTCTCCGCTTTTCATATATAGTCGTTTGGCACAAAAATTTTTCCGAAATTCCGAGATGAAGCCCATTGCAATAGGTAGATTTTTATATGAAATCTACCTAAAAGTTAAAATTTGATTGATTTTAAAATTTTTTGTTAATGGAAGTTGTTTGAAAAAATGAAGAAAAATTCGAATTTCAGTCGTACTAAAAATCTGTAAAACTAAATATCTCAAGAACAAGAATTTACGCCTTTTTGTAAATTTGATATATTTTAGAATAAGGATAGAACTGTTTTCAGAAAAAAAATTAATTAAATTCCAATTGATCTTCAACCCTAACGCCATCTTTAAAGTTTTTTTATATTTTTATTTAAAAATAAATTATAAAAACAATAAATAACAATAAAAACAATAAATTTTTTTTCAAACGACTAACTAATCATCTATCAAACAAAAAAAAGTTTGAGTAAATCGGTATAGCCGTTCTTGAGCAATTTAATTTCAAAGTTACATCGGATTGGTAGAATTTTCATTTTTCATGCATGATGGGGTGCTCCCTAATCTCAAACTATGCACTTTAAAAAATTTTTAAAAAAGTTGTATTTTTTATTTTGTCCATACTACTTATATGCCAAGTTTCAGGAAAATCAAAAATGGTCAAGTTCAAATCTCGACTTTGTCACCTGCGTAGATAACGTTTTTCATCTTTAGTATTTATCGCAAACACTTTTTATGTTATAACTGTTTGCCACAAAAGCTTTCTATCACTGATGACAAACAATTTCTTGTGTATAGAAAACAACAAATTTTGTTCAAATACTAAAAATATTTTCCTTGAACAATAATATTATTTGCAACAAACAATACTCACGAACACTTTTTTCGTATAATCAGCTACTAAAAAACGTCTCCATTTAGATTTTCGAGAAAATATTACAAAATCAAAAATTCATATTTCTTTCAAAATTTCAAAAATTTTGTAAAAATTATATAGTACAAAAAAAAATTTAAACTTTAAAAAATCCAAAATTCAAAAAATATTCCAAAAATTATTACAAAGTCAAAGATTGAAACTTCAATTGAATTTTGAAAAAAATTCTAAAAACATTGCAAAAATTATAACAAAAATTGAAACTGAAAAATATGGAGGGGCTGAAATCTCACAGCTCTGAGATATCAAGACTTCGGTCTGGGTTAAGGTTTTTGATATAGTTTTTGGCAAAAAACTTTTATGAGGACATGGTTTTTAGTTTTGGGCAGCGATGTATATCAAACATAACTCTTTGTTAAAGTACAAGTATTTTTTTAATCTCTGTTTAGAAATTTATTACAAAACTAACACGAAACATCAATACGATGCCGGAAAATTAAAAAAGATCATAAATAAACATAATTTAGTGAAAAGATGATACAATCAGCAAACTACTCAAAAACCTCTCCATTTAGCGTTTCGAGAAAATATTACAAAATCACAAATTCATATTTCTTTCAAAATTCCAAAAATATTGTAAAAATTAAATAAAATCAAACTTTTTTCAAAATTCTAAAAATATTCCAAAATTATTACCAAAGATTAAACTTTTTTCAAAAATTCTGAAAATATTGCAAAAATTATACAAAATCAAAAATTGAAACTTTTTCCAAAATTCCAAAAATATTCCAAAAATTAAAATAAAATCAAATATTTAAACTTTTTCTAAATTCTAATAATATTCCAAAAATTCTTAAAAATTCAAAAATTCAAACTTTTTCCAAAACTCTAAAAATATTACAAAAATTATAACAATATCAAAAATTGAAACTTTTTCCAAAATTATAAAAATTAAAATAAAATCAAAAATTTAAAATTTTTCAAAATTCTAAAAATATTCCAAAAATTCTTACAAAATCAAAAATTGAAACTTTTTCAAAATTCCAAAAATATTCAAAAACTATAACAAATTCAAAAATGTCCATGTCCAATTTCATTTTTAATTATATTTTCAGCAAACTATTCAAAAACCTTCAATTTAGCGATTCGAGAAAATATTACAAAATCACAAATTCATATTTCTTTCAAAATTCCAAAAATATTGTAAAAATTATAATAAAATCAAACTTTTTTCAACATTCTAAAAATATTCCAAAAATTATTACAAAATCAAAAATTGAAACTTTTTTCAAAATTCCTAAAATATTCCAAAAATTCTTACAAAATTAAAACTTAAAACTTTTTCCAAAATTCTAAAAATATTGCAAAAATTATTACAAAATCAAAAATACAACCTTTTTTCAAAATTCCAAAAAAAATTTAAAAACTATAACATATTAAAAAATTTCCATGTCCAAATTCATTTTCAACTTCATTTACGTCATAAAAACAGCTACATTTTTTTCCCCAAAAAATTGGCTAAAAAATTCAATGAAATCATTTTTTGACACGCTTGACATTATTTTTTTGACAAACTTATAATGCCATAATTCTCTATAATAATAATATATTTTCATGTTATACAAATTATTAAATTAATTTTTTTCCAAAAACTTGGGTAAAAAAATAAATAAAAATCTTTCTTTTGACACACTTGACAACATTTTTTTGACAAACTTATAATACCATAGTTCTCAATAATAATAATAAAATTTCATTTCAAACAAAATTTTAATTTAATTTTTTCCAAAAAGTTGGGTAAAAAAATAAATAAAAATCTTTTTTTGACACACTTGACAACATTTTTTTGACAAACTTATAATGCCATAGTTCACAATAATAAAATAAAATTTCATTTCGAACAAGATTTTAATTTAATTTTTTTCCAAAAAATTGGGTAAAAAAATAAATAAAAATCTTTCTTTTGACACACTTGACAACATTTTTTTGACAAACTTATAATGCAGTAATCTAGATTTTGGTCTCACATACCAATCCCTACCATCAAGATCTCTCCAAATTTAAATTTTCTACTCGTAATCACTTAAAATGATCGATTTTTAAGCAAAAAATATGCAAATTTCCATGTTTTGACACACTTGACGATTTTTTTGACACACTTCCGGTACAGTTATCGAACACATCGTCCTTTCGGCTCTTCCCATTGAGTAAACCTATTTTTAGAAAAAAAAAATTTTGAAATCCGTCCAGCGGTTTTCTAGATTTCGTCGGTTGTGACGGCCGGACGGACGGCCGGACGGACGGCCAACAGACAGACACACATTTTTTTTTTTGCTTTTTTAGAATCAGTATGTCCTAAAACGTCGAGAAATGCCAAAAAAAGTGGGGGTAAGAATTTCACTTTGAGCTCATGAATGTAATACTTAGGTCTTTCAGACCGAAGTAATTGAATTGAAACTGAAAATTGAAACTGAAAACTGAAAATTGAAATTGAATATTCTTAAAATATTGCAAAAATTATAACTAAATCAAAAATTTAAACTTTTTCCAAAATTCTAAAAATATTTCAAAAATTTGAAATTCAAAAAAGTTTTTCCAAAATTCTAAAAATATCTCACAAAAATTAAAACAAAATCAAAAATACAAATTTTTTTCAAAATTCCAAAATTATTTAAAAAATCATAATAAAATCAAATATTTAATCTTTTCAAAACTGTAAAAATATTCCGAAAATTCTTACAAAATCCAAAAAATTATGCAAATTTCCTTGTTTTGACACACTTGACGAATTTTTGACACACTTCCGGTACAGTTATCGAGCATGCCAAAACCAAAAACCATAATGAAGTCGCGTGCTGGTGTTTGTTTCATAACCTCTTCCGGTGCTATGTAGAAAGTATCCTTCTCGTCGACGGTCTTAGCTTCAGTAGGCGCATGCACGGCAATTAGAGAATTATTGTTGGTCCGCGTACCCGTAGGTGGCAGATTCTCTCATTGACCGGAATGAATTTCATCACAGCTTCTTGTATGAGTACACCAAATTCTCTTCGAGAAGGATGACCACTACAGTATAAAGAGTGACTATCCATATCTTGTTTTCCGATTATCGGCTGTCTAATTTCTTGCAGAGCTATGATATCCATCTCATACCTCTCAGCCTCTGTTTCTAGACTTATAAGAGCATCAAGAGCGCTCAGACTGCGCACGTTCCAATTCGGTAGTCTGGTCATTTTTCACGTACAGGTAAAATTTTTGTGTCTGGGTCGGTTATTCTCTTTCTGATTACCCAATTTAACAAATTAGTTCCGGGGTAAGGGTGTTAACCTTAGCCACAACCCAAATTGCCGTGAATGGGACCGTTCTGCATCTTAAAGTTACCAGAAACAACCTTTTTACACGTTTATATAGCGAGCCGATTTATCCAAGACAGAAGCCCGCTCCCAGCCGCCCCTAACACGGAGAACAGACGCTTGTGTCGCATTGGTTTTAAGGCACTAATTTTTCGTGATGAAGCGTCATTGACTAAGCAGTTTTTAACCTGCTTGTCTCCGATGCACCAATCTAATTATGTCAGCATTACCCAGGCAGAACGGCGGGGACGTCGAATTTGGGATTTCGCTACCCTAGACGGAGATATAGAAGACTTAAAAAAATTTCCTTGTTTAATAGCCTTAACGTAGCGGCTTTATAAAAATTTCGTGAACCAGTTGGGTGCTCACCAAATTTCTTAGCTTCTTTCCTAATAAATTATAGATGTTTCTTTGCATCTATTAATTTTCTACATAAATTTCTTTGTATTCGGTATAATCTAAGGGTTTCATCAGTTTTGTTTATTCAAAACTTTTGAAAGGGCTTTTTATACAATAATTTAAAATTTCATCGTCCAATAAAAATACATGTTATTTTTTGTTGTCATAGTCATACAATTGTCATACAATTGTATGACTATGACAAGTTGTCATACAATTTGTTTGAAAAAAATAACAAATATCGTAAAAATATGGAAAGAAATAGCGACTTTTTCTGCCGCCGTAAAAATATGAAATTACTTCACTCCCGCCGTAGAAAAAAATGGCCGCTTTGATTATACATAAAAAAAGTAAGACTTTAACTTTCTCGCTAGTAAAGTTAAACTTTACAACCGTTTGCCGAAAAACAGTTTTAATGTTGTGTAATAGGACTTACAATATGTGACACAACAACAAATAGATCTTTTAAGATCTAGGTTCACAACCACGTGCGTTCTGAGGTGTTGATGGACGCAATTTTGCTTTCGATAAGTGTGTTCAACGAATATTTTTGAATTGTTGGCAAGTAGCTATTTTGGAGTTTTTAAAAGTAGCGAAATAAGATTTTACTATAATTCAATCGCTTTCTATCTTTCTTTACTATAATTCAATCGCTTTCTATCTTCTTAGCTTTCTTTCTATTTCTATACTATCTGAAAGTAATTACTTCCCGAATTACTTAGATTGTGACGTCGTGAAAGTAACGTAAAGTTTTTTTTTCACTAATGATTTAATTTGAAATGATAATGAAAAGTAAAACCAGCAAAGAAACGTGGTACATTTTATAACTAAAAATATGGAGGGGCTGAAATCGCACAGCTCTGAGATATCAAGACCTCGGTCTGGGTTAAGGATTTTGATATAGTTTTCGGCAAAAACCTTTTATGAGGATAGTTTTTAGTTTTGGGCAGCGATGTATATCTTTGTCAAATTACAAGTATTTTTTTATCTCTGTTTAGAAAGTTATTACAAAACTAACACGAAACATCAATATACGTTGCCGGAAAATTAACAGATCATAAATTTACATAATTTAGTGAAAAGATGATACAATCAGCAAACTACTCAAAAACCTCTCCATTTAGAGTTTCGAGAAAATATTACAAAATCACAAATTCAAATTTCTTTCAAAAATTCCAAAAATATTATAAAAATTAAATTAAATCAAACATTTTTCAAAATTCTAAAAACATTCAAAAAATTATTACAAAATCAAAGATTAAATTTTTTTTCAAAAATTCTAAAAATATTGTAAAAATTAAACAAAATTAAAAATTGAATCTTTTCCAAAAATATTCCAAAAATTAGAATAAAATCAATTATTTAAACTTTTTCTAAATTCCAATAATATTCCAAAAATTCTTAAAAATTCAAATTTTCTCCAAAATTCTAAAAATATTGCAAAAATTTTACAAAATCAAAAATTCAAACTTTTTTCAAAATTCCAAAAATTATAATTAAATAAAAAATTTAAAAATTTTTCAAAATTCTAAAAATATTGCAAAAATTCTCACAAAGTCAAAAATTAAAACTTTTTCAAAATTCTAAAAATATTGCAAAAATTATTACAAAATCAAAAATACAAACTTTTTTTAAAATTCCAAAATTATTTCAAAAACTATAACAAATTCAAAAATTTTCATGTCCAATTACATTTACGTCATAAAAACAGCTAAATTTTTTTTCCAAAAAATTGCGTAAAAAAATAAATGAAATCATTTTTTGACACACTTGACATTATTTTTTTGACAAACTTATATTGCCATAATTCTCTACAATAGTAATAAAATTTGATGTCATACAAATAATAATTTAATTTTTTTCCAAAAAATTGGGTAAAAAAACAAATAAAAATCTTTC
Source organism: Diogma glabrata (assembly GCA_963693315.1). Lineage (NCBI taxonomy): Eukaryota > Metazoa > Arthropoda > Insecta > Diptera > Cylindrotomidae > Diogma > Diogma glabrata. The sequence continues at coordinate 191,710,124 of OY856188.1, read as the reverse complement.
TTTTGACACACTTGACAATATTTTTTTGACAAACTTATAATGCAATAATCTAGTTTTTGGTATCACATACCAATCCCGACCATCAAGATTTCTCCGCATTCTTTGTTCCTACTCGTAATCAATTAAAATGAACATTTTTTAAGCAAAAAAATGCATATTTCCTTGTTTTCACACACTTGACGATTTTTTGACACACTTCCGGTACAGTTATCGAACACATCGTCCTTTCGGCTCTTACCATTGAGTGTACCTATTTTTAGAAACCAAAATTTTTAAAATTCCTTCAGCCGTTTGCTAGATTTCGTCGGTTTTGATGGCCGGACGGCCGGCAGACAGACATATAATTTTGTTTTTTTGAATCAGTAGGTCCTAAAACGTCGAGAAATGCCAAAAAAAGTGGGGGTAAGAATTTCACTTTTAGCTCATGAATGTAATACTTAGGTCTTTCAGACCGAAGTAATTTGTAATTCAATTCATTCCAATTATAAATTCAGTCGTAGAAAATAGTATATTTTTCTACAAGAGATGAAAACATTGTTTTTTTGAAAAACGTTTTTATCTCGCGTAGGAAATGCAATTTTTACTATGATATAATACATATAATCGATATTTACTCTAAATTATAAAATTAGAAATCGACAACAAAACATTCAAGATTCATATTCTATTTTTTCATGGTTACGTTGTTTAAAATACTTTGTAAAATTATATGAAAAACCATAGCAACTTTAATTTGTTATTCTTTTTCACTAGTTAACTTTTCGCATAGAAAAAAATCTTTATAATATAATGAATACTAAAATTTGTTAATGATAACAACGAATTTTAGCAATACGGCAATTTGTTATTAATGATGACAATAATCGTTAAAAACTTATAATTAATTATAAGTATATAATAGTTTTATATGATTTTCTTTTATTTTCAGAATTCAGAAAACCCATGTATTTATATGTTTGGAAAAAAATTTTATGGCTTCTCGTCGCGTCTTTTACACTGACTTGTTGTTTGCAAAAATATATACGATTTTTTAACAAAGCTATTGTAACTAATTTAATTACAATGTACATACATACATACATAGTTACTTTTAGAACACAAAAAGTTTAATTAAAACAACTCGTTTGACACTAAATATTTTTTTATAGTTAACATAAAGTTCTTCAAATATATGCTTTTATTTTATTATTTTACTGTCAACAATCGTATTTCAGAGCTTAAATATAAAAATTTGCGAAACATGTTTGTTTGATATAAGAAAAAATACACTAAGTTATTTCTATAAATTTAAAAGCTTTTTGTTGATTCTAAGAACAAAATGTGAAAATTTCTAAATTTTGAATAAATCTTGAAACACGATTGTGTAAATTTGTGTGGAAACTGAAAAGCAAACGTTTGATATATTTTGTATTGCGGACCAAATTTAAATGGTATTTATATACTTTATGTTGCATCGAGCTATTAGACTCTCAACCTGATTCAAATAATTCAAGTACTATTGACCCTTGTAGAGAGTCTGAAATAATTGAACAGTGGCAATTACAAGTACTATGGGTAATTCTATAAATACAAGAGCAGTCCAACCTAGAATGTCTGAAATTAGTGTAAGTGAACCAGAAGAAAGTATAAACCCCATGCGATTTATATCACCAAATTTATTAAAAATTCAACGATCTCATCTCATTCAAGAATATTAATAGCTATATAGTGCCTCATTTAGTGGAAAACGTATCTCCAATAAAAAAGAAAATGTGTACACGTTCCAGTTCTACACTAAAAAAATCACAAGAAGTTTTACAGTCCATAAGACATACACTCCTTGATGATATATCACCCGAAGTTGCAGAAGAAAATGAACTAAAAGCATTGTATTACGATGAAATCATCAAAAATGTTAAACATCAGTACCAGCATGGTGATTATTTACCACTACGTAAAATTCTGTCAGTATCACAATTTCGTTGTTGTTGTTGTACAATACAAAAAAGTTGGATTTGGGAAATTTATGTCGCTTCGTCGCAGTGGCGGATTACCATAGAGGCGGAAGAGGCGGCCGCCTCGGGCCCCTCATGCACAGGGGCCCCCTCGCTACAAATAGTATTGATATTTTATAGGTATTCAAATATCAGATGACTGCGTTCATTCAACCAAAGTTTTTAAACCTAAAGATTTTTTTAATATTATCCCACATGTAAAAGTGTTAGGTTGTCAATTTGTATTACTTTTTTTCATGTATTGTATTTATGTATTTATGTATGTATTTATCATGTATGTATTTATTTTAATAATTCTAATTTGATAGTTTTATAATTTTTTAATGTACAAATTCGTTTTCCAATTTGTATAGTAAAAAAACATTTTGTTTTGAAAAGTTCCACTGTTACGAATGAATATTAATACTAAAACTTTATTTGCAATGGGTTAACTTATTATATCAATCGCAAAAATATGGAGGGGCTGAAATCTCACAGCTCTGAGATATCAAGACTTCGGTCTGGGTTAAGGATTTTGATATAGTTTTCGGCAAAAAACTTTTATGAGGACATGGTTTTTAGTTTTGGGCAGCGAGGTATATCAAACATAACTCTTTGATAAAGAACTAGTATTTTTTATATCTGTTTAAAAATTTATTACAAAACTAACACGAAACATCAATACGTTGCCGGAAAATTGTAATCAATATTCCAAAAATATTGTTAAATTAAAAAATTAACCCAAAAATATTCCAAAAATTAGAATAAAATCAAATATTTAGATTTTTTCTAAATTCCAAAAATATTTCAAAAATTCTTTAAAATTCAAACTTTTTCCAAAATTCTAAAAATATTGCAAAAATTATTACAAAATCAAAAATTAAAAATTTTTTCAAAATTCCAAAAATTATAATAAAATCAAAAATTTAAAATTTTTCAAAATTCTAAAAATATTCCAAAAATTCTTACAAAATCAACAATTAAAACTTTGGCGGAAATTCTAAGAATATTGCAAAAATTATTACAAAATCAAAAATACAAACTTTTTCAAAATTCCATAAATATTTCAAAAACTATAACAATCAAAAATTTCCATGTCCAATTTCATTTTTAAATTACATTTATGTCATAATAACAGCTACATTTTTTTTCCAAAAAATTGGCTAAAAATAAATAAAATCGTTTTTTGACACACTTGACATTATTTTTTGACAAACTTATAATGCCATAATTCTCTATAGTAATAATAAAATATGATGTCATACAAACTATTAATTTTATTTTTTTCTGAAAAAATTGGGTAAAAACTATATAAAAACCTTTCTTTTGACACACTTGACAACATTTTTTGACAAACTTATAATGCCATAATTCTCAATAATAATAATAAAATTTCATTTCAAAGAAGCAATCGAGTTTTTTCCAAAAAATTAGGTAAAAAACTAAATAAAAATCTTTTGACACACTTGACAACATTTTTTTGACAAACTTATAATGCCATAATTCTCAATGATAATAATAAAACTTCATTTCAAACAAACAATTAATTTTATTTTTTTTTCCAAAAAATTAGGTAAAAAATAAATAAAAATCTTTCTTTTGACACACTTGACAATATTTTTTTGACAAACTTATAATGCAATAATCTAGTTTTTGATCTCACATACCAATCCCGACCATCAACATTTCTCCAAATTTAATGTTCCTACTCGTAATCACTTTATATTAACGTTTTTTAAGCCAAAAATATGAAAATTTGCTATTTTTGACACACATAATGATTTTTTTGACACACTTCCGGTACAGTTATCGAACACAGCGTCCTTTCGGACCTGTCCCTTGTGAATACCTATTTTTAGAAAAAAAAATTTTTGAAATCCGTCCAGCCGTTTTCCCTGCAGCGTAGGTAATGACGGACGGCCGGCCGGCCGGCAGACAGACATACATTTTTTTTTTTTTGCTTTTTTAGAATCAGTAGGTCCTAAAACGTCGAGAAATGCCAAAAAAAGTGGGGGTAAGAATTTCACTTTTGGCTCATGAATGTAATACTTAGGTCTTTCAGACCGAAGTAATTATTGATAAAAACAAAATCCAGATAAGTATTTTTTGGATATTTGAAGTATATTTGAGTTTTATGTTTTCATCAATGATTTTGGATTTCTTTTAAGACCTACAATTTATTGAAAGCATTAAACTGAAAACCTCAATTTTAAGCATATAATTGTACATATTACTTCGGTCTGAAAGACCTAAGTATTACATTCATGAGCCAAAAGTGAAATTCTTACCCCCACTTTTTTTGGCATTTCTCGACGTTTTAGGACCTACTGATTCTAAAAAAGCAAAAAAAAAAAAAATGTATGTCTGTCTGCCGGCCGGCCGGCCGTCCGTCATTACCTACGCTGCAGGGAAAACGGCTGGACGGATTTCAAAAATTTTTTTTTCTAAAAATAGGTATTCACAAGGGACAGGTCCGAAAGGACGCTGTGTTCGATAACTGTACCGGAAGTGTGTCAAAAAAATCATTATGTGTGTCAAAAATAGCAAATTTTCATATTTTTGGCTTAAAAAAGGTTAATATAAAGTGATTACGAGTAGGAACATTAAATTTGGAGAAATGTTGATGGTCGGGATTGGTATGTGAGATCAAAAACTAGATTATTGCATTATAAGTTTGTCAAAAAAATATTGTCAAGTGTGTCAAAAGAAAGATTTTTTTTATTTTTTACCTAATTTTTTGGAAAAAAAAATAAAATTAATTGTTTGTTTGAAATGAAGTTTTATTATTATCATTGAGAATTATGGCATTATAAGTTTGTCAAAAAAATGTTGTCAAGTGTGTCAAAAGATTTTTATTTAGTTTTTTACCTAATTTTTTGGAAAAAACTCGATTGCTTCTTTGAAATGAAATTTTATTATTATTATTGAGAATTATGGCATTATAAGTTTGTCAAAAAATGTTGTCAAGTGTGTCAAAAGAAAGGTTTTTATTTAGTTTTTACCCAATTTTTTCAGAAAAAAATAAAATTAATAGTTTGTATGACATCATATTTTATTATTACTATAGAGAATTATGGCATTATAAGTTTGTCAAAAAATAATGTCAAGTGTGTCAAAAAACGATTTTATTTATTTTTAGCCAATTTTTTGGAAAAAAAATGTAGCTGTTATTATGACATAAATGTAATTTAAAAATGAAATTGGACATGGAAATTTTTGATTGTTATAGTTTTTGAAATATTTATGGAATTTTGAAAAAGTTTGTATTTTTGATTTTGTAATAATTTTTGCAATATTCTTAGAATTTCCGCCAAAGTTTTAATTGTTGATTTTGTAAGAATTTTTGGAATATTTTTAGAATTTTGAAAAATTTTAAATTTTTGATTTTATTATAATTTTTGGAATTTTGAAAAAATTTTTAATTTTTGATTTTGTAATAATTTTTGCAATATTTTTAGAATTTTGGAAAAAGTTTGAATTTTAAAGAATTTTTGAAATATTTTTGGAATTTAGAAAAAATCTAAATATTTGATTTTATTCTAATTTTTGGAATATTTTTGGGTTAATTTTTTAATTTAACAATATTTTTGGAATTTTGATTACAATTTTCCGGCAACGTATTGATGTTTCGTGTTAGTTTTGTAATAAATTTTTAAACAGATATAAAAAATACTAGTTCTTTATCAAAGAGTTATGTTTGATATACCTCGCTGCCCAAAACTAAAAACCATGTCCTCATAAAAGTTTTTTGCCGAAAACTATATCAAAATCCTTAACCCAGACCGAAGTCTTGATATCTCAGAGCTGTGAGATTTCAGCCCCTCCATATTTTTGCGATTAATTTCATAACTATAAATTAGATTAATGTTATAACTAAATAAATGAAAACTTTTTAACGTGTAGAATTGAAATCTTTTATTGTATGCTTAAAATCCATGTATTTTTTATACAATACATGCTAAATTCATCATTTGGATTAACGTTTGAAAAGGGTTTCCATATGATATGATTGATAAAGTATAGGTGTTTTAGCTTTAGTTGTATATTTCGTTTTATCAACGTTGATTGGAAAAAAGATTGTCTAAAAAATTTGTTTGAAAAATTTGAAAAAAAGATTGTTTGTAACTGGACGTATTGATACTCAAATAGCTCGTGAAATTGAAGTACAACAAAAATGCTGGCGGGAAGTTTTAAAAAGAGTTGCAGCTACAGTAAAGCTATTAGCTACTTTGGGTTTAGCATTTCGTGGTCATCGAGAAGATATTGATTCGAACAGAAAAGGAAATTTTATGACATGCATTGAGTACCTATCTCAATTTGATGATTTTCTTTAAAATCATTTGGAGAGGTACAGCCATCCAGGAAAAGGTAATGTAAGTTATTTATCACATACCACATGCGATGAATTTATAAATTGAATGGGAACTGAAGTAAAAGAACACCTAATTCAAGAAATTCCGGACTCTTTATATTATTCAATTATTGTTGATTCTACGCCAGACGTGAACCACACTGACCAACTAAGTTTTATATTAAGGTACATTGATAAAGTGGGCGATGCGAGAGAACGATTTTTGGATTTTTACAAATTGAAAATCACAATTCAGAACATCTAGCACAACTCATTTTGTAAACTTTAAACAATTTGTCTTTGGATATTAAAAATTGTCGCGGTCAAACATATATGGGCGGAAAATATAATGGTTTACAAGCCAGAATTAAAACTCTAAGTGAGACCGCCATTTTTATTCCTTGTACAAGTCATACGCTTAATTTAATTGGAAATTATGCTGCAGATGCCTATTCTACTGCGGTGTATTATTTTAACTTTATCCAAAATATATATGTATTCTTTTCTTCATCTACTCACAGATGGAAGTTGCTTATTGATAATTTTTCCGATCCTAATTCCAAACATATTAAAAAATTAAGTGACACAAGTGACAAGATGGTTTGCAAGAGCTGATGCAGTATCCGCCTTGCGGTTTAATTACAAAAATATTAAAAGCGTTTTTATCCAAATTAGCGAAAATGAAGACGAAAAACCGATTACTAAAGTTCAGGTTAAAAAATTAGCTAGCTTTTTCGATGAATATAAATTGCCTTATTAACCGTTCTATGGGATATATTATTGCAAAGAATCAATAGTACTAGAAAATCATTTCAAAATATTCAAAGGAACTTATTACAAGGAGTAAAACTGTTTAATTCTTTGTCACAATTTATAAGGGATGTTCGGAATGATTTTGAGAGCATAGAAAAGCAAGCAAACTTATTAACAGACAATATTAGCTACAAAGAAAGACGAAAAAGAAAACGCAAAATTATGTATGATGAATCATCTGCATATGATACACAGCTAGTAGGACGAGAATTGTTTATTATAAATACTCACAATATGATCTGTGATAGACTTGCCACTGAAATGTCTACCAGAACGTCCATATATGAAACTGTTTTAAATAATTTTAAATTATTTTTTGATCAAAATATATCCAGTGATGAAGTTGACAAGTGTATTTTAGAATTGTCAAATACATAAGCGAGGGATATAGAAGTACAATATTTTAAAGACGAAGTACATCATTTTTTAAAATATATAAGAGAACATCACTTGTCCATTTAAAATGTACAAGGTAATCATTGATGGCCTGCAATCTTCATTTTCCAATGTGGAAACTATTTTAAAAATATTTCTTACATTGCCGATATGCAACGCAAGTGGGGAACGATCTTTCTCCGTTCTGAAGCGGATAAAAAATTATTTAAGAAATAGTCTTAATCAAACTCATTTGCAAAATTTTTGGTAAAATCTTAGGCCCCAAAATTTTGTTCCGCCTCAGACCCCTTAAAGGCATAATCCGCCACTGCTTCGTCGTCCAAAAGAGTGCATTCTATTAAGATATGGAACCCGCCAAAATGTTTGCATTTGTACATTGCATCAGAATATGAAATTAATGTTTGAAAAGAGTGAACTAAAAAAGATGAGAATTAATGAGGAAACATTCACGACATGGATGTAATATTATTTGTTATGTGTGGAAATAATAAATGCTACATATCAATGTGTTCAACATGTTCCATGTCTCTGAAAAAGCTGCATGATGAAATGATCAACTTCTTTCAAATATCAGGCATCATGAGTGTGAAGTATAGAAAATGGAATAATATAGATCGATGTGATTTCTAAACAGATTGCGTGCGATAAAATCGTCGATTATGAAACTAGTTTCTTAATATACTATAATGGGAGTTCTATTTACAATAACCAAATTTCGGCCACCGAGCGATACACTAAATTGAGTTTCGTGATTTTTAAAAGTATGTATTAATTTAGTAATGAGATAGTTCTATGCCCTGCATTAGACTTCTCATCTGTTCTTCTAGCCAAAATAGAACGAGAAACGGAAACCATGTTTAATTTTCTTAAGAGAGACTAAGGTTACCGTCACAATTTTTAGTGGATAACTGTTGTAAATTATATATTATTTATTCTTAAGCTGCTCTCACTGATAAATTCATGATATAACCTAATGCTATTGTCAAAATAAAGTTACCTTGTTACTTGTCAATTTTGTGTGTGAAACAATAAACGTGTTTTTAATATTGTTTTTATACATCAAAAATATTGTGTTCACAGATCAAAGAGCTGCAATACCTGCTAAATTCACAACAGGTTATGGGCCCAGCTAATGTTTAGGACAGGCAAAAATTAAATTAAATTATTAAATTAAAAAAAAGTATAAAAGCGTATGTCTATGTGAGTTTTTATGAAGTGTGTTTTCTTCAAGTTACATAGTGAAACTTCTAGATCTTTTATGTTTTGTGGCTGTGTGTCGGCTAATAATTATTAGTGCAGAAGTGAAACAACTATTGTTTGTTTCTTAAATAGCTGTATAATGTTAATTCAAAACTAAAATGTCGAATGATAATGGATGGTCCGGTATCGAGAAATTGCGAGGCAGTGAGAATTATCACACGTGGCAGTTTGCAATAAAGAATTTACTGGAACTGAATGATTTTACTAAATGTATAGAAAGTGGGCCAAAAGGTGAAACAGACGAAGGAAAATTAAGAAAGGCAAAAGCCAGAATCGAACTTAGTATTTCTCCAAGTATATATGTGCATGTCGCAAACTCAAAAACGGCAGCTGAAACTTGGGAGAAATTGAAAAATTTATATGAAGATCGTGGTATTGCGCGTCCTATTGGTTTACTTTGCAAATTAGTATCGATTCGACTTGAAAATTCAGATTCCATTAATGAGCATATATCTCAAATTTTTGAAACAGCAAATAAATTAAATGGAATCGGATTTGCAGTTGCCGATGAATGGTTAGCATTTTGTTGGCTGAATAACTTTGCACCAATGATTATGGGTCTTGAAAGTAGTGGAACAAATATAACTGCAGATTTAATCAAATCAAAATTACTTGATTCTGATTATGGATCAAGTTCATCTAAAACAAATAGTGCATTTTTTAGCAAAAATAAAAATGGTAGGCAACTTAAAAATATAAAATGTTTTTCATGTGGCAAACGAGGTCACAAAGCAAATGAATGTTATAGTAAAAAAGGTTCGGACAATTTAACTATCAAATCAACAAATGTGCAACGTAATGAAGGCAAAAATAAAATTTCTAACGCTCCTACAAAGAAAGCGTTTATTTCAGCTGCTCAAGTCACAAGAACAGCATATTTTTCACATCAGTGTCTAGAAAACCAATGGTTTATTGATAGTGGGGCGTCTCTATTCACCGAATAGAGACCGCATCTTTATTCACCGAAGTGAAACATTCAAACATCACACAAATTACATCAGTGGACTCAAATAATATTTCTGTCAAAGGTGTTGGCGATATTTCAGTGTGTATCAATGATCAAGAAATTGATTTTAAAAATATTTTGTTTGTTCCTGGTTTATCAGCAAATTTACTATCAGTTTCGCAAATGGTAAAAAATGGAAATGATGCCATTTTTAATAAAAATAGTTGTCGAATTTATCAAAATAAAAACTTAATTACCGAAATAAAAGCTGAAAATGGTATGTATCGGCTTGATGTTAAACAAGCAAAATGTTTGGCTACCATGACAAAGTCAAATAGTAGTTTAAATTGGCATAGAAAATTAGGACACATAAATTTTGGTGATTTATGTAGAATGAGTTTATGGTGTCAATTTTAATGATAGAAATGAAATAGATATTAAAAATTGTATTGTTTGCAAAGAAGGGAAGCAAACACGCAAACCATTCACATTAAGTAACACTCGCACAGATAATATTCTAGATCTTACTCATTCGGATCTAAACGGGCCAATGGAGAATAAATCAATTGGCGGTGCGAGGTATATTTTAACGTTCATTGATGACCATTCAAGAAAAATTTTCGTTTACTTCATTAAAGAAAAATCCGAAGTGTTTGACCGGTTTGTAGAATTTAAGTAAATGGTAGAAAATGAAACCGGTAGTAAAATTAAAGCTTTGCGTTCTGACAATGGAACAGAATATATAATATATGTGTTATTATGGTTTTCCACATTATTCACTATTTGTGTGCTTTTGTCATAAAATAAAATAAAATTAAAAATAAACAGTAAAAAGGAATATATAAACTCAACTTTTGAAGTTTATTGCAAGAAAAACGGTATCAAGCATCAGAAATCAATTGTATATACTCCCGAACAAAATTGAGTTGCTGAGCGGACAAATAGAAAACTAGTTGAAAAAGCAAAATGTATGCTTTTTGATGCAGATTTGGATGTATCGTATTGGGCTGAAGCTGTCAACATGGCCGTTTATATTTTGAACCGTTCTGCTAATGCTACATTAGATACAGTTACACCAGAAGAGGTGTGGACGGGCAGAAAAGTGGATGTTAGTCATCTACAAATCTTCGGTAGTTCTGTTATGGTACATAACAGTACACCGAAACAGAAACGGCAAAAATGGGACAAAAAATCAAAGAAAATGATCTTTGTTGGATTTTCCGATAGTGAAAAAGGTTACCGTTGCATTAATCCGATTACAAAAGCACTTTCAATAGGTCGTGATGTTATTTTCTTCGAAGGTGTTGATTGTAAACAAGTTTTTGGTAATGAAGAAGATTTAGAAGTTGTACCAGATCCAATTAAAAATGAAAATAATGAGTTACTAGATGAAGTGAGGGAAAAAACGAATAATTTTCTTAATATCATCGATACAAATGTCTCAAGTACTCCAGTTGAACCAATAAATCAAGAACTAACAGGTAATTGTGAATTAAACGATAACAATATAAATATTATTCATAGGAATCCAAATGATGATGAAACAATACAAATAGATGTTAATGATGATGTATTTACTCCCAACAACATAATTACACAACCAATTTTGAGAAAGTCAAGTAGGCCACCAAAGACACGTGATTTAGACAAAGAGGGCTACGTAACATACTGTGCTTCTAGTTTCATGGCTCAATCAGTCGAAGAACCAACGACATTCAATGAGGCTATGAACCATGAAGATGTTGATCAGTGGAAATCAGCTATGCAAGAAGAAATCAATTCGTTGGTCGAAAATGATACTTTTTTTTTTTTTTTTTTTTAATAAAATGTGTTGTGTAGTAGGAATTACAATATGTGTCACAATAACACATAAAAACCTTTTAAGACCAAGGTCCCACAACAACATACGTTCAAAGGTGTTGATGGACGTAAATCTTTCTTTTTTTTTATATTTTTTGTTAAAGAATGGGTAACTAAACAAAAAATCCTATCACTGACAAAATATGACATAGGCCAATATTTTATGATAGAATAGAAAAAATAAAAGTAAATTAAAAAGTAAATAACAAATTTTTACAAAAATTTGCTGAAACAAAACAAAAATGTAGTTGCCAATAATCCAGCTGGTTGCCTATTCCTTGATCCTGTGACGCACTGTCTTTCTTGAAGATTAAAGCCCACTTATAGTTATATGAAGGTTTCGTTTCCTCAAGCAAGCAATAGCGTCTCATCATCAAGGATTATTTCACAGCTAAGATTGAGGATGCTACCGTTGACTGAATACAGTTCATTCGCCACCACCCCTAAGATGTCACCTTGGTTTGTGATATCTCACTGCTATTGCCAGTGGTATGTGATATCTCACGTTAACTCGTATGTCAATAGCAGGGACTGGAGTACGCGGGGTTGTCATCCCCGTAGATCAAAAATAAAAAAAAAAAATTTCAAAACAATAAAAACTGATCCCTACATGCGTTCTGATCCCTACATCCCTACTTGGAAGCTAGTTGATTTGCCAAAAGACAAAAAGGCGATAAAGTCAAAATGGAATTACAAATTAAAACGTAATGAATCTGGAAATATCACTCGATATAAAGCAAGATTAGTTGCGAAAAGCTGCTCTCAAGTGTATGGCATTGACTACGAAGAGTTGTACTCTCCGGTAGTACGATATTCTTCAATTAGGTTCATCATTGCACTTGCAGTCAAAAATGGTCTTAAAATTGATCAAATGGACGCAGTTAATGCTTTTCTCCAGGGTAATTTGACTGAAAACATTTACATGCAACAGCCAGATGGTTTCAATGACGAATCAAATAAAGTTTGCAAACTTGAAAAGGCAATTTATGGTCTCAAACAAAGTGGATGTTCTACAAAACAACTATGTTATGTTTAACTTAAACATTAATTCAACGGATATTACTTACAAGTACAATTTGCTAAAACTTTTTATCTTAAAAATTAAACATTTAAAAAATTTTTCTAAAATTGACTATAAATTTGTTTAAATACACTACAAATAAATATATAAAATTTAAAAAAAGAAAACATTTTAAAATAAAAAAGTCCAAGCGGCACGTATATCCGCTAGAAATAGGTAGATTTCGAGATCAGACAGTTTTGTGTGCCAGTAGAATCTGATGTATCAGATTAGTTTAAACAAAACAAACTAATTTAAAACAGATATCGAACAAATTTTAAAAAGAAAATTAGCTACCTACAAGCAAAATTATATCTATCCAATTTTGCAACAAACAAATATCAAATCTACCACAGAACATGTGTGTGACAATTTATGACACAAACCTATTCTATATCATTTGTCGTGCATTTACTGCAAAATATCAAAATAGTTTATTTCTAAGAAAAAAAAATTAATTTCTTCTATTCAAATCTTTTATTTTTTTGACTGTTATAAGGTTGACATTGACTGTTATAAGGTTTTTGGAAATTGTAGTTGGGGATTGTTGCAAATTTTTTTGTTGAAGCCAACAAGTCAAAAACCTCTAACTGCAGAGGTTTATATTTATAAGAAACGGATTAAAATGTCTCCACAGATTCTAAATTTATGAAGATTGTAAAAATATTAGTATCCAAACGGCCGTTATAACGGATTAAAAGAACTACTTTTTTTTCTAGTCTAAAGCCTATAGTTCCTTAACCATGTGTCAGATTTTTCTGATTTACGAACTTGTCCAAGATATTAATAAAACACACATTTTTAAGAAAGGTTTTTTGATCTGGCTCGACAAATGCAACCGTGAGAGTGCCGGTTGATTCAAACGCATTTTGAGTTTTACAAGCTTTGTTGTTGGAGCCGCTCACTCTGAAACCTCCAACTGCAGAGGTCTTTTTTTTGAAAGAAACTGATTAAAGAGGTTTCAAAAATTCTAAATTTATGAAGTTTTTAAAAATATTAGAATCCAAACGGCCGTTATAACGGATCTAAAAAACAGAGTTTTTTTCTAGTATAAAGCTTCTAGTTTCTTAACCATGTGTTGGATTGGGCTGATTTACGAACTTGTTCAAGATATTAATAAAACGCACATTTTTAGAAAAGGCTTTTTGATCTGGCCTTATAAATGCGACCGTGAGAGTGCCGGTTGTTTTAAAAAAAAAATTTTTTTTGCAAACTTTTTTGTTGGAGCCGCCCACTCAGGAACCTCTAACTGCAGAGGTCTACTTTTAAAACAAATTGATAAAAAAGATTCCAAAGATTCTAAATTTGTTAAATTTTTTGAAATATTAGTATCCAAACGGCCGTTATAACGGTTTTAAAAAATCAATTTTTTTCAGAAAAAAGCCTCTAGTTTCTTAACCACGTGTCGGATTTTGCTGATTCACGAACTTGTCCAAGATATTATTAGAACACACAAGTACAGAAAATTTTTTTGATCTAGCTCAACAAATGCGACCGTGAGAGTGCCGGTCGTTTTCGTTATATCTCATATCGTTTATATATATATATATATATATATATATAAATTTTTTTTTTTTTTTGTTTTTTCGTCTCCGCTTTTCATATATAGTCGTTTGGCACAAAAATTTTTCCGAAATTCCGAGATGAAGCCCATTGCAATAGGTAGATTTTTATATGAAATCTACCTAAAAGAACTAAAACAATACAGTGAGAAACACAGTTTTTTTGAAACAGCTAAGCATGCTTTTTTTTTTTTTTTTTTTTTTTTTTTTTTTATTCTATGTTAGGCATGTTTAGTGTTAACCAATATAGATCAACGTCTCTGAATATCCGAAGATACCATGCTAACTAAGGAACTAGGGCTTGAAAGTATTATTCAATTTTCTTTGAGGAATTTATTAATGTTGATCTTAAAGTTTTGAGGATTAAAATTATCAGGAAAGACCCACGCCGGTAAGGCATTCCAGAGATGAGAAACTCTGTTAAAAAAATCGCGTTGAAAAGCGACAGTTCTACACCTAGTCACTCGAACCGTAAAAGCATGGGCTGATGTTGATGCTCTAGTGAAACGCGCGAAGTTTGCTGGTTCAGGCAAAATCGATTTGATCTCCGCAGACGTCCGTTCGTCCATAATATACTTGTAAAATACCGTCAAATCAGCGACGTCTCTTCTATGTTGCAAGGAATCAAGCTCGTTAGTAAGAGTCGAGTTGCCGATCAATTTAACAGCTCTCCGCTGTACAGAATCAAGACATTTCAAACTACTTATGTAAGCTCCTCCCCATATGTGAGAACAATACTCCATTGAGGGACGAATAAATGATTTATATATTAAAAGAAGCTGCTCGCTATTAAAAACCTTACGACAACGACCCAAAAATCCTAATTTTTGAACAGCGTTCTTTGCTAGGCTAAAAATATGAGAATTCCATTTCATACTATTTTTAATCTCAACTCCTAGAAGTTTAATAGATTCTTTCTCTTCAAGATTATTTGAATCAAACTTTAATAAAAATGGATTGCTAAGAAAAATTCTAGAGAATAAATAAAAATTATAAAATTAATTAATTGTAGGACGGATGAGAGAGACTGTGTGTTTATGTGTATGCACAGTCTATTTTATTTCCTCTTCTTTGAATAAATAAAAGTATACTCTTAGATTATAATGTTGTCATATGACGATTGTAGATAATCTGTGTCATTTTTCTATTCATCTTTTCTTTTCTGTGTCATAATCTGTGTCAAACAAACCGTGACATTCGTGCATCAAAAGAATTTATAAAACAAAACGACCATTTATTAATTACTAGAGCAGACAAAGGGAATATAACAGTAATCATAGACAAAGAAGTTTACCTGACAGGAATACATATAAGAACTTATAATGGTATACCTGCAAAAATGTATTTTCTTCCAAAAGTGCACAAACGTAATATACCTCTAAGACCGATCGTCAGTTCAATTGGCACACCGTTATACAATTTGTCAGCGTATCTCTCGAACATTTTAAATCGGTTTGTGGGGAGAACCACAACAAACATCATCAATTCAGAGGATTTCAAAAACAAAATCAAAGACGTAACTCTTCCTCCAAACTACAAACTAATATCTTTAGATGGTATCATTGTTCACAAACATCGAGAACCATTTGGTCCTAGATCTTGTGAAGAAAAATTAGAGAGAAATTAAAAAATTGTCTAAACTCAAACTTCTGAAAGAACAATTTGTGGAAGCTCTAAAACTTGTGTTGGAGAATTGCGAATTTACTTTCGAAGGCACAGCATATAAACAAGTTTTAGGATCTCCTATGGGGTCTCCAGTCAGCCCATCTTGTGCCAACTTAGTAATGGAACACGTAGAACAAGCCGTACTAAAAACCTGTGATATTCAAACGCCCTTCTTTTTTCGATACGTTGATGATATCATAACCACTGTCCCTGCCGATAAAGTGGAGCAGTTTTTAGAGAGTTTTAACAACTTCAATAATCACATAAAATTTACTGTAGAAGTGGAGTCTGAAAACTCAATTGCTTTCCTTGACCTACTACTCCATCATAACAATGACGGCAAAATCATAACCGATTGGTACCATAAAGAGACTTGGTCAGGAAGATATCTCAACTTTAATTCATGTCTTCCTATGTCATATAAAAGAAATACAGTTTCACTTCTCGCACAAAAAATATTCACTTTATCTGACGAACAGTTTCATAAAAAGAACATCGACTTGTTAACAACAACATTACGAAACAACGGTTACCCCTCAAAAATGATAAAAAGTGTAATATTCACCAACAAAAATAAAAACAACACCCGTACTAACACCACCAGTACTACAGGAGTGGAAGAATCAAAAAAATCTGTATCAATTCCGTACGTTAAACATCTGTTTGACCGTACGAAACACATGCTAAAAAATTACAACATCACTGCCGTAGGCAGAAGTCATCAAAATTTAGGGCAAAGAGTTTTCTCAAACCTAAAAGATAAAACCGAAACATACCAAAAAACAAATGTGGTGTACAAATGTGAATGTGATTGTAAAGCCGTATACATCGGCCAAACAAAACAAAACCTACATACAAGAATCATTCAACATAAAAACGATGGTAGGAAAGCAACATCAGAGGGACAAAGCGCACTATCACATCACATACAAACAACACATCACGAAATCGAGAATAAAAATTTTAAAATACTAGATACAGAAACAAATTTGAATAAAAGAAAAATTCTCGAGATGATTCACATAAAAAAACACAACAACACAATCAACATCCAAAATGACACAGATTATCTACAATCGTCATATAACAACATTATAATCTAAGAGTATACTTTTATTTATTCAAAGAAGAGGAAATAAAATAGACTGTACATACACATAAACACACAGTCTCTCTCATCCGTCCTACAATTAATTAATTTTATAATTTTTATTTATTCTCTAGAATTTTTCTTAGCATGCTTAGCTGTTTTCTTAGCTGTTTTCTTAGCATGCTTAGCAAAACAATTGTAGATCGTCCTTGACAATGGCTCAAGTAAAGAGCCGAAACAGATCTGTTGGACAAAATGAATAAATAAACAAAAAATTAAAATTCAAAATATTGGCTTAAAATCAAAAACAATTAGATTTTATTAATAAAAATACTAGCCAAAGAACAAAATATACAAAGTGGATGTGTATGGAACGAAAAATTAACGAATATGTTAAAATTATTTGGTTTAAAAAAATCATTAAATGATCCTTGTGTGTTTTATAACAGTGATTTGTCATTGATCATTAATTTACGTTGATGATTTCTTAATATTTTGGAAAAATCAATCCACATTACATAAATTAAAAGAAGCATTGTGCAATGCTTTTAAAATGAAGGATTTGGGTCCCAAATACACACTTCGTGTATTGGACTTCATATAACGTACGAGAACAATGGTATAGCCATTGACCAAAAGACGTATATATCGGAAGTTATTAACCGATTTGGTATGCAAAATTCAAATCCAATATCGTCACCTAGCGACTTAAATCAAAAATTGTCGATTAAGATGAGTCCAACTAATGATAAAGAAAAGGAAGAGATGTCGGCAATTCCATATCAATCATTGATAGGATGTTTATTGTTTATTGCTCAAGCTACTAGATCTGATATAGCTTTTGCTGTCAACGATGTTAGCCGATTTAATTACAACTATGGTCAACCACATTGGACTGCTGTAAAAAGAATCTTAAGATATCTCAAAGGCACGTTAAATTACAAACTTCATTATTCAAAACCAGCTATCAACAGTTTATCTGGTTATTGTGATGCAGATTGGGCATCTGATATCGACAAACGACGTTCATGTACCGGTTATCTGTTTCATATGAGTAGCTGTATCTTGGAGCAGTAAAAGCCAAGAAACAGTAGTACTATCCAGTACAGAAGCGGAATACATGGCAATATCATGGGCAACTAGAGAAGCTATTTGGTTGCAAAATTTTGGTCAAGAGCTCGTTCCAGATATAAACCAAACAGTTGAGCTGAAAGTCGATAATCAAAGTGCTATCAACATATCGTATTCAGATGGCTACAGTCACCGAACTAAACACATAGATGTTCGGTATCATCATCTACGAAATAAAATTTTGGATGGAACAATTAAATTAGCATATGTTCCAACAGACGAAAATGCGGCAGATATTCTCACCAAAGCTGTTAGCGGACCTAAAACAAAATTCTGCTCCGCAAAAATGGGTTTAAATGAAGATTAATTAACAACAAAAAATAATATTTGAAATGTATTTACTAAAATATTTTTATTTTAACCTAAAATTGAATTGTATTTTTTATTGAGTGAGGGTGTTGTAAATTATATATTATTTATTCTTAAGTTGCTCTCACTGATAAATTCATGATATAACGTAATTGTCAAAATAAAGTTACCTTGTCACTTGTCAATTTTGTGCGTGAAATAATAAACGTGTTTTTAATATTGTTTTTATATATCAAAAATATTGTGTTCACAGATCAAAGAGCTGCAATACCTGCTAAATTCACAACAATAACATATCGTCACTGTTATGCCAGAGTCACGAATGTGCAAAATTGTAGTTTTGAGATAATTGCATTTTAAAGTTTGCAAACGCTACTAAAATTCAGTTTTTAGGTAGATTTCATATAAAAATCTACCTATTGCAATGGGCTTCATCTCGGAATTTCGGAAAAATTTTTGTGCCAAACGACTATATATGAAAAGCGGAGACGAAAAAACAAAAAAAAAAAAAAATTTATATATATATATATATATATATATATAAACGATATGAGATATAACGAAAACGACCGGCACTCTCACGGTCGCATTTGTTGAGCTAGATCAAAAAAATTTTCTGTACTTGTGTGTTCTAATAATATCTTGGACAAGTTCGTGAATCAGCAAAATCCGACACGTGGTTAAGAAACTAGAGGCTTTTTTCTGAAAAAAATTGATTTTTTAAAACCGTTATAACGGCCGTTTGGATACTAATATTTCAAAAAATTTAACAAATTTAGAATCTTTGGAATCTTTTTTATCAATTTGTTTTAAAAGTAGACCTCTGCAGTTAGAGGTTCCTGAGTGGGCGGCTCCAACAAAAAAGTTTGCAAAAAAAATTTTTTTTTTAAAACAACCGGCACTCTCACGGTCGCATTTATAAGGCCAGATCAAAAAGCCTTTTCTAAAAATGTGCGTTTTATTAATATCTTGAACAAGTTCGTAAATCAGCCCAATCCAACACATGGTTAAGAAACTAGAAGCTTTATACTAGAAAAAAACTCTGTTTTTTAGATCCGTTATAACGGCCGTTTGGATTGTAATATTTTTAAAAACTTCATAAATTTAGAATTTTTGAAACCTCTTTAATCAGTTTCTTTCAAAAAAAAGACCTCTGCAGTTGGAGGTTTCAGAGTGAGCGGCTCCAACAACAAAGCTTGTAAAACTCAAAATGCGTTTGAATCAACCGGCACTCTCACGGTTGCATTTGTCGAGCCAGATCAAAAAACCTTTCTTAAAAATGTGTGTTTTATTAATATCTTGGACAAGTTCGTAAATCAGAAAAATCTGACACATGGTTAAGGAACTATAGGCTTTAGACTAGAAAAAAAAGTAGTTCTTTTAATCCGTTATAACGGCCGTTTGGATACTAATATTTTTACAATCTTCATAAATTTAGAATCTGTGGAGACATTTTAATCCGTTTCTTATAAATATAAACCTCTGCAGTTAGAGGTTTTTGACTTGTTGGCTTCAACAAAAAAATTTGCAACAATCCCCAACTACAATTTCCAAAAACCTTATAACAGTCAATGTCAACCTTATAACAGTCAAAAAAATAAAAGATTTGAATAGAAGAAATTAATTTTTTTTTCTTAGAAATAAACTATTTTGATATTTTGCAGTAAATGCACGACAAATGATATAGAATAGGTTTGTGTCATAAATTGTCACACACATGTTCTGTGGTAGATTTGATATTTGTTTGTTGCAAAATTGGATAGATATAATTTTGCTTGTAGGTAGCTAATTTTCTTTTTAAAATTTGTTCGATATCTGTTTTAAATTAGTTTGTTTTGTTTAAACTAATCTGATACATCAGATTCTACTGGCACACAAAACTGTCTGATCTCGAAATCTACCTATTTCTAGCGGATATACGTGCCGCTTGGACTTTTTTTATTGTTTTTTATTATTCCAGTAAATTTTTTTATTCAATTTGCTGGAATAATAAAAAACAACAGAAAAAATGAATTTTAGTAGCGTTTGCAAACTTTAAAATGCAGTTATCTCAAAACTACAATTTTGCACATTCGTGATTCTGGCATAACAGTGATGATATTTTATAGAAATGCATTTTTGACATTTCACCATTATTTTTAATACCAACTTTTATATATTTTCAAAAATATCGAATATGTTTATAAGGCTGCTTTTCAAACGACGACTTATTTGATACTTATTACTTATTTGCCGTCATATTGAAAACGTCAAAAAAATCATTCAAGACAATAATCCTAGTGTTCGTTCGAGACAACGTGATAAAAAAAATCATGATTTTTCGAAGTACTATACGCAGCCATTTATCACGGAAAAAATCAGATTTTTTGCTGGTTTTTAATGTCCAAATGTTTTGAATTTAGGTGACAATACAAAATATTTTATTTTGGTTGTTAACGCTTTTGGTTTTGTATTGTTTATGCTAACATTTTTGTGATAACTATTCTTCACTCAAAAAAATTTTACCATTAAAACTTACAAAATCGTTTTGTAAAAGTGTTAACAAAATGTTTTTGTGAATTTACCAAAAAATGTTAAACTTTATATAAAATTTTGTATAGTCTATTTGACTTTTTTAAATCTGAAAAAACATTTGTAGACTTACCAATTGTTTTTGTGACTTGGATTAAAATAGTACAAAATTATAAATATTTCTAAATACAATATTTTTTCATTGTTTTAACAAAAATATTGTTATGGTTATATTGATTTTTTTCAATTTTAAATCATAAATCATGTATCCATAACAAAATAAAAATCAATTGTACAAAATTTTGTAAAATTTTGTGAACAGAAAAATTACATTCTACGATTCTTATTGTAAAACTTAATACGAATATTGCAGATTTTTTTTTAAATTTTACAAAAGGACTTATGGATTTTAAAAACAAACAACTTTTTTACAAAAAATACTTTCTTTTTACAAACGTTTTATAAATTTTGATATCCTTAGCTGAAGTTATAACCAAAATTAATCAATATTAAACAGTTACTTCGGTCTGAAAGACCTAAGTATTACATTCATGAGCTCAAAGTCAAATTCTTACCCCCACTTTTTTTGACATTTCTCGACGTTTTAGGACCTCCTGATTCTAAAAAAGCAAAAAAAAAAAAAATGTATGTCTGTCTGCCGGCCGGCCGGCCGGCCGGCCGTCCGCCGTCATTACCTACGCTGCAGGGAAAACCGCTGGAGGGATTTCAAAAATTTTTTTTTCTAAAAATAGGTATTCACAAGGGGCAGGTCCGAAAGGAAGCTGTGTTTGATAACTGTACCGGAAGTGTGTCAAAAAAATCATTATGTGTGTCAAAAATAGCAAATTTTCATATTTTTGGCTTAAAAAACGTTCATTTTAAGTGATTACGAGTAGGAACATTAAATTTGGAGAAATCTTGATGGTAGGGATTGGTATGTGAGATCAAAAACTAGATTATTGCATTATAAGTTTGTCAAAAAAATGTTGTCAAGTGTGTCAAAAGAAAGATTTTTATTTATTTTTTTACTTAATTTTTTGGAAAAAAAATTAAATTAATTGTTTGTTTGAAATGAGATTTTATTATTATTATTGAGAATTATGGCATTATAAGTTTGTCAAAAAAATGTTGTCAAGTGTGTCAAAAGAAAGATTTTTATTTATTTTTTAACCCAATTTTTTGGATTAAACAAAATGGTTTGTTTGAAATGAAATTTTATTATTATTATTGAGAATTATGGCATTATAAGTTTGTCAAAAAAATGTTGTCAAGCGTGTCAAAAGATTTTTTTTTAGTTTTTTACCCAATTTTTTGGAAAAAAATAAAATTGTTTCTTTGAAATGAAATTTTATTATTATTATTGAGAATTATGGCATTATAAGTTTGTCAAAATATGTTGTCAAGTGTGTCAAAAGAAAGGTTTTTATTTATTTTTTACCCAATTTTCTTAGAAAAAAATAAAATTTATAGTTTGTATGGCATGATATTTAATTATTATTATAGAGAATTATGGCATTATAAGTTTGTCAAAAATAATGTCAAGTGTGTCAAAAAACGATTTCATTTATTTTTTTAGCCAATTTTTGGAAAAAAAATGAAGCTGTTTTTATGTAATGTAATGACGTAAATGTAATTTAAAATGAAATTGGACATGGAAATTTTTGAATTTGTTATAGGTTTTGAAATATTTTTGGAATTTTGAAAAGTTTGTATTTTTGATTTTGTAATAATTTTTACAATATTTTTAGAATTTCGGCAAAAGTTTTAATTTTTGATTGTGTAAGAATTTTTGAAATATTTTTAGAATTTTGAAAAATTTTTAATTTTTGATATTATTATAATTTTTGGAATTTTGAAAAAAGTTTCATTTTTTGATTTTGTAATAATTTTTGCAATATTTTTAGAATTTTGGAAAAAGTTTGAATTTTAAGAATTTTTGAAATATTATTGGAATTTAGAAAAAATTTAAATATTTGATTTTATTCTAATTATTCGAATATTTTTGGAATTTTGAAAAAGTTTGATTTTATTTAATTTAACAATATTTTTGGAATTTTGATTATAATTTTCCGGCAACGTATTGATGTTTCGTGTTAGTTTTGTAATAAATTTTTAAACAGAGATAAAAAGTACTTGTACTTTAACAAAGAGTTATGTTTGATATATATCGCTGTCCAAAACTAAAAACTATGTCCTCATAAAAGTTTTTTGCCGAAAACTATATCAAAATCCTTAACCCAGACCGAATTCTTGATATTTTCACTTTCAATTTGGTTGTCTAAGTAAAAATTCTCAGAAATTTTTTAAGATTTTGATAATTTAGTAGAATTCGTTCATGATAAATAGTGGTAGTGTTACATGATAAAGTTAGCAGACATATTTGGAATATATCAGGTAAGAAATTTTACATAATATTTCGATATTCCGTTTACCGATTGAGTAGACATTGGAATTGACCCCTAGAGATAATGGCCGAACTAAATTGGATAATAGAGGAAATCTGTAGTTTTCGAACTGCATATCTTTAAATAAATAGAATGAACAGATGTATAACATATATCAAAATCGACTCTAGAGAAGCTCAACAATACAAGCTTCAATAGGTTTTTCTTATAATTGTTCTTAAAAAAATAATCTAATAGTTTCTTTTTTCTAGATATCGAAGAAGAAAATAACCTATGTTCTGAAAGAATGGAAGCAATAAAACAAGATAATTGCTCGTTAATCGGCAAAATTAGTGTATTGGGGAAACATTTGTGTTACCAGGCTAAAATTAGTCAAATTGTGCGGCTCGACGAAAGATCTTTTTCTAAATTGGCTACAATACATGAAACCATTGTGTTAGAAATTGGTAAAAATAAAAGTGCAGCATGTACGTTTAATAAAATTTTCTGAGAAACTTCAAACCATACCTTTGAATTGAAAAAATTCCATGTACTTCTTTACTTACTTGAGTTTAATTGATCTCAAAAATCCAAAATAAATTTAAATTCCTTTAATGTAGTTTAATGTTAATACATATAGAACTACAAATTGATCAAGTGTCAGCCATTGATTTCACATTGATTGGAAACAATCAATAATGACTATACAATCGTGACTTAGGATGTTAATTAGAATAGAAATGTTCCCCATTCTATGAATTCACACAAAGTATTGTCTAGAAATTTAATGCAAAAAATCCCATATAGTTAAAGGATTTTTTTTTAAATTTGTTTACAGATCGAAATATATTTTAAATCTTAAACTAAAGGTGAAAGTTTAGAAATAAGATTTCCTCAATTTTTAGACAAAATTACAACCTTGATCGAGGAAAAAATGAAACCAGGGCAATCGGTAACCGAGCAATCTTACAACAAAAGTAGAATTTCATTGAAAGTAAGTTATTTGTTTATATCTATCTTTCTGTATAATATATAATACATATATTTATTTTTACTCTCGATATTTTACAGATTGACAATGTGCAATTTTATTTCATCTTATCGACCACGTTTTAGTTCCTACAACCCGTGAAGTAAGGAAAGAAAATGGCAAAAAACACATATAAGATTTAGTGTTCAAGATACTCGAAAAAGCTTCCTTCTTGCTGATGCAACTGTCGATGATTTAGACGAGAAACTAAGGTTTCAATTGAGTAAAACCAACCCTTGTTGCTCATTACTAATAATAGTGTATTTCGATGGTATAAAATATAAATTAGTTTCGGTGCCACGCGGTATAGAAGTATTGTTTGCAATTTTCAATTTATTCAACTTAAAATACCAATTAGAACCACTCTCAGTTT
>OY856188.1:191572096-191685210 GCA_963693315.1 Diogma glabrata | reverse complement strand
AATACTTAGGTCTTTCAGACCGAAGTAATAAACTATCTCCAATAGAAGATAACCAAAAACTGATTTGATACACAATATTCAATATATATAATATGTTCTTATTATCAACTAAAAATTTCATAATTTGAAACATGTAATCTATTTTGAAATTATTTTTAAAATAAAATTTGAAGTTGATGTTTAATGTCAGTTCAATTAACTTTACAACAATTTAGAATACAAATGGCGGATTTAGTCAACTCGAAAATGTGCTAAATCTATAAGTTAGCATTGTGAAAATTATTTAGCATTCAATTGAAACGCAGTATTAGAAAACTTTTTTTTATATTTTGCATCTAAAATAAAGTCATTTCAATACCCAAATGCGCATCGAAATGACCTTCATTACGAAAGTTTTGTCTTTCAAGGTTGGTCACATTGGTCATACAAACGTCATTGAACATTAAAACGAATAATTATTTAAATAAAATTAATAAGGATATCTAAATTAGTGTTAAATATTTGAATTAATTAAAATAATTAGTGATAATAACAAAATTTCAAATTGACTATTTTTTAATAAAATACACATTTCTTGAAATTTCAAGCCAAAAAATGCAAAATAGAAAAGATAGTATAAAAAACTCGTTTCATAAGACGTTTTATCGCACATATCCTTACAGATCCTCAACAGATTGGGTGCGATAAAATCGTCGATTATGAAACTAGTTTCTTAATATACTTTTATAAAATTTTAATTTGTAACAGTTTAAAATTTTTGTAGTGTAAATTGTAATAGTATATTCCATACTTAGAGCTCTAAATAGCATTTTACATGGGAGGGAAAATATTGCAGTACCTTCACGAGCATGGAAAATGGTTGCAGCTCGAGTTTTGTTATATAATTTTTCTACGACTTTGTTATAATGCACAAACGTGTATAATTACTTCAAAACATGAAAACATTAAAACAGGGCTGTTATTCTTATTAAAAGCTGTAAAAATTTTAATAATACCATAAATTCTAGTTTGCAAAAAGCGTATTTTCCTAAAACTGTTAGGTAAAATATATATATATATATATATATATATATATATATATATATATATATATATATATATATATATATATATATATATATATATATATATATATATATATATATATATATATATATATATATATATATATATATATATATATATATATATATATATATATATATATATATATATATATATATACACGGTAAAAAGTTTTGGAATAAATTTAAAACTTTTAAGGACTGTATATATGACCAGACCAAATAAAGCTTAAAATTTAAACCTTTCGAAGTTTAAAGTATTTTGACCCTTTTTAATGTTTGAAGAAAAGACTAAATTTAAAACTTGTTGGACTAAAATTTAAACCATAATTTTATTCGAAATGTTCTAAATTTTATACAAAAAAGTTTTAATTTTATTCTTTAATTTTATTGAATTTATAAAACTTTACGTTATAGTATATACTTTCTGGTATTAAATATATACTTACTGGTATTAATTATATTCACTATAAGATTAAATTAAATCCAAAATTTGGTATTAATTTGAAACCACTATCGAATATAATTTAAACTCACCAGGATAAATCACAAATTTTCTTTTTTTTATTTAAATTTAGGCAAGCTTAGTGTTAATTACAATAAATTAAAAATTAACGTCTCTGAATTCCGAAGATACCACGCCCCATTAGAAATGTTCTTGTATGTTTTTAAAATTGTTGTAGTTTACTTACATACAGAACTTTTGGTCCATTAGAAAATAGATGCAGTGCTTTAACAATAAAAAAACAAGATAACATTTTTTATTACGTTAAGTAAAATTCCTTTATTTTTTTTAAACATAGAACAAAATTTATATGACAAAAAATTTATATTTTTGAACTAATTTTGAATTTTTATTGTTATCAAAATTTATATTTTTAATAAATTCTTTTCATTCATTTTTATAAATTAAGAGTACATATCTATACCTCGGAGGTAAACTGCACTATGTATGAGGTACTGATATGTTTATTAAAATTCATTAGAAAAAGTGAAATTCTACTAAAACTTAAACAATCTCTTCAGTTATTTGAGGTTTTGAATAAATAAAAATTTGTTCACTAGGAACAACTAAGCTTTCAAAGCTTCTTTTATTATTTAGGCTTTGGATATTAATAAGAGTTTTATATTTGGTAACACGATAAGAACAATGCATTTTATTATAGCATTATATACTATATATCTTAAGCTAGTATATCATAGCTTAATATACTGTTTATCATAGCTTAATATATTGTATACTATATACAATATACTGTATAAATTTATAAAAACTTACTAAAATGTACCGTATTTTGTATTAAATACAAAGTGTGTGTTATTTATATAATAGATCCAAGCATTTGGAAAACGAGAAATCCACTTGTAAATTTATCATCCAAAAAAATGAAAAATTGCGAGATAGGTTTTTTTATTTGACCCTACAGCTACTATATGTGGATATTTGCCACAGTTGTCGTCTTGATATAGTGATTTGTCAAAGTTAACCTGAAAATGTAACCATTGTAACTTTTGATTTGCAAAACAATTTTTTTATTTAATAAAAAATTTTACCTCTTGGAACACAATTATTGAATTAATTGCCTGTTCATATGTTGATTTCTCTACCGAAAATTCTTGCAGGAAAATTATATAGGAACTAACATGATCATGATCATTTCTTGTAGAGAATTGGAACAAGAAGTTTACTAGATCATACAAGATTCACATAGGATCTTTTAAAGACCATGTAAGATCCTAACAAAAATTCTTACAAGAATTTTTGCCAGGGCTACCACCCTTTTTTCCTAGGTTTGATGATGGCAACAGTTTAAGGAACTTTAATATTTGATTGAATGTATCCGATCTGAAATTGGAATATGTTTTACACAATGGTTATTAAAAGATTCATAACAAGTTTATTTAGCAATTTACCACTATTATTTGTGCGTGGTAAACCACATGAGTCTAATACACTGTATATATGCGCTGTTCATATAAAGGTCAGTTTATAAAAAAGTTGTCGTCATGCGTAGAATACCCCAGTTTAAAATCATATAAAATCTAAAGTTTTAAGAATTTATTATAAAATTATATTTAACGTAATTTATTATAATATTTACCAACTCACCTGATTCAATGAAAAATTGAAAGTCTGTATTTAAAGTAGCATTTTGATTCACAATTAAATCCCGTCTATAGTTAAATGTGAATTCCAATTTAGATAGTATTTCTTTTAGTTGTGATTTGTGATCCGCGTGCTTAAAAATTCTATTCATTCCAGTCCAATTCCATCTCCTTATTCTCTGTTACATCAGTGCCAGTTTGATTTTGTTGATTTTTTCGGGCTTAGAATAATTTAACTTTTTTCTTTTAGCGTTGTTATTTTTTAATTTCGATGATAAGTTGCCTGGAGTCGAACTTCCAGGATTAAAAAATAAATCCTAAAATAATATTAGGTTTTATAACAGTTAAATTTATTTATCTCTATCTAAGTTACTATTCCTCTTATTTTGCTATTACTAGTTTTATATGAAGGAAACAGTTCAATTGCAGCGTTTGCAACAACAATTTTAGCAGATCTGTCAATTTGATTTTCAAATGTTTGATCAGCAAATTTAACAATCAAAGACACCATTGACCTACGGTTACAATCACTAAGGGTATTTTTTTCTGCATATTGATCTAAAATATGTTTGCCTTCATGATTTTCAAAAAATATTTTTAGAATCTGTAAATAACAAATATTATTAAGTTTATTTTAATATTACAATGTAAGACGTTGGAACTAGCACATCTCTTTTGTAACAACGAACGGCGGTATGCAGACTGTTCCAGATTCTTTGTTAGTTTCAGATAATAAATTGTTATAAATACATTAGAATATATAATGTACTTAAATCTACATATGTATAAATTTACCCTTATTATGAATTTTTAAACAAAAAATACTATACCATGTGTATTGTTGTACAACATCTAAAAGATCTTCTGCTTTTATTGGAATTTTATTCTGATCTTCAAACTTATAGTTGTTCAAATTAGATGTTATATCTGGAAAATTAAAATTTGAAAGAACTAAATTGAACAAAAGTGAAAAATATATAACAACATGTATGTACAAATTGAGGACATTTGCAGCGAAAGAATGCCAGATACAAATTTTAGTCGTTGGTCTTTTTTTCATCTATAACATAAACCATGATCATTGATCGCAGTTCGATCGATTGATGAATGAATCTTTGCATTTTTAAAAATTTGGACTAGCCTCCTTTTTGTTGAAAGGTCTTCAATTGCCCTTAAATAATTCTATATTGTACCACAAATTATTATATCTTCCATGGTTAAACAATCTTCGTTTATAAAACTCTGGATTTTGGATACGTTTGGTTTATGGTTATATTTTCGAAATCCACAATTAAATATCGTGAGCACATGTTTCTGTTAGTAATTATTAATTAATATATGAATATCTTTTAAAACTAAAACTACCGTTATAAAAATATACTTACGTTATGGTTGTAGATAAAGTTAACTATTACTAACACTTTTTTCAAATTAAAACTTAATTTACACTTAACTTCACTCAACAGAAGTTCCTCACTGTTACAGAACTATTTATTGAAGAAATTTGCTAATTAATTTAAATTAAAAATTTTAATGAACACATATTTGCACTCCAAAAGTCGTAGGTGAAATGATTTCTAAGACCGTTGAAAATATATGTACCAGAAAGAATATCCAAAAATTGTATTCTTCTGCCGGATTTATTTTTATTCCGTAAAGTTTAACATTCATCCTTTTGTATATTTTGATACATTATCAGATCAAAAGGTTTTAAACTTTTAGGAATAAATTTTAGTCCAAAAAAACTTTATAAGTAATATAAGAAAGAGATGGTTTAAAATCAAACTAACCATTTAGCTTATTTCATACAAAACTAGATTAAATTTTATTCTTCTAAGCATAATTTAAAACAAAACATTATCTGTAATTTTAAAGAAAAAATATTTTTGGTAAATGATTAAAATATAAACCGTTTTAAATAAAAATCTGAAATATTGAAGAAATAATTTCAAATAGTTTAATATTTATTCCTAAAATATGTAAATTTTATTTAAACTTCCGTTTATATTATTTTTATACCAGATCATGTATTAAAAACTGCTTAAACCTACAAGTGGTTTAAAAATTAGTCTGTTAATTTTTACCGTGTATATATATATATATATATATATATATATATATATATATATATATATATATATATTAGGGTGTCCCAGAAAAATTAAAATTGTTTTTTTTTAACGCATACCCTTTAATTTTTTTTCTTTTATGTCAAAACAACTGTAAAAAAAATTTCATGCAATTTAAATAACAGTAACCCGTGCCGACTTGGACCTAAACATCTCAATACTTGATTGTGTACCTTAGCGCGCATACCTGTTTTGATGTGCTTATAATTTCTAAATGTCTTGTCGGTTATACGAATTTTTCTTGAAAAATAAATATGTCCGTCGAACTAGGTAGTTCTAAACAAAAAATATACATAAAACGTAACCCAAAACTTCCTTCAAATGGACAAGCTCTCGTATAGTATTGTTGTATAATATATTGTTTTTTATATAATACATTTCATACGAAAACAAAGAACAATTGTTGTGCCAAAACTGAATAATTCTATAGACACGTTTGGAATGTTATTTTAGATTGAAAACTCAACACAAAGTGCAAATTCTCTGCTGTGATACTATAACTGCTTCGAAAACACATCGTATGTGTGCGCGTTGAAAAAAATCAATATAGAAAAATTTGTTTTCGCTTGCAACCATCACATGTACGAGCTGGTGTAAAAAAGTCTTTTTGAAGTGAAAATAAGACAAGTGCCTATAATAAGCCCGGACATTCCACTTTTTCAAAAAATTAGAGATCATTGGCAAAAAGTTGATCTCCATAAAATAGAATGCTATAGAGAAAAGGTAGAATGGTGCCTGTTTCCAAAATTGATAAATTGAAAGTAGATTAAATAATAATAGAAATAATAATTAAAAAGGAGATATCAATGCTTAAAGCATTTCAGCTGTATCGTTCAGATACGGCTGAAAGAGTGGTCTAATTAATGCAGGACTTTCATTGTTTAATTACAATTGAGGCAATATTTGTTATGTTGCGTACAAAAGCACAAGATGTTATATCCGGACTGTAAACAGCAAACATTGACAAGAAAATATACTTAGTAATAGTTGTTGTAATGAAAAATAATATTGGAGGTGAGGGACGGGACTGAAAGGGACTGAAATCTCAAGCTCTGAGATATCAAGACTTCGGTCTGGATTAAGGATTATGATATAGTTTTCGGCAAAAAACTTTTATGAGGACATTGCTTTTAGTTTTGGGCAGCGATAAACAAACATAAAATTCTTTGTTAAAGTATAAATATTTTTTTATTTCTGTTTAGAAATTTATTACAAAACTAACACGAAATATTAATAAGTGCCGGAAAATTATAACAGATCATAAATTAATATAACTTAGTGAAAAGATGAAACACCCAGCAAATTACTCAAAAGCCTCTCCATTTAGCGTTTCAAGAAAATATTACAAAATCAAATATTCATGGTTCTTTCAAAATTCAAAAAATATTCTAAAAATTAAAATAAAATAAAAAATTTAAACTTTTTTTTAAAGTTCTAAAAACATTCCAAAAATTATTACAAAATCAAAAATTTAAACTTTTTTCACAAATTCAAAAATTTTTAAAATGTTCCAAAAATTACAACAAAATCAAAAATTTCCATGTCCAATTTCATGTTCGATAACATTTCATGTCAAACAAATAATTAATTTCATATTGTTCCAAAAAATTAAGTAAAATGAAAATCATTCTTTTGACACACTTGACAACATTTTTTTGACAAACTTATAACGCAATAATCTAGATTTTGGTTTCACATACCAATACCGACCATCAAAATTTCTCCAAATTCAATGTTCCTATTCGCAATCACTTAAAATGAACGTTTTTAAGCAAAAAATAGGCATATTTCCTTGTTTTGACATACTTGACGATTTTTTTTGACACACTTCCCGTACAGTTATCGAACACATCGTCATTTTGGCTGTTACAATTGAGTAGGGTTCTATTTTTAGAAACAAAATTTTTAAGATCCCTTCCAGCGGTTTTCTAGATTTCGTCGGTTGCGACGGCAGACAGACATATAGTTTTTTTTAGAATCAGTAAGTCCTAAAACGTCGATAAATGGGGTAAGAATTTCATTTTTGGCTCGAGAATGTAATACTTAGGACTTTCAGACCGAAGTAATATCTTTTTCTAATTCATTGGCGTTTTATTTAATGAGAGTAAAATAATTTCTCAAATAATTGCACAGTAATCGCAGTAAAAGCTCGTATGTTAAAGTTCAACTTCAAGTCGGCACGGGTTATCGTCATCCAATCGCAGTAAAACTTTTAATTTAAGTTTTTAAGGTTAATTGGAAAAAATTTAGCGGGTATGCGTATAAAATTTTGCAAAAAAATGTTTTTGCTCTATGTCTTGGGACACCCTAATATATATATATATATATATATATATATATATATATATATATATATATATATATATATATATATATATATATATATATATATATATATATATATATATATATATATATATATATATATATATATATATATATATATATATATATATATATATATATATATATATATATATATATATATATATATATATATATATATATATATATATATATATATATATATATATATATATAAATATATATATATATATATATATATATATATATATATATATATATATATATATATATATATATATATATATATATATATATATATATATATATATATATATATATATATATATATATATATATATATATATATATATATATATATATATATATATATATATATATATATATATATATATATATATATATATATATATATATATATATATATATATATATATATATATATATATATATATATATATATATATATATATATATATATATATATATAAAGAAATTTCATTAAATCTATAAATGTCATTTGTTGATACTATAAAAGGTTTTGTTCTTTTTCTAAAACTTTTGTGAAAAACACTTTAATAAACAGTGTACATTCCACAATATCTCTGATAAACTAATATTTTTATTTTTGAGGATTTCACAAAACAATTATCAATCCAAGAAATGTTGTGGATATTTTCATAATTTAATTTATAAACCTTACAATCTTTTGCAGGATGTTAGTAAAAGAATTTGTAGTGTTTACAAATAATTTTTTTCATATTAACAATATTTATTGTATAAATGTAAATTTTACAAAAATTTTTGTGTGTTGTATATTTATAAAAAAATTGTAAAATTTATCTTAAATTTTATTTGTTTCACTTAGTTTTTTTTTTGAGTGTTGATAAAATTGGTTTTGTGGTCTTCGGATTAAATTTATCTCTTTTGATAAAATTAATTGAAATAAAAGTGACCTATAAAGGTTGACGTAAAAATCCATCTTTTTTTCTTTTGACTGTTTGGTCCGGTTTGACGTAATATTCAACGAAGTGAAGTTAGAAGAAAAAAATGTGACGTAAAATATCGTGATATTTATTATGATATTGCACGATCGAACACTACCAATGTCTATAATTATGTCAGTTTAAATCTGATTTATAAAAACGTTTGATCAAATTAGTGACAGATATTAAATTAACTAAATAAAATAATAGTTATTTATTATACAAGGGAAGAAGTAGTAGATTTTAGCTCGAGGTTGTGTTGTCTCCCGACGCGAAACGGAGGGAGACAAAAAACCGAGAGCTCAAATCTACAACTTTTCCCGTGTATAATACACTATTTTTTTCTGTGACTGGACAAATATTAATATAATTATTGAAAAAATAATATTAAACAAATATTACAATATGTATATGCACCACACCATACGAATTTTTCTTGAATAAAAACTTAAAAATGATGAATGTAGTTCAAATTCTGACACGAAACACAACAAAATTTTTTCTAAAGGAATTTTAGAGGAAATGAAAAGTTATTTCGAATTGCAAAATTCAAGTGATTTCCAATATGTACTTAAGCTTAATTGTTCTCAAAAACCAATCTGAAATTAAAAATTCCCTAATGTTGTCTATATTTCCTAACCAAAAATATAACAACATATTGACTTTACGTCAGATATTAAGTTTCGCATTGATTGGCAACAATCAATAATGACTTTACACTCGTGACTTAGGATGTTGATTAGAATGTTGACTTAGATGTTAATGAAATATTCTCTCATCCTATGAATTCACACATCGTAATATCTAGAAATTTAATACAAAAAATACCAAATAAATACAATTTTCAATATGTAATCATAGATGAAAAATTCAACTTAAGTAAATATGAAAAATGATGAAGTTTCAATTTAGAAATTATCTGAACATCAAAATTAAAATATGTTTTGTCATCGCCGCTTTGGCTAAGTTGTGTAAGACACACGGAATTTGAACAATGTGTCTCTGATGAATGTAGTTCAAATTCTGACACGAAACACAACAAAATTTTTTCTAAAGGAATTTTAGAGGAAATGAAAAGTTATTTCGAATTGCAAAATTCAAGTGATTTCCAATATGTACTTAAGCTTAATTGTTCTCAAAAACCAATCTGAAATTAAAAATTCCCTAATGTTGTCTATATTTCCTAACCAAAAATATAACAACATATTGACTTTACGTCAGATATTAAGTTTCGCATTGATTGGCAACAATCAATAATGACTTTACACTCGTGACTTAGGATGTTGATTAGAATGTTGACTTAGATGTTAACGAAATATTCTCTCATCCTATGAATTCACACATCGTAATATCTAGAAATTTAATACAAAAAATACCAAATAAATACAATTTTCAATATGTAATCATAGATGAAAAATTCAACTTAAGTAAATATGAAAAATGATGAAGTTTCAATTTAGAAATTATCTGAACATCAAAATTAAAATATGTTTCGTCATCGCCGCTTTGGCTAAATTGTGTAAGACACACGGAATTTGAACAATGTGTCTCTGATGAATGTAGTTCAAATTCTGACACGAAACACAACAAAATTTTTTCTAAAGGAATTTTAGAGGAAATGAAAAGTTATTTCGAATTGCAAAATTCAAGTGATTTCCAATATGTTCTTAAGCTTAATTGTTCTCAAAAACCAATCTGAACTTAAAAATAAGTTTCATTTTATTTGTCAAAACCAGTTATTAACATCAAGAAGAAAACGGTATAACTTTTCATTAACATTAAAATAGTCATAAATGTTCATAAATATTCATAATATTCATCATTTATGTGTATATATGTATTTATATTATTTTTATCTATCCGGGAAAAAAGCACATACTTTTTTCCCGGGAAAAAAGTATTTTATGAAAAGTAACATTTTTGCACCTGTCAGCAGAAGTAAAATGTTAAACTTTTTTCCCGTCACAGAAAAAAAAGTATATTTGACATATCAGATTAGATTTTTATGGAAAAAGAGATACAAAATAAGTCACCTCGCCAGCATACTTATTCGAATATGTTTAGAATAAGTTACGTTCCACAAATAAGTCGTCGTTTGGAAGGCACCCTAATTATTTATTTGTTGAGATATAGTTTTGCTTATCTATTTTAAAATTCTGATTTTTTGTTATTTTTACTATAAAGTCTTAAAAAAAACACTGTATGGTAATTTGAAATAATATAGTTTTTTCGGGGGTAATACCATGAGTGCTTAAAAATTACCGATAATTTTCATGAAAGCTTGTTATTTATAATTCCACGAGTTCGAAGAACGAGTGGAATTAGTATAACAAGCTTGAATGAAAATTATCTGGTTAATTTTTATGCACGAGCGGTATTTAGGGAGAATATTTCTAGAATGAAATATATATAAAAATTTTTTTTTGTCATACAATTTTCAATTTCATGTAACATAATTAAAACTGTAACTGAAATCCAATAACAATTTTTTTTTTATTTTATAAAAAAACTTAACAAATAGCAACAAACAATTGAAAAATATTAACTAATTATTGATTGAATAATAAAAATTGCAATTATTGTAATTGTTAATTACATTTTGATTTTGTGATGACATGGAACTGCTGCTGCTCGTCATAGAAGAAGGTGGAGTCTGAGGAGTCTGCTGAAGTTCCGTTCCGCGTTTCCTCATTTTCTCGATGATAGTTCTGTGGTGGTCTTCATCCATTTGTAAATAGCTGGATATGGATTTTGCATTGGAATGACCCGTGATTTGTATCAAGTTTTGTTCTGAAACTCCGCTTTTGGCCAGTTTTGATACAGCAGTAGCCCTAAGTGAATGATTTGTAATTTTTTTGGTAATGTTAAGCCCTGTTTTTTTTGCTTGCCTCTTTGTCCAAGCCGATATCTCATTAACCCCTACGGGGCTATTTTTAAACCAATTTCCGGATGTTTTCCAATATGGATTTGGAGTTAAAAATAGTCGGGTGTTGGTGACATTTTTTCTTTTTTCTTGGAGCTTTAAAAACATTCTGACGGGGCAAATTTTAGGATCTGAGTCATTTTTCACCAGCTACTTTGAATCGGCTAGTTTTCGGCTACCCCCTTGCGTAGTTTTTGAAAATACAGGGTTATATTCGATCCTACCTGTTTTCTCTCCACTATTGTCGGTTTCTTCTTTAAAAAATGTTGTATCGGCTCTTGCGCTCTCTCCACCTCTCCAAGCAAGTTCGTAAGACAACAAAAAAAATACTTTTTTTTGGATACCTTCTGGGGTTTGTTCATCGCAAGTTTGGATAAGGTTTTCAAACTCATTATAGGTCAAGAAATTTGCTGATTCCTTACGCTTACCATCCATACCCTGTAATTCTTTTCTTTTTGTATCTCTTGCGTCTCGGGCCACTTTAAATTCAATTTGATGGAAGGTATTTATTTTAATATTGTACTCATTAAAGTACTTTTCCATTAGTAATTTCGCTGTAACATTCCAAAGGAGTTTTACTGTATGGTCTTTATATTCTTCGCCGTTTCTTTTCCTCATATTAAAAGCCCAACATTTTAAAATTGACGCGAGCTCGGATGCCGAAGCATCACGGCCAAAAGTATATTTTTTTTCGGTGCAAAATTCCATGAACTGCTTCCAAACACTCTTATTTGATTTGATTGTATTTTTTGGGATCGTTTTTATAATTTCTTTGTCTATTTGTTCATTAAGTGCATGACCAAATCGGCTCATTTTGACTTTTTTAATAATAACAATACAAACAAACAGGTATCTACGATACAGTATTTCGAATAAAACTGTCTCGTCAAATAGGTTCGATTGTTTTGTGTTGGATATACAACGTTGTCTAGGCAACGCTTGTATATCCGCTGATATTTTTTTATTTTTAACGTTTCTTATGGGAAAATTTATACATGAGTGAAATATTCAGTGTAAAATTTGTCTTTATCCATAAAAAAGTCTTGCTCCATAAAACTTATTTTATTGTTTACCATTTTTTTTATAGCATAACACTTTTTTTTAAAAAAGAATATTCATTGAAAGTAAAAGAAACAGAAATAAGTATTTATCTTTCTTCCTCTTGCATTAATATTATTTTCATAACTTCTATTTCAAAAATTATAAAAGATAAATAGAGAATATAAATATAACCTTAATTCAAGTTCAAATTCAAAATTTCAATTAATCATTTTCAATATACATGTATGTAGTTCTATAATTTGTAATTATTTTCTATTTTCAGATCAGAGTAAGTTCAACTTTGAATTTATACATTATGTATAACTTACTATAACTACAATTTTTTTTAAATTTCTACTTGATCAAAGGTAAGGTAAGCCTAAGATTTAATTCAAACATGCATAAAAGAAAATTTCCTAAAAGATTATTTTAATAGTTATTATTTACCTAACCATACCATACTACAAATAAACAAACTATAATGATTTTTTATTATAAAACTATAAAGACTGCAATTATTTATTACATTTTTAATTAAAATTCTATTTATGAAATAAAAATAAAATTGTGTATAGCGGTAGAATCCCTGTGGGATAATATATAATTGATCTAAATATGTACTGTAACATAAAAAACAAAAAAAAACATTGCCCGTTTAAAAAAAACAACTCTATAATTTACAGCAAAAAATCGTAATTTTTTAATTTTTTTATAATGCAAAAGTGGAAGTCTAGGTACGTAAGAAAAATGGAAAATTAGTTGGTTTGGGCAACTTGAAAATTTTCATTTAATTTTTCAATAATTTGATTGAAAATTGATTTGTTGAGAATATTGATTTGTTGAAACATTGGGCTTAGATTATAGAAGATTCTTTGTTTAAGTATACAGAGTAGTGCGAAACACTTGTAATAGTTCGAATACACATCGCGCTTTTACACATTCTCTTTTTCAACAGTTTTTGCAGATCTTCGGCTATTGTTGAATAACTACATATATAGGATGATATCTTTGGTTGCTATAATTTCCTTTTATTCATAAATTTATTTAATTATTATAACAAAGAAAATTTTATTACTGTTTTAGTTATTAATATAATTATTTGTTTCTTTTGTGTGCATGCGTACACTTTTTTGCCGTTGCTATGCTAGCGCAATGGTCACGCGCGTCATGGCATGTTGTCACTTGGACGTCAAAGTGCATCCGCATATGGGTATCATAGTGCCATCATAGCGTGACGGCAAAATGTATGCACTATGCTCCTTATGTGGTGGCCATTGGGCCACGAAGCATAACGTGCTCTTTCCAAAAGTAGTTGTAACGGAATTGGACTTTGTAACACTCAAAAATGCGTAACGTGCTCTTTCCAAAAGTAGTTGTAACAGAATTGGACTTTGTAACACTCAAAAATATAATTAATATTTGAAAATACGGAAACTATTGAATCTACGTTAAAGGAATCCCTGTTTGGAAATCTCTTATTCGCATACACAATAAGTTATGCTAACAACTTTTTATAGAAACAAAAACAAAACAAAATTTATGTTAAATACACAAGAATTAATTTAATGAAACCAAAGAATTATATAAATCAATAAAGCTTACATTATTGTGTTTTCCTTCATATTTGGTGGAATCTTCATAATTGTCAAGGAATTCAGCACTTGTAACCATTTTTAAAATTGTAAATTTACCACTCGTTTTATAAGTCGCTTTAGCATTATCATCCATTTTATAACATATTGTTTCCATTAGTTCAGTTAAATAAGTTTCGAATCTTCGAAGTTGAACACTTTTACTAACTGAATTTCCAGATTGATCTATCCTAAATCTACAAACTTCGACAATCTTTTTTGGATCAACTTCACTAATAGCTTTTAGTGAACTATTTCAGAAACTGTTGCTTTACAAACGAGACATATAACTTCTTTCGATGTAAAACAATTGAATCCACGTGAACTAATCAACAGAATTAATAAATGTTTCCATTCTCCACTCCACAGTTATCCTTTACACCTTTCTTTCAACCACTATCGATCCAATTTCTCTTTTTTCCAACTGATACGGCAAAACACCAATTTTTTTTTCTCCTTGTTCACTTTCCGAACAAGAAAAAAGTTATTGAAAACACCATGATTATAAACTTTATTTTTATTTATTAAAGAAATAACCAGCAAGTTTCAATAAATTCAATTTAACAATTTAATTTTGATTTGTCACTTTAATAACCATTAACATAATAATCATTGATTATAATTTTCCTACTGATCCTCGATCAAACATTTTGATCGCTTATATATACAGTCAGATCTTCTGTTTCTGTTTCCAACCATCTCACCGCACACAAACTTAAAATTTTCCATATTATTTCAATATAAAATTCAAGTAAATAAACAATTTAGAGAAAATATCTCTTCTACAAAGTACAAACACAGGCAAGAATTCCACTTTTCATTATATTCGCACAACGGTTTTCCATCTTCATACAATATCATTACTAATATTGCCATTTTGAAAAAACTCAATATAAAAAAAATTCAAAAAATGTCCAACGCCACCTGGAAGAGTAAAACTCCATATAAAAAAAATTCCAAAAAATTTAACAAAAACTCTAATCCAATTTTTTACATATCGTCGGCTACAGAGCATTTACGTGTAACTACAATTTAGAAAAAAAAAGAAGCTCACAAAACGATTTATTGCGACTCTAAATAAGCTTTTAAAAAAAGTTGCTATCAATAATTGAAAAAAATTGTTTTTTTATTTATTGATAAACAAATTTTATTTCTCATAGAATGTTTTTTATCGACCAGGGGTCTTCACAGGGTAGAAACAAAGTTTTTAAAAAAATGTACACTGTTAAATTTTTGAAATAATTTTTAACGGTGTAACATATGAAAAAAACGGTGTAATTGATGAAAAGATGACGCTACACCTTTTTTTTAAAACTAAATTGAAACTTATTTTATATCTTATTACTTGTGAAAGTTTAGGACATGCATTAGTTTTTGTTTTAAAGATAAAATTCGTTGTGCATATGACTGTCAGGAATCAGTTTTTTTTGCTCTGACGGAAAATTATAAAAGGGGCTTTCACTAGGTGCCCTTGAATTTATGTAAGTTTATCATATAGAAATCATTATGACGAACGACTGCAGAAAAACTGCTGAATTGATTTTCATAAATAATATGTCGTTGAATAGGCGTTAAAAAGAAATTTTTGAAAGGCCTAGCATCTATACCCAGTTTTTTTTTTTTAATAAAATTGAAACTTGTTTTTATTTAATTACTTGTGAAAGTTAATCCGTTAATCCATTAAAAGGAGGCTATTTTTTTTAGATATGCATGATTGAAAAATTTGAAAAACCTACTTCTAATTTTAAGTGAGTATAGGCGTAAACTAATATGGATTAAAAATAAATAAAAACCATCTTAAGGATTTTAAATTATATATGGCTGTAATTAAGAAAAAGATCTCAAAAAGTTGAACTGATGCTCAGGTAACCAAATGTAGAGTAATTATATTTGGTCATAAAAAATAAGCGTTTATAATCTTTATTGATGCCTGCATTCCCAGTTAACACAAACTCCTTTGTAAGTATGAATGTAAACGTTTACATGGGACATTTATACGAGACCAACCTATAAAATTTATCTCATGAAAAGGTTTCTAAAACGTTTACCCAATATCAAGGGGCGCCAGGAATGCGGTCGTATAAGACTTTACACAGGAAATTTTGTAAACG
Source organism: Diogma glabrata (assembly GCA_963693315.1). NCBI lineage: Eukaryota > Metazoa > Arthropoda > Insecta > Diptera > Cylindrotomidae > Diogma > Diogma glabrata. The sequence continues at coordinate 191,668,894 of OY856188.1, read as the reverse complement.
TTTACATGGCAAAATTTGTAAACGTTTACATGGGAACTTTACATGAGTACTTCCTATATGTTTTTTTATTTTATAAAGAAAATCATATGCCGTAAAAACGTTTATAAAGCATTTATGTGGGTTCCATGTAAATGTTTATACGGGTGGCATTTATATAGGTAATTCCTGTTATTATTTTATTCATGTATAAAATGATTGGCTAAAAGTTTACATGGGAATTTTATACGAGGTTTATACAAGGTGACGCAATTGAACCGAAAAAAAAATACTTTTTCTCGTTCTTTTCTTTAATACTTTTTCTCGTTCTTTTGTCCAATTTTTTTTTCTTTGATTTTATTTATTGTTTCGATTTCAGCCTTTTCTGCTTTTCTGAAACTATATTAAGATTATGAAATTTATTTATTTGTGGAAATTATATTTAATTAGAAAACTTACGTTTTTCACTATGTCACCGTGCCAAGCGGGGATCGAACCCGGTACCTCTTCATCGCCAGTCGTTGCAACTTATCCACTCGTCTACGCTGTACTATGTAGGGTGAACGCTTGAAAGCGATACACATTTCTCTTAAATTTCTCCTTTGTAAATGCCATGTAAGTGCTTAATTTCCTATATGATGCGTGTGAGGCGTAAATGGTCTGCATTGAAATGAGACGATTTTTTTTTGTTTGAATAAATATATTTCACCATTTAAAATAATGAATATGATTTTTCATGTGAAAACTGTATTCTAGTTGCGGAAAAAAAATCTGGGCGACTTTAATCGCATTTTAATTGAAATTGAAGAAATGCAAATTGCAAAATACAGTAGCAATATAACATTAAAAAACTGCGTTATAGATCAATTTTTTAAAATTCGTATAAAGAATTTTTATTATTTTTATGAATTCATAAATAAAAAAAAAATTATTTTAATGGTATTTAATAAAAATTAAAAAAAAAAAAAAAAAATATGTACCATACCAGGAGTTGAACTCACAACCTACAGCACATCAGTCGAGCACGATATCCACAACGCAATTTGTAACGTTAAGAAATAATAGATTGATAAATTGATAAATGATAGAAATGCTAACGGATCAGTTTAATTTACTACCTTCGGAAAAAATCTGTGTGTGATGCGCCTAAAGAAGTTTTCACTTCAAATAGTTTCCGTGTCTCTCTGTACATACGCGAACATTCTTTTCTTCCATTCAAATGAAAGTGCGATCAAAGTCTCCCAATTTTTTTTCCGTAACTAGAATACAGTTTTAACTAACCTAACTAGAATACACTTTTCCTTTACCTGAAAAATAAATATTCATTATTTTAAATGGCGAAATATATTTATTCGAAAATAGTATCATTTCAATACAAAAACATATGGCTGCTCTATAATTCTATAGGTCGGCACCTTTAACATGGCAGATGGCACCATGTAGGTGCTTTCTATATGATATACAGCATCATATAGAAACTTCCTATGCCATATAGGCAGTTCCTATATAATATACACAACCATATAGGTAGTTCCTACGTATATAGCATGAAATGTCATTTTGCACGCGTGCATTTGTGACATTTCATACTCTGCTTTAATAAGAAGTAAACGTGTTTTCTATTGTGTTTGCATTTCATCAGCAACTGGAATAATATTATAAATCACATATAAATGTAAGTTTTTTTACACCTCGACTGATGATGCAAATTCGATACCAGCAAAAGCTATCGATGATGAAAACAGTAAATTCAAGAAGATCAATACCGTCGAGCAGCTGATCGACTTAGAAGAAAAATTGAAATGTGCTCAATTTACGAACCGAGTGGTAAGATTATTTATTTTGTTCACGTCATTCGTCATTCATCGAGTATACTTATCCGTCTATTTGATTTTTAATTGAATTTCGATTTTCACAGTTCGATGCATTGATGCGTACTTGCAATATTTCAGACAAATTGAATGAATTGAATGTTTGCTACACATTTGTCGATGCTGTGTTTACTCGCGATTTGTTCTTGAAGCTTTCATGGGCGGGTGGCAGCAAAGGCTCCACGGCCAAAGTGGGATTCAAAACATTCCAACGCACAATTAATTTTTTCGTTTTGCTCGTTCGGACGTGCCACCCAAATTTTTCGATGACCTCGTGTGAACACTTTTTCAAAACAAAATCGATCGCCAACGCCACTACACGGGCAAAAACAGCAGTTGTGCGAGTTTCACGCACAAAATCGCGACAAATCAAAAAGAATGGATGTGGTGAGAATAATGATGATGAGAACGACACGGTCGGAGACAGCAAAATTCTGCCCGTTTTGGAACAGCCGACAAATATTAATTCGAAAGTCGAGGAGAATCAGCAGTTGACAATAGCATCGACAAATGAAAACACGACCGTTTCAAAACTAAACGAATTAGCTACTGAAATCGTTCCAAATATTGTTGCGACTAATATTGTTCAGTCGTTGCAGTCGAAATCAGGAGCATCGACATCATCCGGCACTGTTGCAAAAAAAAGAAAACGCAGACGAACCCAAAAATTGGGGTTTCACAACATTAAAGAAGATTTGCTTCTAGATGAGAACGACAGCTCGATAGACGATTCGGATGTAAGTCCATTGCGATGAAACTTGAAGAAAACAAATTTTTTATTTCTATTTATTTTTATTTTTTATTTCTATTTTTTTAAGTTATCTGATGAAAACATCGAAGCGCCGTTGTACGTCAAAACACTCGCAAGCCATCGTAATTCCAGCAGTAAGATATGGGAAGAAGCAGATCGAACCGCCACCGACGCCAAGAAGAATGAATAATGAAAAATAAAAGTGGAATTGATTTTGTTATTTTCTTTTGGCACACAAATAAAGGCGCATTTATTTCAATCGTTTTCGCTTCAAAAACTAGCATTTTTCGTCTTTATTTTGGTCCAAAAACACCATATAGGTGCTTCCTATGAATTATATGAATGAAATATGAATATGAATTAAATATATGAAATATATGAAAATATATGAAAATATATGAATGAAATATGAATTTTTATTATGAAAAATAAGCCAAAAGCTAAGCAACAGGCTGACAATATGTGTGCAACAGTGGAATCAATACGTCATATTTTTCACGTTCATCTTTGTATCCAACATTCACAAATTTGCATTTTATATCATCCACATAGAGCAATTTGTAAACATGACTTTCTTTTGCACAATACTTGATAGCGAAAATATTGAGAGAACTCGATTTTACTGGTGTGTTGAAAAAATTCTCCTTATTTGCGATTGTGTGACAATACAATGCTATTTTATTTCCTGCTGAAAGTATGTTCTCCACGCAGGCGATTTCATCAGTTCGTGTGAAAAACCACTTGTTCGCAGCATCTGTGGCTAAGCAAAAATGGCCTAAGTCAATTTTCGAATAAAATCCGAGTTCGTTTCCCATTCTTGTAGCTAAATAGAACTTGCGTGGCACATTTTCGCCTTTATTCGGTTTGCTTAAAACGACTTCATTATTTTTCGGGTCAAGTAAGCCTTTCGCACATTCTTGTCTCGTTTTTTCAATTATCCGTTTTGCCATCTGAGCCAGCGGTCTATGTCCCTTCCTTAACAATCGTTTTATACATCCTAGCGTGGTTTCAAATGGATAAGCGCTGAACGTCGATAGCTCTCCAAATTTAGTCACATCATTCACCATATGGACTAGATTATGTACGTTGCTGGTAATATACGCGTCCTCTGCGTAAATATCACGCCAGCATTCGATGAAATGGTCAAGCAACACTTTAGCCACAGGAAGATAACGAGAAAATGTCTTCGTTTCACAAATAGTTGACGCACAGAACAGCACCAGAAAGTGCTGGTAAACTTCGTATACGAAATAACATTTTTCAGTACAACAATGCCTGTATACAGGAGAAACGTTCTATATTCTGTACCTTTCCAATGTGGAAGGTCTTTCAAATCTCTGGCTTTTCGATGGATTTCACGCGGCATTTTGCAATTCAAAAGTGATTTGGAGAGGTCATCAATATCTTTTGCCGATATTCTTATCGTAGTTCCGCGAAATTTACCATCTTCAAAGATATGAAAGTTACCATGTTGAGATATAGATTTAGATAAACAATTTGAAAATCTTATATATTATATATAATATACCTCTCCATCCAAATAATAGTCGTTTCATCAGTCCTAGATGCAATAGGTGTAGCGAATCGGCAACCGGAAATTGCTCAATCATGTCGATATTGAGCTGCAGTAAAGGTGAATCATATTTGTGGTGACTACCGTAGGCTTTTGCACGAAATTCGGTGTCATTTCGTTTCGGGCAATCCGTTCGTGGAAAAACGTTCGTGTGACTGACGTCGTTATATTCGCCAATTGTCGTGCACTTCAAACATCCATGCTGTCCATTGTAATTCGCAACGCCTAGAGACGACAGGGGTAGAGTAAAATAATGAATAAATTTCGAATAAAAGCGACATATATATAAATATATACAATACCTTTTATAAATGCTCGTGCAGGAGAGTCTGCAATGAAGCAGCGAATCTTTACTGTAATTTTGTGGCCATTTATCATGATTCCCTCCTGGAAAATAGTTTTCAGTTCATTCACCATCGGCATTAGAAAACCATCCAAATTCGAAGGCTTTGATTTGCCGCTATAAATTCCAGCCACCATGGGAGCAACATTTGGCATTTCAAAGATGTTGAACAGAATAGGCCAAAATTCTTCTCTCGAGCTCTTAAAAATTGGCAGGCCGTCCATATTTATGTTCAACGAAATAGTGATTGAGTTGGATAGGTTGGAAAATAAATTCTCCAAGCAAAATTGTATCCCATTGTGCCAGTAATATTGTTCATCTGCGATGGGTACTATCGTGACGATTCGAGGTGTTTTTAGTAATGTACGTGGATCTTTTGGCAATATTTCCCTATCAAAACGTTCGTTGATGATTTCGAGAATTCCTTTGATTGCTGAATGATTTATATTGTATTTCAGAGTCCAATTTATGATATTTTTGCGAAATATTTCATCCTTTTCGAATTCGTCAGGAAGATCATCGCACTCATCATCGCTTGTGTTATCATCATTATCAAAATCTGGATATAAAAAACGAATATTATGAGGTTCACACTATCATAAAAACGCAACTTAACAGTTGTGAATTTGAAAGATCGAAATTTCCAAAAAAAATTGCGACCTCCCTAGTATTGTTTTTATCTCCATATATATGATACCTTTGACTGAATTATTTCCATCTTCTGAATCTTTTGAGAATGGTCGTATTTCATCATCTTCTTCGATGCCCACGAGTGACGAAAAAGAGGCATGATGAGACACATCATCACAATTATTATCAGCATCAGCAAATGGGGCCACCGGCTCATCATGAATATTCAAGTATCGGTGATTATTTAAAACGGGCTGATGACGCACCGCCATCATAATATTCACATATTCCCTTCTAACGCGTCGGTTCTGTGCGCCCGACATTTTCTTCACATTTTTCCACACATTATTTAATTTTCTCTCCATATTTTCTGCTATTAATTTTTACTCGATTTATTCACAATAAAATAAATGAAAACGCACACTCTCGAATAAAACAAATTTGGCGTTGTTACCTCTACGCGTTGACGGCAAATAATGATTTATTATAGCACGCTATATATTTCGTGCTGGCACCTGGATAAATTAATAGGTTTCACCTTGATAAGTCCTATAATATTAAGACGTTGTACGAAATTTCATATAAGTTCTGTATAATTCCTATGATATTCCGAAGTTACAGGAGATTTCATATAAGTTCTGTATAATTCCTATGATATTCCGATGTTACAGGAGACTTCATATAAGTTCTGTATAATTCCTATAAAAAAAAATTATATAGGAACTTTTTATTCCTGTAAAACTCCTATATATTTCGCCTATATAAACATTTACCAAAGAAGTTTAAAACAGGAAGTACTCATTTAATTATTTTCCTTGATAACGCCTATATGTTTCGCCCATATAAATATTTACCAAAGACTTTTAAACAGGACGTACTCATTTAATTATTTTCCTTAATAACGCCTATATGTTTCGCCCATATAAATATTTACCAAAGACTTTTAAATAGGAAGTACTCATTTAATAATTTTTCCTATAATGAAAGGTTTTATACGCCATTTATATGCAGTACACCTACATTATTTTGAATCGACAGGATTTACACGGCATTTATATGAGATGCACTCATATTCATTTCGAAATCGACAGGACTTTGTGTTAAGTGGGTTATTGACGCCTACATTATTTATTGAAGAAAGAAAAAAAATTAGAACCTGGAGAGTACTTCGTTCAAGGGGATTTTTCTGAAAACTACGCCTTCATAATTCAGAATTCGGGTCAAGGCTATCATTAAAGTAATGCATAAGCTACTCTTCATCCATTCGATGTTTATTTTAAAAGTGACGCGAGTGAATATGTACAGCACCGAAGTGTTATACTCATATAGGGATCTAAACAGTACTACAGTCACAACAGTACTACAGTCTATCTTTTCATTACAAAACTTATTGATTTCATCAGAACGCATATAAGTTCTAATATTACGAAAATAATTTATAACACCGACGGTGCATCTTCTCAATACAAAAATAAACATAACCTAATTATCTTATGCCATCATAATAGAGACTTTAAGGTTAATGCAGAATGGCATTTTCATGCTACCAGCCATGGAAAGGGACCTTGCGATGGGATTGGTGGTACACTGAAGCGTGTTGCACACCGTTATAGTATGGGGAACACAGAATTATTATTCAAACACCAAAAGAACATTTTGAACGGGCTTCAAATTGGGAATCTACCATGAAATTTGGATACGCCGATAAAAATGAATGTCAATTAACAAAATGATTTACTCATTTCCACAGTGCACCCAATCCATAGTTTTGCTGATGACTCCACATTGCATGCATCACATGCATCTCCTCAAACTCGATCTCATACGGCAGTCACAACTGATAGAGAGCTGTTAATTGATTCTATCAATGCAGACCTGCAGCGTATAATGGAATGGGGCAATCGTAATTTTGTTGCATTTAACCCAACCAAAACCAAACTATTCCGTCTATCACGATTAGAAAGACATAAAAAATTCACAATTAAGATAAACAATGAGGAATTGCATGAGGTTGAATCGACTTCTTGGAGTGGATATTGATAATAATCCGAAATGGAATAAAACTCAACCTTGCTAAATCTGCAATGCAAAAGCTAGGATTCTTGAGTCGATGTAAAAAGTTTCTCAATCCCGAGCAAATTTTGCTGATTTATAAGTCCTTTATTCGTCCATGTATGGAATACTGCTGTCATGTTTGGGGAGGTGCTTGTCAGTCAACAATAAAATGTCTAGACTCTGTACAGAGAAAGGCGATACGGTTGATTGATAATACAGAACTAACTGATCAGCTTGATTCACTCCAGCATCGTAGAAATGTGGCCGAATTGTCAATCTACTACAAATATAACTTTAGCGAATTCTCTTCAAATGAAATACAAAATATTCTTCCATCATGTGCGCAGTACAATTGACAAACAAGAACTTCAGAGTCATCCCACCCATTTGCTGTCAAAATATCTCGATGTGGAACTATGGCCCTCCAGAACAATTACTTTAATAGAGTGGCCAAATTATGGAACTCATTGCCCGCCTCCGTATTTCCTGATGAATTTGCCCCTCAGACATTTAAAGAAAATGTCAATCACCATTTAAAACAATTAGTATAGTTATCCCAATATCCTCATTCCTTCCATTTTCCTCATCTCCTTCCTTTATAGTTGACATGGTATCTTCGGATATTCAAAGAGTCTGAATAATGAATATTTCATATTTAGTGTGCTAAACATGTCTAACTAATTAATAAAAAAAAAAAAAAAAAAAAAATTACAAAATCGATATAAAAATGGGATTACTATAAGTGGAATTCAAAAATTTAATTCTTTTGTACCATTTAATGCTAAGACAATAATTGCAAAAAAATGTTTTCCAACTCAGAAGAAACTTTTAAATGTAAAATAAGTAAATAATTTTTAATAACTATATTTATTTTCTTTAGCCTACATATATAATTTGTATGATATATTTTAAAAAGTTCATTCAATAATAAAATATTTGAAATTTAATGTTAAAATACAATCTTTTACTTTATGATTCCATAATAGCATAATACGAACATAATACTTCTCTAGTCAAAAGTTCCTAAATAGATTTAGTTATTTATACGGCTTTTTTGTTTGCAGTCGAGACTGTCAAATTATTTTTTATAAGAGTGTCAAGTGATTACTAAAAGTGGTAAATAAACATTTCATTTTTTTATGCCATCTAATACAAAGAAAATAATTGCAGAAGTGTTTTCCTATTCAAAAGAAACTTCTGTTTGTAAAATAAGTAAATCATTTTTCACAATTGTATTTATTTTATTTATTGTACTACATATATAATTTTTATAATATTTTAAAAAGTTCATCTAATAATAAAATATTTGATATTTAACATAAAAAAAAATCTCTTAGCTAATAATATTTATTTCCATTTATATAATTTTCCTTCAGAACAAAAAAAACTGATTCCTGACAGTCATATGCACAACGAATTTTATCTTTAAAACAAAAAATAATGCATGTCCTAAACTTTCACAAGTAGTTAGATATAAAATAAGCTTCAATTTAGTTAAAAAAAAAAGGCTATGCCATCTTTTCTTATGTTACACCGTTTTTTTCATATGTTACACCGTTAAAAGTTATTTAAAAAAACGGTGTACATTTTTAAAAACTTTGTTTTAATACCTATTCAACGACATATCATTTATGAAAATCGATTGAGTAGTTTTTCTACAATCGCTCGTCAAAATGCATTCACATCACAAAATAACAAAAAATTGAGGGGCACCCTGTCCCCAAGACCCCTGGTCGAAAAAAAAAATTCTAAGAGAACTTGTATTTTATATTTATGAAAAAGTGTCTATAAACAAAAAATAATCAAAATTAAAAGGGGTCAAGTCAAAACGATGTTGAATCTTCGTGAAATTGCTCATATAATGTTTTAGTACTGTTTCACATATTTCTGCATACCAACTGCCCGTTTGTCACTTCCGGTTAAAAAGTTTTTTTCATGTGTTTATCCCTACTGTAGCCTACACTTACCGATCGATTTTTATGAAACGTTGGTAAAAGCTTTCAAACATATGAGAATGATTTCATCAGGTTTTGGGGTACATTGAACAAAGGGTTGGGGGTCCACATGACACACGTGGTTTTTTCACTATGGTTTTAATGTTTGTTGGGACTTGGGAGCATACAACATTCGTTCATAAATGAATTTTGATGACACTTTGGAAAAAGATGCAAATATATGAAATATGTATGCTTTGATTAGCTTTGGGGGTGAGCTTTTGGTGATTAGCTTTTGAGCGATTGTGAACAAAGTGGTGTGGGGGTTCTCCGAGCACTTGTTTTTTGAAAGCTCAATAGCACCTGTGCCTGATAATCGAATTGGATAAAACTAGCTACATAAACGGTTCACAATAGTTCTGCATCCCAACTTCCGGTTTGTCACTTCCGGCTAAAAAATTTTTTTTTCGGGTGTTTATCCCTACTGTAGCCTACAATTACATATCGATTTTCATGAAATGAATTGGTAAAAGGTTTCAAATAATATGAGAATGATTTCATTAACTTTTGAGGTACATTGGATAAAAGGTTGGAGGTCCACCACACAACAGGTAGTTTTTTCCACCATGTTTTCAATGTTTGTTGGGAGCATACAACAATTGTTCGCGAATGAATTTTGATGACATTTTGGAAAAAGATGCAAATATGTATGGTAAGAAGCTGATTAGTTTATGAGCGATATTGAAAAAAGTGGTGTGGGGTTCCCCTAGCACCTGTTTTGTGAAAGCTCAATAGCACCTGTACCTTATAATCGAATTAGATGAAAGTCGGTACATAAATATTTAGTACGTTTGAAAACAGTTCTGTGTCCCAACTTTTCCGGTGACATGGGAGCATTCTAATATATTCGGAAGATCTTTTATAAATGATGAACCATAATAGTCCTAGTTTAGATCCTTGTGGAACGCCAGAGGTAGGCATAAACGATCCGTTAAATATCCGTTAAATTTAACATTTAAAGTTCTTTTAAATAGATATGAAGATATCCATTTACACAAGGACGCAGGTAAACCAGTTTGATGGCATTTCTCAATTAATATTTCATCTGAAACAATGTCAAACGCTTTTTGGAAATCTGTGTAAATACAATCAACCTGAAAACCTTGATCAACACATTCAAAAGCCTAGCTAGAGAACTCAACCAAATTAGTTAAGAGTTAAGACTGAACGTTTTATACGTAAAATCCTTGTTGGGTAATCGTTATGCTGTTTTTAACTTCTTGGAATATTTAACTGGACGCAACTTTTCAAATATTTTACTAAACGAGTTTAATATGGAGATAGGTTTATAATTCGATATATCTGATTCGTCACCTCGTCACCATTTTGATTGAAAAATACCAGAATTCAATGACATACTGAAAATTATTGCTAGTGGCTTAGCTAGTTGATCCTTTAATTGATAAATAAAATAATTAGACAGAAAATCAGGACCAGGACCTTTGTGAGTATCAAGGAACCTGAGAACATTATAAACGTCATCAGAAGATATGTGTATGATATTACAGTTTACAAGTTAGCCTGATTGAATCAGTAGGGGAAGAAAAAGACTTATAGACAGAATCAAAGTAATCTGCAAATAAATTACAAATATCCGAACTGGCAATTTCAAAGTGGCAGGAAAAAGGTTCTGGATGTTAGGGAGTTTATCAAATTCTATAGTAACTTACGATTTTTTAATATTTTGTTCAATGTCTTTCAAATAATTTAAATGGCAGGTACGAATTGCTAGTTTTACCTGTCTACGATAACCAGAAAATATTTTGTAATCATTAACGTTATTGTATGTTTTATAAATCTTATGGTATTTAATATTTATGTTTGCATCTTATGAGGTATCGTAAATTTTATGAGAACCAAACTGGAAATTTAGATTTAGTATTACCTTTACTGTATATAAAATTTAGGAAGGGATTCAACTTAGAGTATAAAACGTTAACAGCCATATTAACTGTCATTTGAGAACAAATAAGCTCAGAGTTCCAATCAATTTCATTAAGTTGTGCAATTACAATTGAATAATTTATGTTTGTCATTGATAGAATTAAAACTATTATATGCTAATTTTGTTTTATTATTATTGACAAACTCTAATAAACTTACAACAAGAGCAGAATGATAATTATCAATTTTCGTTAGAGAATCAGTACAATATGTAACTTCAACTGAGTTATAGCACAGATTAAACAAAATAAGATCCAGCAAATTATTAGAAGAATTAATAATCCTGTTATGCTAAGTCAGCTTGCTGACATTCATTGTTTCAACAAGATATTGTGCGGTACGACCTTCATCAGAGAAAGGATATAAACCTCTGTAGCTGTCACACCATTTTATACATGGCAAGTTGAAATCCCCAATAACTAAATATTTACGATTATCAGATGAATTCAACATAAGACTCGGTATGTGATCGCAGTATTGTTTTAAGTTATCATAATTAGAATTTCGAAAATATACAAAACATACCATAAACACGGTACCTTTCATGTTAATCTTCATCGAAATATCATCAAAAAACTATTTATACTTAGCAATAAACTAAATAACTTCAGCTAATTAGAAAATGAAAAAAATAAATCAACTGTGAAACGAAAAATTATATAAAACAATAACTGAAATTAAAATTTGCATTTTTTCTAGTTATCATACAGTAGATTATTGGGGTTCTAATCTAGTGTAGGCGAAGAAAAATAAAAGTGTTAAATTAGCACAGAATATTTTTAAACTCCTGGGTATTATATTATAGTATCACACTGTACTCTTTGTACAATATTTCGAAACATTCAAAAGATTAATTTCAATTTAGACATCTCCTCGTTTGCAGTATTTCATACAAACTACACAAATATTTACTTTCCATTAACAAAAATTAGTATGTAGAACAACTAATTGAGCTCCGGAATTCTTTTATTTTATGGAAAGAGGAAATGTGTTAATCGTCTTTTAACATTTCATAAAGCTACTGAAACATATATGACGACAATAAAATCTCTACCCTACAAAAAAATAAGGTTATTCTTTGAAGCAAATTTTCGTTAAACTTATAATGGATTAAACATATTTGGATGTTATTTCTCTTTATTACTAATTAAACTTCTAATTTTTAAAACAAGAAAACACACTTTCGTAGTGACAATTCCAGTTTTTTTAAAACATTATTAAAGGTATTAGGTAAGGCATGCGAATTGCGAACCTACTTTCAAAATCATTTTATAATCAGAACGAAAATTTCTATTCCATTTAAAATGCAATTATGTGAAAGCTTAATTAGACTGGTATGTGATATCTTATGTTAACGCGTATGTCAAAAGCAGGGACTGCAGTACGCGGGGTTGTCACACAGGTAGATCAAAGAAAAAAAAAATTACAAATCATCAAAAACTGATCCATATGGGAGGGAATAGGAAATAAGTTTAAATAAAAAAACTAATTACAAACAGAATTATTAAACAAGTTTTAAAAATAATATTAATTACAAGCAAAACTACATCTAAATCGTCATTCAATAAGTCCCGAGACTAAACTACTAAACCAATTTATTTTGGCAAAATTATTCTTTAATCATCTACAGAATCTCCTTCAACTACGATACAATTATTCCAACGTTTTTCTAAATTTTCTATACCATGTGTGTAGAACGATTTATCTTTGGCTTCAAAATAACTCTCAGTTGTAGCGATGACTTCATCATTAGAGCCAAATATCTTTCCCTGGAGCATTTTTTTGAGGTCTGCAAACAGCCCGTAATCACTGGGGGCCAGATCTGGAGAATAGGGTGGATGGGGAAACGATTCGAAGCCCAATTCGTATAGTTTAGCCATCGTTTTTAACGATTTGTGACACGGCGCATTGTCTTGGTGAAAGATCACTTTTTTCTTATTCATTTGTGGCCGTTTTTCAGCAATTTCGTCCTTTAGACGCACCAATAATGCCATGTAGTATTCGCTATTTATGGTTTTTCCCTTTTCAAGGTAGTCAATAAATATTATGCCGTGCGCATCCCAAAATACAGAGGCCATATCCTTGCCGGCACACTGTTGTGCTTTTGGACGCTTTGGACGGCTTTCACCGGGTGCTCTCCACTCAGCTGACTGCCGTTTTGATTCCGGAGTGAAATGGTGAATCCATGTTTCATCCATTGTCACATACCGACCTACAAAATCCTTTTTATTTTGAGTAAACAGTGCCAAACAGTGCTCTGAGTCATCAATGCGTTGTTGTTTTAGTTGCATTGTGAGCAAGCGCGCACTGAAAAAAAAGAATGTTTGAAAAATATTTGCGGCAAACTTTCTTATGTTTGCTAGAAACAAAAATATTTTGTAGTAAACATTTATTATTGATTACAAACCAAAATTTTTTGCTACAAACAATACGTTCAAAATACTGTTTGAACGAAAAAAGAATATTTTTTAATTATCTGATACAAACAATTTAGTGTTCAGTTCAAACATTTCAGGTGTTTGTCTCTAATAAACTGAAGACTCAAAACAAATAGGTTCTCCTAAACAATGAAATCATTCGCTACAAACACTTCGATTTTTGGGGTTAAATTATATGGTAAAGAAGTGTTTATCGTAAACAACAAATGTCTGTAGTAAAAAATTGTCGTTTGAGTAAACCTTTTACTTTTTAGTTTATGAAATTGCATTAATTTCTTTGTCATTTGTATTGTCAAAATGATGAAGTAAAGAAGTTTGGTTTTAAAATTTAATATGTTTCAATAAAATTTAAATTAATTGTTATTTCAAAAAATGTTTTGGTGAAAATTGAAAAAATGTATAAAGCCGCAATTAGACTATTGCAGAACTCTGCAATATTTCTGCAATAGACGTGCAATGGTAGTGTGTAAAATATTCATTGCAGAAAAGTTTGGCAATTAACTCATTGCAAAACATTGCAATGAGTCATTGCAATGTTTTAAAATGAGTTCATTGCCAAACTTTTCTGCAATGAATATTTTACACACTACCATTGCAGAAATATTGCAGAGTTCTGCAATAGTCTAATTGCGGCTTAAGGAAAAAGTGTTTCCAAAAACTATTTAATAATTTAAAGCTATTTAACTTATTAAAATAATTATTTCTGTAAACGTTTTACGAGCTGCTGATATAGTAAAATAAAAGTGTATAAAATTGAGTGAGTTCATATTTTGATAAAAATTTTTATTGTGTTTATGTGTGAATTTATTATCAATATATTTTATTAATTAAATGTAGGCTATACAACCACATATTTTGCCAAAGTTAGATGAATGGAATGTATTTTATATAAAATCTACATGTTTACTATAAACGCATGAAGAAGGAATATTTTGAAGCATTTCCTCTAATTTGGAGCATTGCCAGCAATTTAAATGGATTGAACTACACAATATAAAATAAAAACATGGAGTGCTCGTAACTCATCAGTAAAAAGATATGCCAGTATTGAAAATTAAAAATGAATGAATTCAATTTTTATGCTGCCAATCTTAAGAGACAATTAATCCACACTTGCAAGTATTTTTAACTATACATACTTTTTATTTTCTATCTATTCCATTTGAGAAATTGGAAAATTAAAAACTCATAATTGATTATATAAAAAATTATTAAAATATTAAAATAATTAGAAGCATTGTATATAGTAATAATGTAATAATAAACAAAAACCCGTTATAATAAAAATATAAAATATTTAAAAAATTTGAGTTGTTTTTCATTTACACCCTATAAATTCAGATGATTCAAAAATATTGAAGTCACTTGAGATAAACACTTATCACATGGTATCGTTCGTAGTATATACAAATTATTGTTTGGACTAAATATTATAGTATTTTTCGCAAACACTTTTTATGTTATAAATGTTTGCCACAAAAGCTTTATATCACTGATGACAAACATTTCTTGTGTATAGAAAACAACAATTTTGTTTGTTCTAAACAATTTTTGTTTGCTTCAAAATATAAGAACATTTGCAGCAAAAAGAAATAATATTTTCCCTAAACAATGATATTATTTGGCACAAACAAAACTCCCAAACACTTTTCTTGTTTCCTGCAAAAAGTGTTTGAGGCAAACATATCGTTTTTTGAGTGCGGCACCCATTTGGAAAAAAGCTTTTTCATAGCCAAATGTTGATGCAAAATAGCAAAAACTCTACCAATTGATATCTTTATGATCTTAGCTATTTGACTCACTTTCACTTTTCTATCTTCCATCACAATTTTCAGGACTTGCTTGATGTTCTCTTGAGTTACTGCTTCATTTGGACGACCAGAGCGTTCAGCATCATTTGTGTCCGTACGACCACGTTTGAAATGACCATACCACCGACAAATGGTTGCTTTCGACGGAGCAGTGTCCGTATAAGACTACGTACAGAGTGAAAGCGTTGAGCGGTGCTGTGCGCAAAGCGGTGCTGTTTCACGCTGGAGCAAAGCGGTTGACTGCGCACAGTAATGGTTTACGCAAAGCTATATGCTAGCACAAAAATTGATTTAATGGTCATTTTTCAAAATGAATTCATCATCAGAAGATGAGTTATTCTTAACTGAAAGTCTTTATTTACGGTTAAAAAATTTAAAAACGAAGAGTGGTATACGATCAATTTAGATCGAAAAATCAAAGGTGAATTTCATCAGTTATATCCTCAACTTCGGGAGGTTAAAACTAAATTTTTTGAATGTACTAGAATGTACATGGAAACATTTGATTATATTTTAATTTTAATTGAACCAAAATTATTAAAAATTTGACCCAATTTTATTAAAACGCCAATAACAGTTGTGAAAAATTAATAGTTACTCAGTTACTTTGAGATAAGTGCCTAATTAAAAAACAATTTGCAATACTAAATTTGTGCAGTTCAAACTAAGTTATACTTTAGTTATAATATCCCGAGCAGAAATTTGTTAGGGCTCAGGTAAGGCCCTGATCAGGTTTGCCCTAGTCCGGATCAGGCATTTAGGGCAGACAGACAGGGCATGTAGGGCAGACAGGATTGGGCCCTGATCATAAGTGCAACGCTTTTGCCCTATCAGGTCCTGTTTGGGATAACCGGATCAGACCCTGATTGGGATGATCAGTTCAGGCCCTGATTGCGATATCCCGACCAGACCCTGATATATATTTATATATTATATACATAAATTAATCAAATTAAAATAAAAATATTACAACGGAAAAAATTAAAACATGCATACCACCTTAATCACTAATCACTATTATTATAGTCTTTCAGCCGAGAAGCGTTAACTAAAATATGCATGAAACGATTTTAACTATATATTTCTAAAATGGATAATAATCTAGTGAATTTTAGCCAGTTGAAATTTCAGTTAGGGGTCAAATACGAAAAACCTGATCAGCGCCGGATATATTCAAATAAGGTTGTGTCGGTGATAAAGTTGTGTATCCACAATTTTTATTTTTTTTTAAATTGCCGGAAGAAACGCGACATTTCATTTGATCCTTAATGACGATTTGTTTTCGTCAAAACCATTCGGACCCGCATCACCTGACCGTTCTACTGGAAACTTTTTTATTTGCTGCCAAATTTTCTTTAAAACTTCAACTGAAAAAATAGAGGTTTTTCTCGATCGATTATCACGTAAAGTGCACAATAAATAAAAATAGACGTTAATTTAAATTAAAATAAGTTAAATATATAAAAATAAAACATATAACGTTGGCTCCAAAGCGTTTTTTACGTGTAACTTCATTCTCAAAAAATTGGGAAGAGGCGAAGCAATCGTTCAATTGAAATTCAAAACAATCTTGAAAATAAAATTAACAATCAATAAATCAAAATCTTTAATTACAGAATTGCAGTTAAAGGTTTTCCTCATAAACAGATTTTAAATCAACAGATATCTTGCGACAGGGACGTCATTTCGATCACTGTAATTTTAATTCCGAATATGTACTAATACATAGTAAATGAATTAATTCTTGGGACCCGTGAAACGTTGTACTACAAATAAATGACTGTTGCAGAACTTACAACATATATTCTTACATATACTCTTTTTTTTTTAATTTAAAGTAAAACATTTTTTTTTATATTCAAAGTTGAATTGAGGCATTGAATAGCGACAGTCCTACATCTTGTCACTTTGACCGCAAAACTGCTATTGATGCTCTGGTGTAACGCACGACGTTTGCAGGTTCAGGCAAAATCGACTTGATCTCCGCAGACTCCCGTTCATCCATAATATACTTACTTGTAAAATACCTTCAAATCAGTGACATCTCTCCTATGTTGCAATGAATCAAGCTCATTAGTAAGATTTAAATTGTCGATCAATTTAACAGCTGTCCGCTGTATCAATCAAGACATTTCAAACTACTTACGTAGACTCCACCCCAAATGTGAGAACAATATTCCATGCATGGACGAATAAATGACTTATATATTAAAAAGTACGCTACTAAAACACGCTATTAAAAACCTTACGATATCTTCCAGATCATTTGAATCTAACTTTAATGAAAACAGATTAGGTGTTGATAACCTAGAAAAATGGCAAATTTGAGTTTTGCTTGTGTTAAATTCAACGCTATTAGCAACACCCCAATCCAAGACTGTTTTTAAATCAATGTTTAATTTCTCTCTCTCTGGCGTTTACATCCCATGAAGGGATTTTGCCGTCTGTGCAATAAGCTTCCAATCATCTCGTTCCATGACCAGTTGACCCCAGTTTCGACATCCTATATCACGAAGGTCTTGGATGATGTCATCACGCCAGCGTTGTCTAGGTCTTCCTCTTCGACGAACACCAGCTGGTTGTTGTTGGGACGCTTTTTTTATCATTCTATCTAATGGAGCCCTTTCTACATGACCAAACCATCTGATCCGGTTAGATTTAATGAATCCGATTACATCGCAGCCTCCAAGAAGCTGTCTGATTTCGTGATTCATTCGGATTCTATACTGATTTTCAGCAACTTTGCATGGACCATAAATTGTTCGTATGACCTTCCTCTCGAATGTTGATAAAATTCTACAATCGGAGGAAGTCAGTGTCCAGCTTTCACTTCCAAATGTAAGCACAGGTCGAATTAATGCTTTGTAAAGTGTGAGTTTACACGACCGCGAAAGATGTTTTGATCGCAGAAGTTTTGAGTATGCGTAGAAAACTATATATGCGGCAGAGACACGGGCTTTGATATCTGCCTGCATGTCATTTGACGATGTTATTACAGACCCGAGGTATTTGAAGTTTTCCACGCGTTCCACTTCGTAGTCGCCAGTATCCAGATTTCCGGGAGGTATGTTCTTAGATGTTGTTAACACTTTAGTTTTGCCGGTGTTGATGCATAATCCAAGTCGTTTAGCATTTCTTTCAAGCTGAGAGAGACTATCTTTAATATCGCTCGTTCTACGTCCGAGAAGCACAATATCATCTGCGTAGCCAAGAACTTGACTAGATTTATTATATAAGCAGTTTTGCGTCTCAATTCGGCTTTTTCTTATCGCGTACTCCAGCGCCAAATTAAACAGTACAGCGCGAGTGCATCACCTTGTCGAACACCTGATGTTATATCGAAAGGATCAGAAACTGACCCTTCGATTACTATTCTACAATTTGATCCCGATGTTGTGAGTTTGCACAGAGAAACAAGTTTCTCTGGGATACCAAGGCATATGAGTGCGGACCAGAGGTTTAGCGCGGATGATACTATCATATGCTTGCCTGAAATCAACGTAGAGCTGGTGAATGCTGATGTTGTACTCCCAACATTTTTCCAGCAGCAAAATGTTGGGTTATCACTACCTCTTCACATCACCTTCACCATCGAATCGAAAAATAATTCCTTTGAAATTTTACTTTTTTTAACTGTCCAACATACCAAATCATCGATTTTTATGATAAATTATCGAAGATCGAAAATTCGATGATTTCAAACATTTTGCTGCTGAATCATCCTTAATGTAAAACATTGATCTGTGGTTGAGCGGTTGGGACGAAAACCACACTGATAGTCACCGATGATAGATTCGGCGAACGGGATGAGTCGAGCAAGTACGACATTAGCTAGTATTTTATATGCTGTGTTCAACAGTGCGATGCCACGATAATTCGCACACTTTAGACGGTCACCTTTCTTATGTAGCGGAACAATGAGAGCTGTTTTCCATTCAGCAGGTAGTTATTCTTGGTCCCAGATTGCAAGAATCAGATCGTATATACGTGAGACCAGAGCTGCTCCTCCATTTTTCAAAAGTTCTGCGGGAATTCCATCGAAACCTGGTGATTTGCCATTTTTCAGTTTTTTAATTGCAGCTTCCACTTCCTCTATTGCTGGGTAAGGGACACAAATCTCCTCAGTTGATGGAGCAATTGCTCGAATAGGATGAACTTCATTCGTCCTATTCAATAGGTCTTGAAAGTGGGATCGCCACACTGCCAGCACATCACGTTCACTTGTTGTAAGTTCATTATTTTCATTTTTGATGGCTATAGATCTTGGGTGGAAATCTTTTGTCAGATTCCGTGCATTGGCAGAGCACTCTTTTGAATTTCCGTTGGCCGCATGTTGGTTGATGTCTTCAATGCAGCTCTTCATGTGTTCGTGTTTCTTTTTACGTAGAAGTTTTGCTGAGGCTTTCCTGGCGCATAGATAATCAGCTTGGGAGCTTCGGGTGTTCCTTGTTAACCATTTTTCTCGCAGTTTTTGTTTATGTTCAACGGATTGGCGGCACTCGTCGTCGAACCATTCGTTGTGTGATTTCGGTGGCCGTTTTCCGATTGTAGTTTGTGCTGCGGCTATAATGGTTGATTGAAGCGTTTGCCATTCTTCTTGTATGTTTAATGGCATCTCAGAAGAGATGTCATGTTCTTCTATGTTTTGTGTTATTATTTCCTGATATCTGTTCAGCGTTTCCGGATGTTTAAATGCATCGACGTTCCAGCGCACGGTCTTTTTTGCTTGTCTATTAAATGTAGATGATAATTTGCACTTGTACTTAAAGATGACAAGCATATGATCAGTGTCCATATCAGCACCTCTGTATGATCGAAAGTCAGTTACACTTGTGCAGTGTCTCTTAGAAATCATGACGTGATCGATTTGATTTTCCGTTCTTCCGTCATTTGATTTCCACGTTGCCTTGTGAATTCTCTTGTAAGGGAAGAAAGTGCTTGAAATTACTAGATCATACATCATAGCCAGCTCGGCTGCGCGAAAGCCGTTATTGTTGCTGGTATGATGCAAGCTGTTAGGGCCGATATGTGTTTTAAGTTCTGCAATCCTACCGATTTGAGCATTAAAGTCACCTACCACGATTTTTATATCGTGCCGCGGGATTTTATTGATGACTTCTTCGAGTTCTAGGAAGAACAGGTCTTTAATATCATCTGCTTTATCTTCAGTAGGTGCATGAACATTGACGATCGTTACATTGAATTTTTGCGTGCGGATTCTCAGTGTGCATAACCGCATATTAATTGGGCAGAAGTCGATAACATGTTGATTCACGCGACGGTGTATAAGAAAGCCAACTCCAAATTCTCCTCCGTTTTGATGACCGCAATAATAAAAAGTGTATCCTTTCGCTGTTTCATGGATTCCACAACCTGGCCATCTTAGTTCTTGTAATGCCACTATATCTATTGTGTAGCTCTCGACTTGTTGTGTGAGTTTTAGGAGATCTCCTGGTCTTCTAAGGCTTAGCACGTACCAGGTTCCCATTTTTAAATTGTAGTCCGGGTACAGTTTCCGAGGTCGTTCCAATAATGATTCCGAGATATTCCGAGGCCTGTGTACAGAATTCATGACAATAATTGTTTTACGGAAATGGGGTGTTAGCCCTTCGCCCAACCCAAATTTTCGTGAATGGGTTCGTTCTGCATCTTAAGGTCACCAGAAACAACCTTTTTACACGTTTATATAGCGAGCCGCTTGATCCAAGTCAGACGCCCGCTGCAAGCCGCCCCTAACATGGAGAACAGACGCTTTCTACACATTTATATAGCGAGCCGCTTGATCCAAGACAGACGCCCGCTCCAAGCCGCCCCTAACATGGAGAACAGACGCTTGAGTTGCATTGGTTTTATGGCGCCTATGACTCGCCATGGTGCAGAATCATTGAGTATAAGCAGTATTTACTCTGCCCCTCTCAACTACACCAACCTAATTCTGTTAGCGTTACCCAGGTAGCACGGCGTGGACGTAGAATTTCGAATTTTCGCTACCCAATGTTTAATGACTCAATTAAATTTGATCTAGCGACATTAAGAGTTGCTGTTTATTGTTCGTTATAATGAATTATATATATAAACGTCTCCGAAGATGCCATCGAAAGATAAGGATGAATGTAAATCTACCCTATATATAATTATTATAAGATTTTACTGAGGATTGGTGCTACATGCTTATCAAATGTTTAAAGTTTAATTTGATGCAAATAATCAGGTTCAAATACATGGTTAGTATGAATTTGTAAAAGCATTTATCGAATAATAAATTTAAAAAAATTATCCGCATTATTTTATGAAACTATAAGCAAAGGCTTAGGTTGGACATTATGGTTGGACTTATAATGTATAATTAGTAGAGAAACGGTTAGCTCTCTAATTAGCCCAAGCAAATGATCGTTCTCTTTTGGGCCAATTACAGGTACATTTCTATCCTCAAATGTGGCAGAGAATATTTACAATAGATGATTGTTCAGCAATTTAAACTCTGTTTTACTATTGAATAGACGCTTCTATTTATCTATATTAACCTACGTCATAAATTTCTATTTTTGGTGCCGTTCTTAGGTCCACCATACCACTTCTTAGGTCTATCACCAAATAAAACCGTTTGCAAATGAATCAATTGAAAATACGTAAAATCAAAAAACTCGCAACAAATGTGCAGCAAAAAATAATCTATTATAAAATACAAAAACAATCAAAACGCATGCTATTCAGCTTCAAAAACTGCACAGAACAGTTTCAAAGCGCACCGCTTGCGAATATGTTTACGCACCGCTTACAGCTTCGCTTTACTGTGAACACTCTCATTTGATTATACGTGTGCAGTTTTGAAGCTGTCTACGTTTTCAGCATCGCTTTGCGCACAACTAGTGTTTGCAATCTTGGTATCCGGGTACCCGGATACCCGGGTATTTAGGAAGATTTTTCGGGTATTTAATATCCGGATATTTTGGTCGAGTACCCGAACAACAAAAGGTCCAGTTTGTTCTCAATAAAATTTACAAAATAAAATTCAGCTCATTCTCTTTTTGCAAATTTGAATTATTCTTTATGCTAGCTGTTGACAAATGATTCTATTCTAACCATACAAATTGCAATATGTCCATAAACATTAAACCAACCACATCCGTAAACATTAAACTGTCCGTTAGTTAATTATTATTGTTTGGATTACGAAAACAACAGAAAAACGACAAAGAACACATAGTAAAATTTATGGAATTTTAGTTCTTATTAAAATTAAAATTAAGTCATAAAAATTAAGGATCTTCATTGGTTATTTGTTTATATTAGTTTAAAATAGAAACGGTAAATATATTATGATAAGTTTTTATTTAAGATTTAAGCTAACAATTAAAATAAGTGTCATCGAAAGTTTGGGACCAGTTCAAGAAAATGTCATCAGATAAATCTCGGTGCCACGTAGTTGGATGCGCACGAATAATTTCAACTAAATGGGGAAATACGTCAGCAATGAAAAATCAAATCGGATAATGATGCGGCTAATTATAATATTGAAAATTTACAACTACAAAAATGTATTGCTGTCTACACAAGATCTACTATAGATAACAGTGGTACTACAGTTGATAAAGAGCTGAAAATGTTGTATGTAAATAAAGGAAACCGAAAAAAATGATAGAAAATTTAAATCAATCGTTATTGACCGTGAAGCCAACATCCATTTTATCGGAGCGGGTTTTTTCTATTGCAGGAATTTTAAAAAAAAATACGAAATTGGATGAGTACAGCTACCCTAAATGCTTTGATATTTTTGAAATATTATTTTACAATTAAAAAATGATCAATTTTTAGTTTACTACTGTGAGGTTTTTTTATTGTTTTTCATCTTTTAATTTTTTTATAACTACCGGGTTATCCGGGTAATTTGGAAAATACTAATCGAGTAACCGGGTAATTTGAAATCAGGTAATTTGCAATCACTACGCACAACACCGCTCAACGCTTTCACACACCCTTCGCCTAGCACTTTTCAAGCCATTGTCGAGCTTGAACGGTGTTTTTTCCCATTATGAAACAACGTTTTATCAACACACGAAACTCGTCTTTTTCCATTATTTTTAAAATTTCAAAAGTAGCGTCACTTAAATCACTATCACTCAGTATATTATGGTCCGATTGTTATGAAATATTGACACATATCGTTTGAAGGTTGGTACTTTGTAAAAAAACATAAATATTTTTTTTAAAGGCGCCATCTCTGGGTTAGTCTCGGGAATTATTGCACGACGTAGTTATTCTATTTTGGAACCTATTGACGACTGGTAAAGTGATAACAGCGCCCTCTCTTAGCAAAATTTAAAAACTCTTAAATACGATCGAAAATCAAAATTCAAACGAAAAGTAAGTAAAATATTAATATTTATTCTTTTTCATTTGTTTTGGATAAATAATTTTCCAAAATATAAGTACAAACGATTAAAATTAAAGTAACAATTAATATTTTTTAGGTGAACTGTGAATAATGGATGTTATTGTTCTTATTTCAGTGCAATCTAAAACTGTTATTGTATTAGGAAACTGTTCGAAACATTTTGGCAAATTTTTTGTGTTTTCTTCTCGAGTCTGCCAATATATGCAACACTTTAAAGCTTTTGCTTTAGCACACAATCGACAAAATAATTTTTAGCACATTTTGAGGAGATATTGAATAGTATAGCGATCTTTATGTTGTTCATATTCATTTTTATGCGATACATCGTCAATATTATACGATTTTTTAGAGGCAACCCAATATTATAGGGCGCTTCTGGCCTTATTAATAAACAACACTTATGTAACCGTTCTAACAAAGTTAGAGTTGGAATTCCAGTCATGGAATTTAATTTTTCGTCAGTATCAACAAGGAACGGTAGATTATTAAGTTTTGCTGGTTCACCATTAACTTGCACAGATACATCGCGCTTGTGAGTTGAATTGAGTCCCTATGCAAACTTGCTGTATGGGTGGCACAACTTCATCTTCCTTGCTGTTAGTAGGATAAGTATTTTCTGATTTACTGGACGTATTAATTGATAAACTAGAAAATAAAATATAACTACATACAAGATTTACAATTATACATTAAGTTTCAAAAGTGTAGTACATACTTGTTAATTATATTTAACCTAACTTTTTTTGTCTTTGGCTTCCTCGTCATTATGCTTGATTGTGGTAAATTTTCTGAGGGAAACGCATTTCTGGTAAGTAATGCCCTTTTTCGTATATTCGCCCGTGGTAATGGGTTTAGAATCTGTTCTTTCTTACAATACTTGCTACAGATCCAAAAGTTTTTGGGAATCTTTTTTCCCATCCTTAGAATCCATTCCTTTAATGATATTTTATTTAGCATGACTTTACGGGGAATATGATGCATGGACACGCCGTTTACATCTTTTGCACTGTGGTACGCCACAATAACGATTCGCTGTTTTACGTTTATTTTCCATTTCGCTGTTTAAAATAATAAAATTGTGATCAAATTATAATAGATAATAGAGTTGCAACTTACATTTGAATAAATAAATACACCGATTGTTGCCCAAATTTTAAAACTTTTAAATTTAACACAGCTTAAATATTTTTTGGAGTAAAAGTGTATGGTATTTGACATTTGTTTACAATTTGATGTTGTTAAAAAGTTTAACATAAAATCCGCTAGAGCACATAGGGCATGTCGTCAATAGTGAACGTGCGTATCTGATTGTTACGCGCCAAGTGTTAAATATCCAAACTTTTGGCTCTATTTGAAGTTAGTTTGATGTTTGTCATTTAATATTAAATCAAAACGTACTTTTTCCTTAATATTCCTTAATCTCCGTTCCTGCTACGTAAAGTTTGATAAATATTTATATAATATTGTATAAAATATCGCATAATTAGTACCCAATTTACGTTGTTTTTTTTTTAATATTTTGACAAAAAAAAAATAATCGAATAATTTGAATGGAATACTAGACCATAAAATATATGTAACGTGTAATTTGTTGAAAAAAAGAGCCAATATTTATAGACCCTAACACTTAAAGCACGAAGGTCGAATCAAATAGCAATGCACGATCCCTAGTAAACAAATGATCATAATTAAATCTTTATAATTTTATTTTATTTCACTATCTATTTCACTATCTACATCTACATTGTACATATATGATTTTTGTGATTTATAATTACATATTTGTGATACAACGAGAAGATTTCAAACAGTAATGATTTTTAATTTAAATACAATTTTGGTTTTATAAATTTTTGTTAAATACATAATATTACAAAAACTAGTTTGCAATTGTATAGATCTTTATAGATATACGTTGTTTGATTATTTGGAACACAAGGTCGAATCGGTTTTACATTTCGCATATGTTATCGTAAATTATTTACAAAGTTGGTAGATCCACGTGTCAGGATTTTTAATCACCATTTCACCGGGTACTTTTAATTTTTGCCCGTATACTAAAGTTGCAGGCGAACACTTCAAATCGTCTTTTATTGTAGTCCGGTAACTCGTCAACAAAAGATAACTCGTCACAAAAGGTAACTCGTCAATCCATTTTGTTGTGTTAGCTCTGGTTTTTAAAACTTCTTTTAGTCTCCGATGAACCCTCTCTATCATACCGTTGCTACTGGGGTGATAGGCGGTTATCCAAATTCGATGACTTCCTAACAGTTTACATAGTTCCGCAAATAGATTTGATTCGAATTGGACTCTCTGGTCCGTTGTTATTGTTACCGCACACCCAATCATGAGGATGTAATTTTTTGTCTGTAATGCAATAATTTAATTTTTTGTAACAAAACATTTTGCCACGTTTGCAGCCGTAATATTTGTGAGTGGAAATGCTTCCGCCCACCTTGTGAATCTATCTATAGTTTTTAATAAATATGAATATCCCTAAGATGATGGAAGTGGTCCAACTAAGTCAAGATGTATATTTTCAAATCTAAAAATTTTCTTGTGGCTCTGATGCCTGGATGGGCTGAGACGTGATGTTGTTAAAAAACCTCGCGTCGCATCGGTTCCGGTAAGTATAGGGACGTATATTGTTTGAGTTCAC
Source organism: Diogma glabrata (assembly GCA_963693315.1). Lineage (NCBI taxonomy): Eukaryota > Metazoa > Arthropoda > Insecta > Diptera > Cylindrotomidae > Diogma > Diogma glabrata. The sequence goes on along the minus strand of OY856188.1, from coordinate 191,642,454 downwards.
ACCAGTTATGTGTTTTTAACTGTATGCTTTTAACTCCTCATCCGTCTCTTATAGAAATACAAGACGCTCAATATGTATACCTGCTTGATTAATAACAGAAGCTTCTTCTTCGCTTGGACGTGACAAAAAGTCAGCGACAAGGGACTTTTTCCGGAAATATGTTGAATATTACAACATATTTGTTTGACACTTGTTTTTTACGCACGTTAATATAAATTTTTAAAAAAATAAAAGATTAAATTTTATTTTTATGATTACTCTATATATTTCGTCTTTTTAGGACATCCTCAGGAGTAATGTCGTTTAGTTTGATATATCGGTGTTTATATACAAGATAATTTTAACTAATACTAACAATCTCAAAATTTTGTGACTCTATACATAACAAATTCCTAAAATAATTACATTTAACTTAAAAGAGAAGGAGGGAACATACAATAAAACTTAACAATAACAATAATAACAATGTATACAATTACAAAAAACTAAAGATAAACCAAATTAAAATATCAAAATTTATGAATGATGAAATGGGAGTAAACGGCAATCCTCTATGTCGGAAGAATCTGAAAATAAAGACAAAGGAAAAGAGATGTATCCGAAAAAACAATAAAGTAATTAATTGGAGTAAAGGACTAAATAATTTACCTAACCAGTTTTAAACGTTTCTAATGAAATAAATGAAAGAAAAAACCTAATAAAAAAGAGCCGGATCGGTTAAAGGAGAATATTTAATTTCAATTTGTTCGTTTAAAATATTTTCATTGAAAAATAAGGACTTACGTATCTCATAAGATTCTAGAATATCTAACTTTCTACCTTTTGGTTGAGTATGTAGAATAGAAAGATTATCAAGAGAAACATTATGGTTTGAACTTATGATATGGTTGGCTAAAGCGGATTCCTGATTTTTTTTTTTTTTTTTTTTTAATAAAATGTGTTGTGTAATAGGGTTTAGAATATGTGTCACAACAACACATAAATACCTTTTAAGACCTAGGTCTAGACCTGGGTCCCACAACAACTGGCGTTCTGAGGTGTAGATTAACGCTTTTTTTAAACATCTGTGGGTTGAAGCCACCTGAGACTAAGTGTTCCGGCAAACTATTCCATTTGTACGCAGTTCGGACAAAGAAGTCTCTCTGCGATCTGCCAGTATGACAGCGCGGGATCTTTACCGTTTCACTGGTTGCGGCAGCCGATTGCCGAGTGGAACGGGGGTAAGAATAAGTTTGAGGCATGATGCCGCTGATTTCATCTGAGCACTGCTGATGACGATATTTGTAAAAAACAACGAGGTCAGCAACAGTGCGACGATGTTGTAGGGAATCAAGTTGTGATGTCAAAGTTCGATCACCTACAATTCGTATAGCTCGCTTTTGAACAGAGTCCAAGAGGGCCAAGATGGAAACAGAGGCAGCACCCCAAACTTGACAGCAGTACTCCATACAGGGGCGAATATAGGACTTATAAACATGGAGCAATTGGTATGGAGTGAAAAATTTTTTGCATCTATTTAGGAGGCCGAGTTTTTTAGACGCGCTTTTTGCCATCGCCATTACATGATCGTTCCAGAGTAGGTCATTTGAAACTGTGACACCCAATAAACGAATGTTTTTACATTCACCTATTGGTTCATCACACATACTAAATAAAATATCTTTGGGGAACTCGGTCTTTAATCTGGAAACAATCAACAGCTGTGTTTTGGTGGAGTTGAAATTGACAAGGTTTTGGTCACCCCAGTCGGCGACTTTATTCAGGTCTTTGTTCACGTTTATGGCAGCGTCTCTCCGGGCAGGATTAATTCGTTCGTGCATTTTACCTTTTGAAGGAAGGGGCTCGAACGACTTGTGCAGAGTACTATCATCTGCAAAACTATTTATTGGGTTGCTGGTGATTTTCAACAATTCGTTGATATAAATCAAAAATAGGGTTGGGGACAATACTGAGCCTTGGGGTACACCAGCGTTAATTAGTTTAGACTCAGAAGAATATCCGTCTAAGGTTACCGAAATGTATCGGTCGGATAGAAAATTTTGAATCAGCTTCACAACATTGGGATGAAAACCGTACGCAACGAGCTTGTTGATTAAGTTGGCATGCCAGACTCGATCGAATGCCTTGGAGATGTCTAAAGCGATAACGTATGTTTCACCACCTTTATCAAGTATGCTGTTCCAACAATGCGCTACATAGTTTAATAGATCGGTAGTTGATCTTTTGTTTCGAAAACCGTATTGGCTGTCGGATATTAAATGATTTTCTTCCAGAAATTTTGAAATATGTGTATTAATATAATGCTCATAGACTTTGGATAGGACCGATAGTAAAGCTATTGGCCTATAATTTGAGATATCGGATTTTGGTCCCTTTTTGGGGACGGGCTGGACATTTGCCAACTTCCAGCACGAGGGAAATATACCAGATTTGTAGGATTGGTAGAATATTATTAGTTAAAGTTGGTGCAAGTTCTTTGGAAAAGGTTTTTAAAATAATGGGTGGAATATTGTCCATTCCTGATGCTTTGTTGATGTTTAACCCCTTTAAAAGTTTAGCGACTATTTTGGGTTTGAAGTGAAGTTCATTCATATTAACTCCTGAAGACTGGATTTGGGGTATTTCTTTAGGAGTTTCCAAAACAGTGGAGTTCAGAGCAAAGCGTTCAGCGAACAAGTTAGCTTTTCTTGCGGGATCATTGACGATTAAATCACCATCAATAATAGGGGGAATAGAAAATTTTGTACCAGAATTTAAAGAATTAATGGCACTGTAGAAACTCTTGTCAGAAACAGACATAGACGTAAGTTTTGAGGCTTTCGCTCTGTCAATTTCGGACTTTTCGTTTGAGATAATCTGATTAGATATTTTGTTGGCCTTTAGATATTGGGATCGATTAGTGGGAGTTTTGTTATGAATCCAAATATTAAATGATCTACGTTTGTTTCTAAGTGCCGTTTTGGCAGCTTTCGAATACAAGTATTTTTGTTTGGGTTTTACTATGGAGAAAGGGACAAATTTATTTATAGCAAATTGGATGGTTTCTGTAAAGTTTTGAGCAGAAACATTTACATTGTCAGTGTAAAAACAATGACGGTCGAAAGGGAAACCATGGAAAAAATTTTGAAGACCACTCTTATCCATTTTTGAGTAGTGAAATATTTTACGGGGTATGGGAGCTGTAGTTTTAAGTAAATCAGTTTTGATAACTGATGAGATTAAATAATGATCAGAATTTCCAATACTACCTTTCGCAACATCGACACTCGTAATATCTGGCATTGTGGTAAGATAGAGATCTAGTAGAAAACTATTATCACCGCCATTACGGGGAGTGAAAGTCGGGCTTTTTACAATTTGGAATAGGCCCTGAGACGCGGCAAAAATTTCTGCCAGTTTTCCACTATTGTCAACATCGTCGGTCGATTTGGAGAATTCCAACCATGATTTGTTGTGGACGTTGAAGTCACCGGTAACGATAACTTCACAATTAGGGGACTTTGCTCTAATCTCGTCCATAATTTTTGTCAGTATATTAAAAAAGTTTGGGTTACGTTTGTTGGGGGACCGGTATAAAGCTATTGTAAAAAAAGTCATTTCTGGAAGACAAATCTTTAAAACCAATGTATTGAAGCCGTCACCGTGTAGTTCAAAATTTGGAAAGCGCGTGTACGCAACACTCTCATGAATGAATGCGCATACGCCCTGATGGAGTTTGAAAGCTGATTCGAGCCTATATTTGGAATTAAGCGATTCTATAAAGAGAAAATTTTCAGAAACTTGTGTTTCTGTAAGGAATAGAATGTTCGGTTTGTCGATTTCCCTTCCTTATACACGCGAATCCGCTTTAGCCAACCATATCATAAGTTCAAACCATAATGTTTCTCTTGATAATCTTTCTATTCTACATACTCAACCAAAAGGTAGAAAGTTAGATATTCTAGAATCTTATGAGATACGTAAGTCCTTATTTTTCAATGAAAATATTTTAAACGAACAAATTGAAATTAAATATTCTCCTTTAACCGATCCGGCTCTTTTTTATTAGGTTTTTTCTTTCATTTATTTCATTAGAAACGTTTAAAACTGGTTAGGTAAATTATTTAGTCCTTTACTCCAATTAATTACTTTATTGTTTTTTCGGATACATCTCTTTTCCTTTGTCTTTATTTTCAGATTCTTCCGACATAGAAGATTGCCGTTTACTCCCATTTCATCATTCATAAATTTTGATATTTTAATTTGGTTTATCTTTAGTTTTTTGTAATTGTATACATTGTTATTATTGTTATTGTTAAGTTTTATTGTATGTTCCCTCCTTCTCTTTTAAGTTAAATGTAATTATTTTAGGAATTTGTTATGTATAGAGTCACAAAATTTTGAGATTGTTAGTATTAGTTAAAATTATCTTGTATATAAACACCGATATATCAAACTAAACGACATTACTCCTGAGGATGTCCTAAAAAGACGAAATATATAGAGTAATCATAAAAATAAAATTTAATCTTTTATTTTTTTAAAAATTTATATTAACGTGCGTAAAAAACAAGTGTCAAACAAATATGTTATTCAACGAATTACGCCAAGAGCCTACGGCAAAAAGTGTAAGCTATATTGAATATTACAGGTAAACTGAGCTATGAATTCTAGATGCCTTGGGCTACGAATCGTTTTTGATGTTATAGCTGTGGTGATTGGCTTATCATCCGCAAAAACTAAGAAAAATCTTACTTCTATGAAGTGTCGAAAATTTTTGATGACTAAGTATAATATGACTAGTAATAATTCTTGATCAAATGCAGAATAGCGAATCTCGGCTGGATGCAATTTATTCTAATGGAAAGCTAACAGTTGCCGTAATTGCTTAGTTGTGTTAAACTGTTGTAACATTGAGCCGACCGCAATTTCTGAATTATTTGTTGCAAGACTCAATTTCGGACTGTGTTCTGGATGTACTAGTAAGGTTACTGGACATAGCGCAGCTTTTAGTTCCTCAAACGCGTTATTACATTCTTTTGGCCTAGTAAATAACCGTTTATTTTAGGAGTTTTGCATGGATTGGTGCTAATGATTCTGCAATATTGGGTAGGAATTTACGATGAAAATTTATCATACCGACAAATGTTTGCACATGTTTTATTGAGTTAGGTGCTTGTAATTCCATAACTACTTTTACCCTTTTTTCAGATGGTAGTATTTCATCTCCAGTAATTCTATGTATTTGACAAGAATGTTAGCGAAGTATAACCAAATTCATATTTTGAAGTTTTTATCTTCAAATCGAATTCTACTAATCGAGAAAAACTAAGTTTAAATGATTACGATGTTCTTCTTCTGTCCTGCTTACAATTAATGTATCATCGATATAAAGCGTACGCGAAATCTAAACCTCCTGGTACCTCGTTTATAAACCTTTGGAAGGTTTAAGCAGCATTTTTGAGTCAAAATCGCATACAACGAACTACATATAGCCCAAATGGTGTGGATATTGCTGTATTGTTTATGTGTTCCTGCGCCACGGGAATGTGATGGTATGCTCGTATCAGATCGATATTAAAGAAAAATTTACATCCGTGTAATTGCAATGAAAAATCGTGAATATGTGGTATAAGGTAACGATCTGGAACAATATAGGCGATAATCGCCACACGGTCGCCAGTCGTTTTCCTCTTATTTTTAACTAAATGTAACGGTGATGAGACGTTTGATACCAATGGTTGACAAATTTCTAAATCAATCATGTGATGAAATTCTTTTTTGGCAGCTTTAAGGCGTTCATCGTCTAGAAGCGATTCACAGCCGGAACTGTAAACTCATATGTGAATTTTCTACGTAGTCCTAGATTAACTCTAAGGAGTTTTGTACCATATATATTGATGTGTGTAAGCTGTACAATGGGTTAGATACCTGTTTGAAATTGTTTGATACTGGTGCCCATGAAACGTCTTCTCCAGTATATCGATTGGGTATATTAATTTTGAGTCCTTGCATTTTACAAATAAACGACGCGATTTAAAATGTTCACTGTTAGACGCGTCAATAACAGTCTCATTTATTTTCTTTCATGCATCTGTTGTTCATTGGACTTGAAATTACATGGCTTTTGGCATCTTCGTGGATTTATTCCATAGCGATGGTGGTAAAAGCATATTGGATATTTTGCGACCAAACGTCGACTTCGTGTTCAACTTTTGTCTCGTGAATTGTTGTAATTTCGACTTGATCTATTATTATTGAACGTTTTTCGTAATGAAGATCTCGCTCTACGATTGTATTATTCAAACGATTTGGTCGACAAACTATTTATTTTATTCGTGAGTTCTTCTACTTGTGAAGTTAAATTTTTATCGAGCAACTTGATGAAATGCCTGATACACCTGTGGGTAAATTCACTTCGTTATCTGCTGTGGTAAGTATCTTTGCTATTTCTGTTATATTGGAAGAAGCTAAACTTGCTTTTGTATGAGATGGAAGACTATTTATCCACATTTGCTTGAATAGATGTGCCGGAACCGCTTTTAATGGGCCTGCAATGTTTTCTAATCGACGCAAAATATTTAGACTAAGAGCCCGCGACGGCCAGACCTTCGTTATTTTATAAAAGCTGAAAGCTTCTCTGCGCATACCCCCTACTGAGTTAGGCATGATTAGCTACATATGAAATTTGGATCATGGTGGCTTTGGCAGGGAGCAGGTAACAAAGGGGCCTTCAAAGTTTCGTGAAAGTATAAAAGGTAATTTTTTTATATATTCTTCGGGGTAGTATTAGAAGTCACGTCACCCATTGCCAGACACTTACTATCGTGGTAACCCCCTGCCAGACACCCTTAAACATTATCAATTTGCCACCGTGATCCAAACTTCATATGTCGCTAATCGTTCCTACCTGAGTAGGAGGTATGCGCTGAAAAACTTTCTGCTTTTATAAAATAACGAAGGTCTGGCCGTCGCGGGCTTTCGGTTTAATTGTGATGTGTCATCAATCGCTAATCCATCTAAAAGTTTAGTGAGTCGTTTATTTTGTGTAGGTGGGATACTAATAATATCTGTGATTGTCATAACTATATCTTCCGGTAAGGATCTAATTGTGTGTTGAAATTTTAAATCAACATCTTGTAATTGAATTAAGAACAAATGCCGATTCAACCAGGGTAAACCAAGTATCCAGACTGCTATGACAAAAGCTTGGCATTTTGACTCTTATACTATTTCCATTTCTTTTATAATCTTTGTACCGTCGTTTGACTCTGACATTTTCAATGTTTTCAAAAACAATATATTTGAATAAAATTTATGTGAATGCACTAGCAAAATTAATGTAAGCTATACACTTATTAACCAAAATAATTTTGATGCGGTATAATTTTGAAAATCAAAATTATAATTTCTTGCTTCTTCTTACTTTAATGTATTTAATATTATACGCCAACACCAATAAAATTAAAAAAAAATTAATTTGGAATTAATAGAAAATTTTTAAATTTCCAACAAAACACAAAAAAATTTTTTTTTGTTTCTTATAAATAAATGAAATTATGTTATCTTTTTTGGTGTTTCTAACGGTGATTCCTCGTTTGTTTGTAGTCTGCAGCATGGAGTGTTGCATAAATGTTGCTCTTAATTATTGTTGTTGGTTTTAATTGTTTCTTGTTATATAAAATACTCCTCTTGAATATTATTGTTGCTTTCAAATATGTTGACTCGTAAATGCTTTTTTTCGGCAAACGGCTGTAAAGTTTAACTTTACTGCCGTTAGTGAGTTAATTAAAGTCTTTATTTTTGACTTATAATCAAAGTGGCTGTAAAGTAACGCCATTTTTATTTTATTTTTACGGCGGCAAGTAAAGTATAGCATTTGTTATTTTGTTATTTTTTCAAACAAATTGTATAACTATGACAACAAAACATAACAAATAATCTGATTGGATTATGAAATTTTTAATTTATGTATAACTATGACAACAAAACATAACAAATAGTTTGATTGGATAATGAGCTTTTGAATTGGAGCTTGCTTTGATAAAAAATTTATTTATACAAATTTAAATGTTTTTTACTTTTTGGACGTAATTATGACGCTAATAAATCATATTTATCAAAATTTTGATGTATTAATTTCATATTTATTTGGATTGATTTGATTTAATTCATTAAAATTTATTCTAATAATTTTTATTGTTTTGGTTGAAATATATATCTAGTAATAGTATATTCTTCAACGATGCTGAAAACGACATATTTTGAAGCGAGAGGACAGTTTATCAGCCGAGGCGATAGCCGAGGTTGGTAATGGTCGCGAGATTGTAAATATGATTTTCGGCTAGTAGAAGACTGTACTTATTCTACTCTTTTTTTAAAAATTATTATTAATTATTAAACATTTTCATTTATAATAACATACAATTCAAATTTTAAAATATACAAAGATCAAATTAAAATCTTTATATTGTAAGTTTGTTTCGCCGGGAGCATATTTATTAATTTTTTTTTTTTCTTTTGTATTTCCTCAAAAAAAACCCCGTTTTCAATTTATATTAATACTTGTTATTTAATTGATCAATATATTTCAGGCTAGGCCCATCTTCAGGATCATTATAAAAATAACAGTTATATCAAAATTGAAATAAAATAATTAAATGACCTTTATATAAAACAAAGTTTGATATATAAACTATGTGTAAGATAACTATGTTAAAATTAACTTAAAAAATGGTTGTCAAGTGGAATTTTTTGAAAATTAGCCTAGCCTGAAATATATTGATCAATTAAATAACAAGTATTAATATAAATTGAAAACGGGGTTTTAATTGAGGAAATACAAAAGAAAAAATTAAAATCTTTATATTTATATTTCTGCTATTAAAATACAGATGACTCAATATGAATAAATTATATATTTTCTATGTCATAAACAAAACCGTCTTTAGTTACAAACCTGATTGTCTTTTCGTACAAAAAAATCGTCAACTTTATACATATACATATTTTTATTCTATTTATACTACAGAATTTTATATTTTTATTCTATTTGGTCTATAAAGTCCCTAAAATCATTGAATAACACATCTTTAAAGGTTTATTGTTTTTTGCATTTGGCGTCTAGTAGGCTTCTAAGCAAAGACGTTTTTGTAATAAATCAAATCAAATTTTTTAAAATTTTTTTATTATTTCTAAAACAAAAACAACAGTTTTGATTTAGTTTAGTTATATTTTAAAACAACCTCAATTATTTTATGTAAATAAATATTTTCATTTCGTTTTTCTTAAATAAATAGGTAAAATAATTTTTTTTTAAATATCTCAACACCAACTGTTTGTTACCATACTAGTTAAAAGAATATATCAATATTATATAGTTAACTATTATTATTTTTACATTTTTAATGTACATTGTCCGTAAATAATTCAAAAAGAAATTAACGTCCTCTTTCCAAGAGAGATAAATTAACACTAACAAAATTATTTCATTCAATCAATTGACTTTCTTAACGGGTGTTCTAGGATGGTTTATTCTAGTTAAGAAATTAGAAAATACATGGCTTTTAAAAATTACTTTCGTTACTAGGTATGAAAGTAATTTGTTTAGGGTTTTTATCACTGGTTACGAAAAAGAAATTTTCAATGCAATGAACAAACATCGAAAATAGATTTTTTATGTTGGGTAGTAGAAAATGGTAGATTGTATTACTAGTGCGATTGCGATTTCCAAACACTAGTTAGTTTGCGGCACGCCTGTAGGGAGTGCTGCAGTAACTCTGCTGGAAAACGCATTCGCACTAGTGATACACACTATTTTTTGTAACAAATGCATAAAATTTATAAATATTTATTTAATTGTTAAATAAATCATTTATTTAACAAAGTTATAAAAAAATTTAAAATATTTAAATAACTAAAGTGCGCCATTTTCGTTGTAATAGTTGTAAATTATACTAGCTCGCTTCTAAATTGTACTAAACTGCTAACATTTAATAAAAATAAACATAGCAACCAATTTGGATTTTTTTAATAACATTGCAATTTTGACAACTGTTTTTTTTTTTGAAAATCCAAAATAATTGTTTTTAAGTTATTTTTACTATATGGTAAGTTATTTAAATTATTATTTTTATATTTTATTACTATAAAAATAATATATTCAGGATCTATTTAACTAAAAATCTCACATGTAGGTGGTGTGCGTGCCAGGCATACAAAATATTTTGTGGTCATATGTGCGGAAAAGTAGATTTTTCTTTTATGTTATTCTAGTACAAAATTGAATATTTTTTGTGCATGTGTTACAAGTTTATTTTTAATAACTTAATTTTTTTACGGTTCGATGAAAATTCATGTTAAATCTTCAATCATTTTTTCAGATTAAAACTGTAAAATATGCAGGGTCTGAAATCTCAAACTCTGAGATATCAAAACTTCGGTCTGGGTTAAGGATTTTGATATAGTTTTCGGCAGAAGACTTTTATAAGGACATTGTTTTTAGTTTGGATCAGCGATGTATATCGAACATAAAACTCTTTGTTAAAGTACAAGTATTTTTTATTGAAACATCAATAGGTTGCCGAAAAATTATAACAGATCAGAAATTAATATAATTTAGTGAAAAAATAATAAACCTACAAACTACTTAAAAACTGTATTATAAAATCAAAAATTCATATTTCTTTCAAAATTCCAAAAATATTGCAAAAATTATAATAAAATCTAAAATATAAATTTTTTTTCAAAACTAAAAATATTGCAAAAATTATAACAAAATCAAAAATTGAATATTTTTCCAATATTTTTAAAATATTGCAAAAATTATAACAAAATCAAAAATACAAACTTTTTACAAAATTCCAAAAATTATTAGCAAATCAAAAATTAAAGCTTTTTTCAAAATTCTAAAAATATCGCAAAAATTATAACAAAATAAAAATACAAACTTTTTTCATATTTTCAAAAATATTCTAAAAATTATAACAAAATCAAAAACTTCAACTTTTTCAAAACTCTAAAAATAATCCAAAAATTTTTATAAAATCAAAAATTGAATCTTTTTTTCAAAATTCTAAAAATATTCCAAAAATACGAAAGTCAATTAGCTTTTTCCAAAATGCTAAAAATATTCCAAAATTTATAACGAAATCAAAAATTTCCATGTCCAATTTCATGTTCGACTAAATTTCATGTCATACAAATTAATAATTTCATTTTTTTCCCAAAAATTGGGTAAAAAAATTAAAATCATTCTTTTGACAAACTTGACAATTTTTTTTTGACAAACTTATAATGCAATAATCTAGTTTTTAGTCTCACTCGTAACCACTTTAACTAAAAATATGCACATTTCCTTGTTTTGACCACACTTGACGATTTTTTTGACATACTTCCGGACAGCTATCGAACAGATCGTCCTATCGGCTCTTACAATTGAGTATACCATTTTTTAGAAAAAAATTTAAAATCCCTCCAGCGCTTTTCTAGATTTCGTCAGTTGTGACGACCAGCAGACAGACACTCATTTTTTTTGCTTTTTGAATCATTAGGTCCTAAAACGTCGAGAAATGCCAAAAAAGTCGGGGTAAGAATTTCACTCGAGGTCTTTCAGATCGAAGTAAAAGTTTCAATTTTTGATTTTGTAAGAATTTTCGGAATATTTTTGGCATTTTGAAAAAGTTTAAATTTTTGATTTTATTATAATTTTTTGAATAATTTTGGAATTTTGAAAAATGTTTGTATTTTTGATTTTGTTATAATTTTTGCATTATTTTGAAAAACGTTTTGTTTTTTTTTTGATTGTGTAAGAAGTTTTGGAATATTTTTAGAATTTTGAAAAAGTTTGTATTTTTGATTTTGTTATAATTTTTGCCATATTTTTTTTGGAAAATGTTTCAATTTTTGAACTTGTGAACAATGAAGTTTTGCAATTCTAAAATTCTAAAAATGAATTTTGAAAAAAAGTATCAATTTTTGATTTTGTGAAAATTTTCGGAATATTTTTAGAATTTTGAAAAAGTTCCAATTTTTGATTTTATTATAATTTTTTGAGTATTTTTGGAATTTTGAAAAAGACTTGTGTTTTTGATTTTGTTATAATTTTTGCGATATTATTATAATTTTGGAAAAAGTTTTTTGAATTTCGAATTTTTGAAATATTTTTAGAATTTTGAGAAAAGTTTCAATTTTTGAGCTTGCAGTTTTTACAATTTTTAAAATTTTGAAAAGAAGATTGCATTTTGATTTTGTTATAATTTTTAAATAGCATTATTTTACTTAAAATTAATCAATAGTTCAGTGATTTTATTTATAAGCAAATTATACTTTTATTACAAATATTTTTTATAATAATGTGTACTTATTAGATGAGTATAATGTGGTCATATTTTAAAGAAATTCGTGAAGCAGATACTACTTGAAAGATTTGTCAAGGAATTGTTCAAAGACTCAAATCTCATATAAACAAATTATTATTGATATAAGCAATAACATTATGATGTTGAAACAAATACTACTACTTCTGCTTCAGGCAGTACCTCAACACACCTACAATTAATTTATTAACAAAATGAAACTTTTCAAAAATTCTTAAAATATTTCAAAAATTATAAAAAAAACTTTTTTCAAAATTTTAAAAATATTCCAAAAATTTAAAATTTTTTCAAAATTCCCAAAACTAAAATAAAATCAAAAATTTAAACTTTTCCAAAATTCTAAAAATATTCCGAAAATTCTTACAAAATCAATAATTGAAACTTTTTTCAAAATTCCAAAGATATTGCAAAAATTCAAAACTCCCAAATTCAAAAATTCAAACTTTTTTCACAATTCCAAAAATATTCCGAAAATTCTTACAAAATCAAAAATTGAAACATTTTCTAATATTCTTAAAATATTGCAAAAATTATAACAAAATCAAAAATACAAACTTATTCAAAATTCCAAAAATTACAAAATCAAAGATTTACTAAAAATATTTCAAAAATTCGAAATTAAAAAAACATTTTCCAAAATTCTAAAAATATTACAAAATTTATAACGAAATCAAAAATTTCCATGTCCAATTTCATGTTCGATTAAATTTCATGTACACACAAATTAATAATTTCATTTTTTTCCCAAAAATTAGGTATAAAAATTGAAATCATTCTTTTGACACACTTGACAATATTTTTTTGTCAAACTTATAATGCAATAATCTAGTTAAAATTTCTCAAGATTTCTTTTCTAAGATTTCTCCAAATTCCATCTTGCTACTCGTAATCACTTAAAATGAAAGTTTTTAAGCAAAAAATATGCATGTTTCGACACACTTGACGATTTATTTTTTTGACACACTTCCCTTACAGCTATCGAACACATCGTCCTATCGGCTCTTACAATTGAGTATTTTTAGAAAAAATTTCTGAAATCCCTCTAGCGGTTTTCTAGATTTCATCGGTTGTGACGGCTGGCAGACAGACATACATTTTGTTTGCTTTTTTAGAATCAGTAGGTCCTAAAACGTCGAGAAATTCCAATAAGAGTGGGGGTAAGAATTTCACATTTTTCTCGAGAATGTAATACTTAGGTCTTTCAGACCGAAGTAATTCCAAAAATCATTTGCTGAGTTAGTAAATGAAAATATTAAACACACATCTTCATGAAACATAACCTTTTGAGATTTTATCTACTTCCTTCACTTTACATTTATGAATGAAATTATGTTCAAAGAACAACAATCAAGAAAAATGTTCATTCAAAATTTTTTTTCCAACAATAAAACGCTTGCGTACTGAGCGACTCTCAAAAGCATGGTTCTCTTCACCTATAAAAACATATACAAGAATAAAACACACATACAATCGGATAATTTCAACTTCGCCGAAAACATCAACTAACAAAATCTACGATTTCCTGTAGAATGTATCAGCAGAACAACAATAACAACTACGACCCCAACCACAACCACCAGTAAAAGCTTTGAAACAAAATCAAAGTACTCCAGAATAAGTTTTACCTTTCTCTAGTTTATTGGTTACATTTTCGCTGTTCTCAGATTTGAATTGTTGTTGTTACTGCTGAACTACATTTGTTCGTGTTCCTTAGTGCACATTTTTCGCTCGCCGAGACAAGTTGTTTAATATTAACCGAATTTATAATTATAAAACAATAGAAAATAGTTTTATATTTTTATTGGAATTCATAGAAATAGTTTAAACGAAAACAATATAATTAATTAAAATTTATGTTTGGAATTGTGATAGATACTAAAAAAAAAAATTAAGACATTTTCTTCAAAAGACCATTTTACTGTTTTTATTTCTTCTTTTATTGTATATTAATGTAATATAATTCCTCCTTTTTTCGTGATTCGGTGAAAAGAATAAAAAACAAAAAGAAAATTGTGTTATAATAGTGGAAATAAGTTGGTTTAGCTTTTCTTTTTTTTTTGTTTCCTTAATTTTTTCGATTTAATTTCTGATTTTGCAATTTACAAGAAAAACAAATTAAAAATTAAATAGAAAAGAAATCAAGAAAATGAAAAAGATAAATTTATGTATTATTTGTGAGAAAATTGAAAAAAATTATAAGAAAATAAATGAATCTTTGTTTGGGCTCATTGTTGAAAAAAAGTAAATTGAATGAAATAAAAGTGAATTTTTGGTGTAAATATAATTTTTATTAAGAAAATTTTTTTTCTTTAATTATTTTTTAATTTCCCGATATGGGAAGTTCTTTTGTTTTGTGAAGAAAAAATGTGTCTAACGATTTTAATTGTTTTAAAATTTTAACCAATGTGATATTTTTTTTTAGGAATTTGAGTTGATGGCGGTGGTAAAAGTTTCATAAATTTATTAGTTCTTATATTAAGAACAATACGAAATTTTTGTGGCTTAAAAGAAACACGTTAAAAGGAAAAAGGTGGGCAAGAACTTTATAAGGTTTTAACTTTGTCCGAACAGCGTACAAATGGAACGATCAATGAAACTAATCAATAGTATCGATTAGCTTCAACATACAAAGGAATAAACAAAGCGTGCAGTAACACATCAGAACGCATGTTGTTATAGGACCCATGACTTAAAGGGTATCTATGTGTTGCTATGACACATATTGAAATTCCTATTACACAGCACTTTTTTATCAAAAAAAAGCAAAACTTTAACTATAAAACTAGAAAATGTTTGTTTAAAAAATAATTTTTTGCCATCCTTGTCCTCTATGATCAATATGGTGTTTAAGTAGTAATGAGTTTAACAACCACCTAAATCGACATCGTAAAAGCTACATCTGTAATTACGTTTAGTTTTTTAAATACATATACGTTGCCGTCGTGACATTACAAACACTAACCTAATTAAAAATATAGCATTTTAGTTATAGTTTTAAAATAACAAACACGTAGTTTATTGGTAAGCAAGTATAAGCGATTGGGGTAAGTTCTCGCTGTTTTTTGTGAAAATCAATGTTTTATCTCTAACTTTTCTGAGAGCATACGTGTACGATGTCGAAAGAACGTTTCATCTTTTGAGGTTATCCACGAATCTTTATAAGAATGGAAGTGTTGCTCAACCAGGCCATGAGTCATCGATCAAAAAGAGCAATGTCCCGTGAATACGGTGAATGGGGAGCACTTTGATTAAAGAAAGTTGTAGTATCCCAACAAATATAAATGCATGTTGCACGAGAAAAAATAAAAAAAAAATTTTACCGGAAGTGGCAAATTGGAAGTTGGGATGCAGAACTGTTGTGAGCCGTACTAAATGCTTATGTACCAAGTGTCATCAAATTCGATTATAATATGCAGATGTTATTGAGCTTTCAAAAAAACAGATGCTCGAGGGACCCCCCACCACTTTGTTGTAAAAAAAACCCCTGTTGTATGGTGTACTCCCCAACCCTTTGTCCAATGCACTATAAAATCTAATGAAATCTTGCACATGTTGATTGAAACTTTTTACCGACGTTTCGTGAAAATAAATTTGAAACTGTAGGCTGCAGTAGGGATAAACACTTCAAAAAAATTGCAAAAAAAATTATAACCGGAAGTGCAAAAACGGAAGTGAGGATGCGGAGCTGTTGGGAACCGTACTAAATGCTTATGTACTAAGTGTCATCCAATTCGATAATCAGGTATAGATGTTATTGAGCTTTCAAAAAACAGGTTTTCGAGTGACCCCCCAACGCTTTGTTCAATATCGCTCAAAAACTAATCAGCTCCTTGCAATATATATTTGCATCTTTTTTCAAAGTGTTATCAAAATTCATTCACGAACGAAGGTTGTATGCTCCCAACAAACTTAAAAAATATAGGCAAAAAAACACTTGTTGTATGGTGAACATCTTAACCCTTTGTCTAAAGTACCCCAAAAGCTAATAAAATCTTTAACAAAATATTGATTGAAACTTTTTACCAACGTTTGATGAAAATCGATCGGTAATGGTAGGCTACAGTAAGAATAAACACCTGAAAAAAAACTTTTTGTGGTGACAAACCCGCAAACCTGAAAAAGATACTTTTTAACCAAAAGTGACAAACCGGAAGTTGGTAAGCAGAAATATTGGACACAGGACTAAAACCTTTTATATCAAGGTTCAATAAGATCATAAGTCGAGATTGGAAGTTATTGAATATTTAAACTTAGAGGTGTTTGGGAGACCCCCCGCCATTTTATCCAATTTTAAAATGAATCCAGATCTTCCATTTTCAACTGAACCAGGATCATTTGTCAAAATTTCATCAAGATCCCATGCAGAAATGCCACAAAAAAAAACCACAGACATAAACCAACATTTTTATTAGCTCTTTAGATAGAGGATGGTCCAATCCAAAGCAAAAGAAAAAACCAAATTTGGGGGAAGTAAGATTTTTTTTTCTCGATAGTGCATTACTTCAAACAATTTAAAATTGTGGTTCGCAAAGTCAGACTAAGACTAAGATATACGCTAGAACTGAAAATTAAATAAAATCAAAAATTTCTGACGATGGTTGAAAAACTCAACTTAAGTCGGTAAACAAATAATAATGAAATTTCAACTTCGAAATACCAAAGCCTTGGCGGTGAAGTGTATAGCGTGTCTGCCAACGGATTCGAATCATGACATTGATAAGGAAGGCTCAAATTCAGTCCAAAGTATAAGAGAAGTGGAGTTTTTCTCAGAAAAATCCAAAATGATTTCCAAAGTTTATTAGTTTATTTAGTTTATTTGCTCACAAAATAAACCAGTGCAGATACCTTAAAAACAGGCAAAAATGGAAAAAATTAGTAACTGCATGAAAACTGTTGGATAAAGAAGAAAATATTGCACATATTATTTGGAAATACAAATTAAAGGTGATCCGAGTTACGAGGGTGAAATGGGTGAGCTTTTAGGGGTAGAAAAGGTTTTTTCACGATTCTCAGCGAAACTAGAAATAAATATTTTGATTCTAAAAAATTACAGCGTATTAGGTACATAATAAGGTTTCACCAAATTGTGGGAAAAAAAAATTTTATTTGTGGGAGATAAAAATTAAAAACGAGAAAACCTTTTTTCTCGTTTTTTTCTATTTTCACGGCAAATTTTAGGTTATGTGAAAAAATGGCTAGCATGAAAGTGATAGACCTTTTTATTACCTGCAACGTTTACATTAAATTTTTTTCGATAGAAGGTCTAGTTTCGCTGAAAATCGTGACAAAACCATTTTCTACCCCTAAAAGCTCACCCCATTTCACCCTCGTAGCTCGGATCACCTTTAATTTATGTTTCCCATCATTTGCGCAATATTTTCTTCCTTATCCAATAGTTTTCATGCTGTTACTAATTTTTTCCTTACAAAAAGCTATTTTCACTGGTCTAAAAATCCTAATAATTCAATATCTATTCACAATTCAAGTCTAGTGAATTAAAAATTCTAATATATTAAAACCAGATTTTCGCTGTTTCTTTCTATATTATAAATTTTTTATTTATTTTAAAAATTTATTTATGTCTCATTAAAACTATCGAAAGTTATGTAACGTGTAAAGTGATGTAATGTAATGATATCCATTATGATACCGATTTTTCATAACGATACAGATTTTTAACCATTAGAAACCCATAATTTTTCAATCAAACATGCTGTGCATTTGATCGGGTATTTAACGGGTGTAGAAAAAATAGCGTATGCAACTCTCATGTAATTGTTATTAATACATGGTCGGTGCATAATATACTACTAGACCGGGAGGCAGCGTTGCAAATGAAAAAGTCATTTGATGCCGGTTGATTTTTATTTATTTTAATCAATTAACTCCAGCTGATGATAAATTTGGCCGTCAGCTGCTAAAGTAGTGGGGGGCGTGGTTGTGGGGGAGTTTTAAACTGGTAAAAAAAACGAATTCCAAAAGTAATTTGATGCCGCTTCAAAATTTGTATGATGCATGTTTACACCATAACAATTGAAAAAAAAGTCGTCAGCTGATTGGCGGATGGGGGATTATACGTCAGCTCCTCGTATACATCAGTATAAAAATGCAATATCGTCAAGACTGTTCTGCATAGGATCTTGATGAAACTTTGGCAAATGATCCAGGTTCACTTGAAAATGGAAAATCTGAATTTATTTTAAATTTGGACAAAATGGCGGGGGGTCTCCCGAACACCTCTAAGTTTAAATCTTCAATAACTCCTAATCCCGACTTATGATCTTATGGAAACTTGGTATATAAATTTTTAGTACTGTTTCCAATATTTCTGCGTACCAACTTCCGGTTTGACAGTTCCGATTAAAAAGTTTTTTTCCAGGTATTTATCCCTACTGTAGCCTACAATTACCGATCGATTTTCATGAAACGTTGGTAAACGCTTTCAAGTAACATGAAAAACATTTTGTTAGCTTTTGAAGTACATTGGATAAAGGGTTGGGGAGTCTACCATACAACAGATGGTTTTTTCCACAATGTTTTTTATGTTTGTTGGGAGCATAAAACATTCGTTCGGGAATGAATTTTGACGACACTTTGCAAAAAGAGGCAAATATGTATGACAAGAAACTGATTAGTTTTTGAGCGATAGTGAACCAAGTTGTGAGGGGTCACCCAAACACCTGTTTTTTTAAAGTTTAATAACATCTGCACCTGATAATCGAATTGGATGAAACTTGGTACATAAACATTTGGTACGGTTCACAAAAGTTTTGCATCCCAACTTCCGGTTTTTCATGTCCGGTAAAACTGTTTGGTACTCCCAACAAACATTGCAAAAATGGTGACACAATAAGCAGGTGTTCGGGAGGCCCTCCACCACTTATCTCAATATTGTCCAAAAACTAATCAGTTTTTTGTCATTTAAGTCTCCATATTTTTTCAAAGTGTCACTAAAATTGATTATTCATTATGTATGCTCGTCTGTATGCTCCCAACAAACTTTAAAAGCCAAGTGCGAAAAGTCAGCAGTTGTATGGTAGACCCCCGCCACTTTGATCAATGTGTCCCAAAAGATGATAACTATTTTTCACTAATTGAAAGTTTTTCCATAAGTTTCATCATAATCACTTCATTATTGTAGGCACAAATTTTTTACCGGTAATGAAAAGCTGGAAGTTGGGATGCAAAACTGTTGTGAACCGTACCAAATGTTTATGTACCAAGTTTCATCCAATTCGATTATCAGGTACAAATGTTATTTAGCTTTAAAAAGAACAGGTATTTGGGGGACCCCCCACCACTTTGTTCACTATCGCTAAAAAACTAATCAGTTTTTTGCCATACATATTTGCATCTTTTTCCAAAGTGTCGTCAAAATTCATTCCCGAACGAATGTTTTATGCTCCCAACAAACATAAAAAACATTGTGGAAAAAACCATCTGTTGTATGGTGGACCCCCCAACCCTTTATCCAATGTACTCCAAAAGCTAACAAAATGTTTTTCATGTTACTTGAAAGCGTTTACCAACGTTTCATGAAAATCGATCGGTAATTGTAGGCTACAGTAGGGATAAATACCTGGAAAAAAACTTTTTAACCGGAACTGTCAAACCGGAAGTTGGTACGCAGAAATATTGGAAACAGTACTAAAAATTTATATACCAAGTTTCCATAAGATCATAAGTCGGGATTAGGAGTTATTGAAGATTTAAACTTAGAGGTGTTCGGGAGACCCCCCGCCATTTTGTCCAAATTTAAAATAAATTCAGATTTTCCATTTTCAAGTGAACCTGGATCATTTGCCAAAGTTTCATCAAGATCCTATGCAGAAAGGTCTTGACTATATTGCATTTTTATACTGATGTATACGAGGAGCTGACGTATAATCCCCCATCCGCCAATCAGCTGACGACTTTTTTTTCAATTGTTATGGTGTAAACATGCATCATACAAATTTTGAAGCGGCATCAAATTACTTTTGGAATTCGTTTTTTTTATCAGTTTAAAACTCCCCCACAACCACACCCCCCGCAAGTCTGACGGCTGACTCTTATTTTCTACATCACAAATAGTTAATCTATCTATAAAAATTAAATTCAATCGGCGTCAAATCACTAACCAAAATGCAACGCTGCCTCCCGGTCTATACATATTAACAAAGTCATTAAATTTTCATGAAAAATTGAAACAATAAATAATAGAGGAAGTAAGCTTAGCTTATATATAGATAACGATATGTGAAATACTAATAAATTTTTTTCAAAATAATATGCCAGTTTTACTTCACGACATGTTATATTCGTAGATAAACGTAACAAAACAGAAATTAAAACATAACAAATCTGATAGCGTTGATCCATAATTATATTAATTATCTAACTCATGTTAATGATTTTTGTTTTGTGTTGTAATAAAAACATAAAATTTATGTTAACTAATTGCACACAAAATAGTTAAATTTTATTTGCTTTTTATTTATTATTTATCTATCTTCTATAGGAAACCTCTAATCAAACATAAAACAAAATTCTGTTAAAAATGAACAATTAATTCCAAAGAAAAAGATAAATGGCGATAAAAATAGTGTTTTGGTTGTTATTTAAATAGTTAATCAATTTACGTTGAAAATAGGCTGACTTCATCACAGCTCTGGAAACATAGTGTTCTGAAAATATAAATATTGTGTTGAATATTGAAATATTGTATTGAATTATTTATTATTAAATATTGTATTGAAAATATTGTGAGTTGATAACCATCAAATATTTATAACTGATAATATTCAAATTAATGGCTAACTGTTTCAGAAGATTTTTCTTAGTTATGATTTAACCGTAAGTCGCAAACCAGTCTAGCGGACATACTGCCGCTCGGACTTTTTTTGTAAATCAGCTCTCCCCTTAAATATTATTCTCTTGAATAAATTTTACTTTCAAAATGTAATATTTAATATCCATACTCAGTATATTCCATACAAATTATTCAAAATTATTCAAAATTATTTAAATATCTATATTTCACAATTAAATTATCATTGGTAATAACATTTATAACCGTTATTACACAATTATCTTTATCACAAAATTATTCTATCAAAAACAGCAGGAACATTTGTTAAAAATATTTTGAGAAATTAAAAAAATTATCTTAACTCATTCCAAAAAACAATTAATTCTAAACAAACAATTTTTCTCAAACTACTAAGATTTAAAATTTAAAAAAATATGTACTTTTTCAATCAATTGATAATCAATTCAATCAAAAGATAAATAAACAAAAAGGTGGAAAAGCCACAAATACTCCCACCCCAGTGATTATGAAAATGAAAACAATAATCACGATACTATCACATGGAGCAGAATTCCAACGACGTAGATGATCATGGAAAGCAAAAACAAACAATTTCTTTCATCCATCATTTCGTTGATCATTAAAAGTAACCTGTTTTTTCATTTTAGGTTTATTTTGGCGAACTGAATATGATTGATTCGTACTAGTAACATCTGATTGTTTCAGAAGAGAAGTGGGTTCTAAAATTTGTTGATTCAAAATAGTATCAGAATTATCAGTTTGTTCATTATTAAAATTAGCAGATGATTCAGTAGGAATATGTTGAGTTGCCTTAACGATAGAACTTGTTTGTTCATCGTTTAAATTTTCATGAAAACATGGTTTAAGTCGGTCAGTTGAAATTTTGGTTGATTTACCATTAATTTCGATATTGAAATTGTTATCATTTCCATTTAAAACTTTGAAAGGACAGGAAAGTGGTAGGAGGTTGTAATGATTTCCTTACAGCATCTGTACGCAACAATACATGTGAGCAGATTAGTAAGTCTTTACTCACAAAAGAAGAGGGCGAATCATGTCTGGATGCTGGTGTTGGTCGTAACTCATCAAAATGCTGTTTCAATTGTTTGACGAATTCAGATTGAAGATTAATAGAATTAAATGTTGAATCGACAAACTGTCCTGAAATTTTATCAAGCTTCCACAAGTAAGATGTAAGATCAGCTGAAGTGGTTTGGAGTTCTTCACTGAAAGTGGTTCTTATCCCAAGAAGAACAGTAGGTTAAATCCGTATCTAATCTGTACGATTATGACACATAATTACAGACTTTATTGTGCGATGTCATCTTTCAATCATACCATTGCACTTCGGATTGTAGCTGGTTGCTCGAAATCTGTTGAAACCTAATAGATTTGACAACTCTGAAAACAGTTGCGATTTGAATTGAGTCCCTTGGTCAGTTACAATTGATTCTGGGACACCAAATCCAGCAATCCATGAATTATATACAGCGAATGCGACTGTTGTAGTAGTTGGCCACCGCGTATACCGATCTATTAACGTAACGCAATATCGTTGGTTTTCAGATATTGGAACAGGACCAATGATATCAAGGTGGGTTTGTGAGAATCGCTGAGAAGTTTTAAAGGTTTAAAGAGGTGGCTTGGGATGCCTAGACTTTCAACACCTTTGACTTTTGACACATTATACACTAATGCTTCAATTTTGCGCCATGATTTTGACATCATTATTAATAGAAGGCCAAATAACGTGTTTAGTAATCAATTTTCTCTGGAATGAGTATTTGATCTATGCTAGATAACGCTTTGACTACGACATTGTCGACACCAGAAGTATTTTGGATATCAGTGGTAAATTTCCCAATGAAATCCAGATGGCGAAATTGACGAGGTAATGCTTTTCCAAATTTTGTTTAAAAGCAAAGCTTAAAGGTTTATGGTCAGTGAATAGTGTTTATTTACGTTCTTCTAAAAAATACCGAAAATGCTTAACGCCTGAATATGCCGCGAGTAATTTTCTACCATACGCGCTGTATTTCATCTGAGTTGCATTGAGACGGACAGAGAAAAAATTGAGCAGTTGCCATGTTCCTTCGACAAACTGCTGTACGACAGCCCCAATTGTTGCATCTGAAGCATCGACCATAATTACCAGTCGAGCTGAAGATGAAGGATGAGCTAATAATGTTGCATTGCACAATTTTTCATTACAATTAATAAAAACTTGTATGGACTTGGGTGTCCATGCAACGGGAATCTTATACTATTTCTCTTATATCATATCCTTTGAAGAAATTAATTAGTAAGATTTGATCTGCCGCTGCGGCAGGTAGAAAATGTCTATACAAGTTAATCATACCTAAAAATCTTTTAAGTTGTTTAACTGTATTAGGACGTACGAACGTTTTAATGACGAACACGTTTAGGATTAGGCAATATAGCATGTTCAGAAACTAAATGGCCTAAGAACTTAATTTTAGATTTTGCAAATATGCATTTATCTGAATTAATGATTATACTATTTTAAGGAAATCTCTGAAAAATCATTTGTAAATGTTTCAAATGCTCCTCTAGAGATTTTGATGCACTTAAAACATCATCTAGATAAACTTAGCAGATACTGGATCCGAACCGGATACAACGGAATGCATCAATCTTTGGAATGATTGAGCAGCATTCCTAACATCAATGGTCATTTTGCAAAACCCAAAAAGACAAAAAGAAGTAGATATTGCAGTCTTAGGAATGTCCTCCGAATATATAGGAATTAGATGGTATGCCTGAACTACGTCAATTGATGAAAAAACTGTGCATGCCTTCAACTGATGCTAACAATCTTGGAGATGAGGAATTGGATATCGATCGGGAAAAATAATTCTGTTTAATGCTCGATAATCACCGCATGGACGCCATTCACCTTTTTTTTACTGACCAGATGTAATGGACAGAACTAAGCGCTATTACTGGGTCTACATATGCCCAGTTGTTCCATCTTTTCAAATTCATCTTTGGCTATAAGTAATTTGTCTAGAGCCAAACGCTTAGTCTAAAAGGACGTTGGTCCTTTTACTTAAACTTACTGTTTCCAACCTATGGGCTACGTTATGTTCCGTAAAATCAGGCGCATGGTTTCGATTGGTAACGTCTGGAAACATAGCAAAAATTTATCTTAAAATCTGAACCAATAATAGGGATTGAAACGTCGACAACTATAAATTCCCATGTAAAATTTCTATGAAGACCTATGTTTAAATTAAGAATTTTTGTCCCGTTGGCAGAAATTGGAGTGCCGTTTGCCGCAAACAATTTAAAAACTGATGATTCATGGCATAATTTTAACAATATCTAAAGAAATAACTGATACATCAGCCTGTATCAATTAAACAATTTCTTTTTGAAAAATGCTTAAAAACTTGCAAACGATTACTAGACCGATCATCAATGCACTGCACTGATGATCAATAATGCTTTATCACCGAAACGACTATCATAAAAACATTGATCGCTAGAAGATTCGCTTCTATTTCTACATTTTGCTCTAGATGCACTTCGACTTAAACGCGATTTAGAACGCGTCCTATTTTCGCCAGATAAAGAAATAGCATTTATTTTTTGTAGTATTTGCGTTTCAAAGTTCGCGAATCTATTGTCTAACTTGATGAATTTGACTATTTGATGAAGACGATGTTGATTGAAGATCGACTAAAGAAACATAAGAACGTGACATGGTTTCTAGTAAGTTGTTAGCACGTTCAACTAACAACTGTAAACTCACATCATTCTCAAAGGATGTCAATACCAATTGAATGGATTGAGGAAGTCTGCACGTCTAGACTGAGAAAGTCTTTAAGGAACTTCTTATTGATAATGTCACCAGCATTTAATCGCATTTCAGTAAGAATTTGCGATGGATTTTTGTCTCCATAGTCTGAGTCGATTTTGAACATTGTTCAGTTTGGTCTTCTCACTCTTGCACCCAATATCCGAATGACTTCAGATTTAAAAATTGTATGAGGTTGAGGACCTTAATCGCCAAGAAGCAAATCAGATACTTGATTCTTTCAATGATAGTCGATAGATACTGCTGCTTAGAGTTTGCAAATGGCAATTCTTAAAGTTTCAACCATATCTCAGGTTTTGATTATACAACACCTGTTGCGGTTTGAATTTTAATGAATCTACACTATTTAGTTCGGTGTTTTTAGATGTTGAACACTCAGAAGTAACATTCGTTTCAACGTCAGAATTAACAGCAGATGTAAATAATGCCTATCTTACTGACTCGACATATTTCCAAATATTTTTCTGAATTCTTTTGTTCAACGCTCTCTGCGACAGGGTAAATACGGGTTCCTGCCCCTCATTAACGACATCAAGATTTTCACTTGGAGTGGGAGAATCATTTCGGTTCATTGTAATTTTAAAATTAAAACAATTTGAAAGAATAAATATACCGACCGTTAAAAAATAATACGACCGACCACAATAAAAAATTTGTTACCAATTATAAACACAAATGTGCGATTTTATCAAAATTTTCAATAAAAGTTAAAACAAAATTTTAAACAAAAGAATATTTTTTGAAGCTTTATTTTGTTTTGGCAATAATTTAAATTTATTGAAAAAGTACTACAATTTTTAATTTAATTTTTCTTCCAAGATAAGATTAATTTCGGGGTCGGGGTCACCAGTTTATAGCTTGTAAATTTTGCGCTATATATATACTTCGTTTTCTGATAGCTCAATCAAAAACGAATTAATCTGATAAAAGATAATTTTCTATTAATAAATCTTCAAACAAACAAATTTCTCTAATGGTAGATTAATGGTAATTCCCCAATATGAATTTTTTGAAAATCAGCACTCTCTTTATAGATTATTCTTTTGAATAAATTTTACTTTCAAAATCTAATATTTAATATCCATACTCAGTATATTCCGTACATTATTCTATATTCAATTATTCAAAATTATTTGAATATCTGTATTTCACAATTAAATTATTATTAGTAATAACATTTATAACCGTGATTACACAATTAGCTTTATCCCAAAATTATTCGATCAGGACAGGAAAATCTATTAAAAATATTTTGATAAATCAAAAAAACTAAAAAAACTATCGTAACTCATCGTTTTCCAAAAACCAATTAATTCTAAACAAAACAAACATTCAGTTGAAACTATTGCCAACTTAATTTTGAAAATACGAAAGTGCTGAAATCTCACAGCTTTGAGATATCAAGACTTCGGTCTGGGTTAAGGATTTTGATATAGTTTTCGGCAAAACACTTTTATGAGAACATGGTTTTTAGTTTTGGGCAGCGATGTATATTAAAAAAGTACAAGTACAAGTATTTTTTTCTCTGTTTAGAAATTTATTACAAAACTAACACGAAATATCAATACGTTGCCGGAAAATTATAACAGATCATATATTAACATAATTTAGTGAAAAGATGATACACTCAGCAAACTACTCAAAAACCTCTCCATTTAGCGTTTTGAGAAAATATTACAAAATCACAAATTCATATTTTTTTCAAAATTCTAAAAATATTGTAAAAATGAAATAAACTCAAACTTTTTTCAAAATTCCAAAAATATTCCGAAAATTAGAATAAAATCAAATATTTAAACTTTTTCTAAATTCCAATAATATTCCAAAAATTCTTAAAAATTCAAACTTTTTCCGAAATTCTAAAAATATTGCAAAAATTATTACAAAATCAAAAATTGAAATTCCTTTCAAAATTACAAAAATTATAATAAAATCAAAAATTTAAAATTTTCCAAAATTCTAAAAATATTGCAAAAAAATTATTACAAAATCAAAAATACAAACTTTTTTCAAAATTCCAAAAAAATTTCAAAAACTATAACAAATTCAAAAATTTCCATGTCCAATTTCATTTTCAATTACCTATACGTCATAAAAGCAGCTACATTTTTTTCCCCAAAAAATTGGCTAAAAAAATAAATGAAATCATTTTTTGACACACTTTACATTATTTTTTTGACAAACTTATAATGCCATAATTCTCAATAATAATAATAAAATTTCATTTCAAACAAATAATTAATTTTATTTTTTTCCAAAAAATTGGGTAAAAAAATAAATAAAAATCTTTCTTTTGACACACTTGAAAACAGTTTTTTGACAAACTTGTAATGCAATAATCTAGTTTTTGGTCTCACATACCAATCCCTACCATCAAGATTTCTCCAAATTTAATGTTCCTACTCGTAATCACTTAAAATGAACGTTTTTTAAGACAAAAATATGAAAATTTGCTATTTTTGACACACATAATGATTTTTTTGACACACTTCCGGTACAGTTATCGAACACAGCGTCCTTTCGGACCTCTCCCTTGAGTATACCTATTTTTAGAATTTTTGAAATCCCTCCAGCGGTTTTCCCTGCATTTGACATACATTTGCATGCAGACATACATTTTTTTTGCTTTTTTAGAATCAGTAGGTCCTAAAACGTCGAGAAATGCCAAAAAAGTGGGGGTAAGAATTTCACTTTTGGCTCATGAATGTAATACTTAGGTCTTTCAGACCGAAGTAAAAGTTGAATAAACAAAAAGGTGAAAACGCCACAATTTCATTAAAAATATAAAAAAAAGTTTGCCATTTATTTTTGGATTATCATTATTGACCTAGGGGAGAAAAGTTACTTCTCGTTAGAGCAATTGTGTAAACAATAACGATTTATCAGGTTAGTAATCGAATTAAAATTGTTGCAAACGCGCGGGGTCTTGATGAAACACTTTGGCTTATTATCTATGTTCATTTTAAAATAGAAAAGCGTGATTATTTTCAAAATTGTAAAGTGGAGGAGAGGTTTTTTTTATGTATGCAAAGGAAGTTTTTAGCGATATTAAAGTAAGTGGCACTTGTTTTTTGGAACGTTATTGAAGTTCCAAAAAAACAAGTGTTCCAAAAAATCAATTCCTAAAAATCGATTTTAATGAAACTTGGTACATATTTTTCCAATAATATGTATTGTGTAATAGGAATTACAATATGTGTCAGAACAACACATAGTCCATAGATACCTTTTAAGGGCTAGTTCGCACTGCATGTCGCATGTTGCTGCGGTGTTGATGGACGCATTATGTTTTTTTGGACCAAATAGTTGGTTGTTTTAAACCCCAAACACTTATTACCGATTTCGATTAAACTTGGTATATAAGGCTATGCAAGACTCACAATGAGAACTATCCCAACTTTTGATTTTTAAATTTCGGTAAAAATATTTATGCTGTACCTTTTACTTTGTGGGTATAAGCTCACTACTTCGCCAGAAAATCATGCAGAACTTGATGATGATGTCTGCGAATGCATCAGCGTTGCAATTTTTTTTGAAAGTATAGTGTTATATGAATTACAATCTGTATGTGACTTAGATACCTTTTAAGATCTGGGTCCCATGCATTCTGAAGTGTTGATGGATGTTTTTGATCACACTTTAAATTAAATTTTTCACCCAATAAAATTTTAAAAATCTACAATCACACTGTTCCACAATTTTTGTCACCAGTCACCACCAATCAACTACCCCAATCAAAACCGAAAAGAAAAAATTGAATCATATCGATCCATAGAATAACAATTAAAATATTTGTATTTAGATTTATTATAAACAGAAAAAACTGTGAAATAATAAAAATTAGTTGTTAAAGTGAACAATAAAATTTAAAATAAGTGAAAAATATCAAAGCTATTAATAGTAAATAAAAAACATACTTTATTATTGTGATAGATAGAGTATTAATAGATAATGTTTTGTGTTGTGTGAGCAAGTATTTTGTTCATAATAGAATACTAATGTGTAAAACTAATAAAATAACTTAAAAAATTACAGGCAAGAGTGTTACAAAAATTGGATTAAGTTTAGGTTTAACTTAAATGTATTTGTTGGGGGCACCTAAGCCCCCAAAATCATGCTGCATTCCTTGCTAAAGGTAATTTATCTATAATTTTTTTGTAATACTTTTATCATTCGTCAACATGTTGTTATGTTGGCAACATGATTATATTGTTTGTGTTTTGATTTCAAACTAGTTGAGAGTTGAATTATGTTTTAACCATAACAACCGAAAATAAAAAGCTTTAGTGTAAACTAATGATAGTCGCGTTTTATCTTCGAACTGGCTGTCCAGGACAGAGAAAATATTGGTAAAATTCATGGAAATTTTTAGAACTAAATTGTAGCTAGCTTCAAGTGAATATTTTGACAATCGCCATTAATGTTTGTTTACGCTTGTGTTATATTTGTAACTTGTTTATTTCATGAAGAGCCATATATTTTATATTTAAACGACGAGATTCGAACTAAAAAAAATAAATTAAATTAAAGATTAAATTTAATTTTTTGTTTTGTACGTATATACGTATGTACATATATGTAATGTTTTTGACATCTAAAAATAAACATACATGAAGATAGTGTTAATTTCAAAAATAGTACTAAAAATGTCCCATTGTTTATTTCCCTCACCTGTTCTGAACTGCTCTCGATAAAACACAAGATTTGTTGCGAACTGGTAAAAATAAATTTAATTTGCCAATTTATTTTAAAGAGATTAATTAAAATGGATGGATAAACGATAAATATTTAATATTTATGCAATCAAAATTGAAATAATTTTAATTCGAACGAAAAAATATAAATAAAACAATCGCTGTCCCGGACAGTTGTCCGAAGAAAAAACGCGACTGGTATAAAAACAGCTAACAATTTAACTTTTACCTTGAATGAACGATCAATTTTATTGGGTTATATTTATTTAATTCAGCTAAAATAACATTTTATTCAAGACTTACACAAATAAATTATAAATGAAATGAAGTTTATAACAATATGTTGTTCAATTCGCTATTTAATATAATGATGATATCCAATACGTGTGTTTTTATTGTTTTATATTATTTAGTGTGGTTAAAATAAATTTTTATTGCATTTGGCGGATATTCATTCATTACTCCATTTTGCTTTCTTCAAAGACCCTTTTGCAGATGTCTGGAATCAACAGATGTATCACTTTTTCTTCTGAAATATTTTGTTTGATGAATAAAAAATCATTGATGTAGCCAAAATGTCCTGAATCCGTGTTAGACTTAACTATTTATTACCGCTATTAGACAATGACAACTTTAATAGAAATCATGTGAGAGTGTGAGACATTCAGCCAAAACTTATATTCTTGTATACCCAAAAATAAAAGAAACGAATTAAAAGGTAGCACGATAATGTATTCAAAAAACTTTTTGATTATACACAGGGTATCACGAATTATTAGTAATTCTGTTTACGAATAGTAATTCTCCTACATTTGTAATGGACACTGGGCCTATTGATTACATCCATAGGATGCAATTTGATAGAATGCTTGCCAAGCGTTGTTATATTCCAACTAGCTCGAGTCTTATGAGTCCGAAAAAATATTTCCAGATCTATCATTCCAGCAAAAACTAACTGATAAGCACGCATTTCGAAAATATTCAGACCAAAAAAACAAAAGGAAAAAGAAAACTCTGACGACCTTAGAAGAGAAGAGGCCACTACCGTCACATCATCCACAATAATAGATTTTATTTACATAATTGAATAAAAAAAATTATATAAAGGTCACACCCATGCATAGTCCAGATTCCAAATCTCAGCACTTTTGTCCTGCCTCCATAGGCGTAACTAGGTAGGGGCCCAGAGGGCCCGGCCCCCCCTAGACGAATTTTGGCCCCCCCTAGAACACAAAGTTCATGAAGTATATATAACAGTTAGGGAAAATGAAAATGTATTTCTTTACTAAGGAATTAGCTGTTCAAAATTATTTCAAAACGTACAATTATATTATTCATGATATTATTCATATCACTGATCTTCATTTAAATTTAATAAGGAAGTTTAATAAGCACTACCAATAATATTGCCACAAAAGGATCTATAAAATGGTCGTTTATCTTATCGGTTCACCATAGTAGCGAACTTTAAAAATGCAAACATTTTCTTTCCATTTTCTTTCCATTTTACATGTGATGTGCCAGATGTCAGAAAGTCAAATGAATTCATAATTTCTGGAAAACCACACCTTCCAATTTGTTCAACGAAAAACATCGCAATAAGAACAATATAGACTTCGTTTTAAAAAATACGGTCTCATTGCTCCATAAGACTACTTTTACTTAGGTGCCAGCCAAGATTACTTTTACTTAGGTGCCAGCCAATTTTTTTTAGTGTACTTTTATAAGCAAATTACACATTTTTTTTTTTGAAAATCAGTCCCGGGGACCAAGAGGCCTTTGAAACAAACAATATCGTATAAAAATACACTTTTTTTTTACCAAATGTTGCAATTTAAATGTTATTTTTGGTATACAGTTTTCAAAGAATCAACATGAATAACTTAAAAAAAATAATTATAACCTTAGGGGCCCACGTTATGAGCATTTGAGGCAAGAGTGGACTTGAACTTAGGCGCAAGTGGATTGTTTTTTGTTTTTTTATCGAAAATAAGAAAATTTAGTAAAAGGGACAGTGTTGATCTGTTTATCTTATAAGCACATAGGACATAAAGCAAAAATTAAAAAAAGAGAAAATTTTTTTTTCAAAACTGTAATTATTTTGAATGGATTTTGCTTTTTTCAAAGGCCTGATTTTGGACACCGGGGCTGATATACAACTCGTTTTGGTTTTATTCGTTTCAGTGAGGGATTCTATATCAAATGAAAAAATCTTGGCGCCTAATTAGAAGTAATAGCCCCGTTTGTTTGTATGACCATTAGCGAATTGACGACGGAATTCGAAGTCTGATGGATTTATTTTTGGAATTATCTGAATTTTGTATGGCTGAAAATGAAGATCGTTGTGCACAGTATGTACTGCATTCAATGGTTGGGGGAGTGCATGATTACTGTAAACAATGAATTGTTATTTTTGAACTATTTTTATTTTTATTTTTTCAATAGTTTTAGAGACTAGGAATGTAAAGTTTAATTTAGAAACTAGGAATGTTGATTGTGTATAATTTTTGTTTGTTTGAAAGTTACTAAGTGAGGATTTATAAAAATACCATATTGATATTATAATAACAATTTATAATTTTATATGATTTTTTTCAATTTTAATTTGTCAAACATGTCGATTTTAAAAAGAACATTTTTTTCTTTTAGTTTTATAATTTAAAGATTTATTATTTACACAAATATATATCTAAATATAAACATAAATAACTGCAAATAACAAAGCATAAATAACTGCATTCGAATCGGTAGATGTAGTAGCAACGACGTCAAAAGTGACACTAAACCACCAGCAATTTCACCGTTCATATTATATAGGTGCCGGGTCACAGTGGCGTTAAATGCAACTATATAGCGGATGTATTTTCTAGGCAAAGGACTGAACTCGATCTTCCACAAGAAATGGAAGCTCTAAGCGAGTCGTTTGCTCCTCTCAAACAACTAACTTATGACAGGGTTAAATGCGTAATCTATAGGTCGGTGGTCAAACACCAGTAGCTGCAAGATAAGCAGAAAAATCTTTTCTAGACTAGACCTACAGTGTTCCAAAAAAACTTATAACCTGGAGTAGGTAGAAAACTAGTTCATTGTTAAAGTCATCACTGGTTTGTGGATCCTTGGAAAGCACCCAAGTGTTGATTTGCAGGAGCTGTAAGGAGGAGGATCAGGTGAAACCAGCGCTTCATCTACTTTGCACATGTCCAGCATTCGCCCATTATACGGCAAACTCATTTTGGAACGCACAAATTTAAAACTCTCACCGACCTGGATAATTTTAATATCACGCAAATACTAAGCCTGGGTTCCAATTAGCTGCTAAATTGTACTAAACTAATAAATCTAAATTTAGTTTTACAAAATTACCGAATTTTAATTCAAATTAATATAATCAAGTTGTCAGATATTGTTTAACGTCTAAATTTCTTCCAAAATATTTAGAAACAAAATGTTGATTTAGTCAAATAAAATAGTTGACTAATTTGATTTAGCACGTTTAGTACAATTTAGCATCAATTGGAACGCAGTCTTAGCTTCATTAGAAGCTCCAAATGGTTCGAATTGGGGAACGAGATTCTTTGGTATCACAACTGACGTATTTTGGTCTAAGTATGTCGTCCTGATGTTGTGTTTTGGTGACAGTCACTGCAACCTAACCTAACATAAATAATCTAGCAAAAAAATATAAATAACCATAAATTTGAAAACTAACCTCAAATTGACACACCCGTTATGTATTAAAAGAAAGAAATAAAAACGGAAACTTTATTAATTATTTTACTCAGCAATATTATTGGGGCCAGGCCCACCCTAGAACAATTTCCTAGTTACGCCAATGTGCCTAGCCTATCATATTTGTCATTTTATATGACTTGGTTGCGCCACAGAACAAAACCGATTGTTGATGTAAATTCCGAAAAAAATATTTGTAATATGTTGCGCCACAAAACTAAGGCGATTTGTCGATTGTTAATTTGAATTCCGTAAAATAATATTTGTAGAAAGAGCAATTAATATGTTGCGCCACAAACCAAAGCCGATTGTTGATGTGAATTCAGAAAAAAAATATTTGTAATTTATTGCGCCACAAAATTAAAGCGATTGTGGATTTGAATTCTGTAAAATAATATAATTAATAATTAATAATAATAATAGTACAAAAAGCAATTAATCTGTTGCGCCATAAAAGTAAGGCGATTGTTGAACTGGTAAGGTATTAGGGGGTGTAATGAATATAATAACTGTTACCAGTACTGTTGTCGACGATCGCTGAACCCGTTAAGCCGGGCATCCACATACAACAGAAACAGAATTCCATACAAATTTGACAGGAAAAAATTCAGTTCATTTCCAATCCCATAACATTCAATAAAACAATTAAACAAAAATGAACAACGTCAAACACAAATAAAACTCATAACCAGAAGAGAAGCCATCTACGATTAATACCAAAAAGCTTAATCTTTATTGAATATTTTATTAATACATATAGTTTTCCGATTATAGGGTGAAACACCATAAACTTAAGTCTCCTTAAACACTCAAGTAATCCATTATAAAGTAGTAAATAGTCGTGTATAGGTAGACACTTGCACTACACAACGCCTGAAAAATGTCCTGTCTACGAACGAGGCACAAATTATTATTTCAACTTGAGATCGACTTCTTTCCGATTTGTCATGCAAAAACAAAATTAAGTCTCGCGAACTTATCATCACTTTAATTAAAAGAAATTGAACCAATTTAAGCAAAATACACAAACAATTCAAAACAAATATCGTAAATTCCTTACAATTATCAAATTAATAGAAATGATTTCACTAAATTTAGTTCATAGATTGTATTTTAGTACATTTCCCGTTGGTTACATATACAGCTGAATTTTCTATTTTTTTTTTCTTTTGTTTTTTTTTGTGTAACGTAAATAAGAAAATTGTGACGCCCGATACTGTAAACAACTTTCTATATCATTGAAACTATTAATGCACGAATTTTCTTTTGAATTACACACAAAAAAAGACTAGTTCTTATTTATGAATGAACTAAT
Source organism: Diogma glabrata (assembly GCA_963693315.1). Classification (NCBI taxonomy): domain Eukaryota; kingdom Metazoa; phylum Arthropoda; class Insecta; order Diptera; family Cylindrotomidae; genus Diogma; species Diogma glabrata. The sequence goes on along the minus strand of OY856188.1, from coordinate 191,607,707 downwards.
CTCATTTTCATAATTTCTCTCTAAAAAGTACACTTTGCTTTAATTGTCCAGCGTTGCGAAAGCTGTCAATATCAAATATCTTTTATGTCATATCTTTTTTAAATCAAAGGACGCGAGTGATTCCTGTCAAACAAACTATTTCAGTTCATTGTTCAACTTCCTTGTAAATTGATTCAGAGCAGAAACAGAGTTTTGTTTTGGACAAATGGAAGATCCTACAAGTCTGCGATTGAGCCTCCTCGTAAGAAAGTAAGATCAGCAACGTACGCTCAAAACTTCGAAGAAGCTTCCACGTCTGCCTCAAGTGCCCACGAATTCGAGTCAGTATATGCGAATGAGGATTCAGCTATGGTTTTAGTTGAAACAGAGGAACAGCGTAATCAAGAAGTACAGAAAGAAAACATTGTTGTCGCCTCAAATGACGTTCAAGTAAGCACTCAAAACATTCAAATTCAAGGAAATTTTGCGTCTGGTCGCAGTAGTTACAAAAGCTCTCCTAAATATACATTTAACAATTGCAATGTAACTATTAATAATAATTATGGAATGTAATTATATGTAGTTTTAACTGTTTTCCATTTGAATAAAACTTGTAAACAATTTACTACTTTTTAGAGAGAAATTATGAAAAGCACTGTTCGCAACTCGTGGAGAAAGTAAGTTATTTCAGAATTGGTGAATTGTTTGCACTCGCTATCGCTCGTGCACAAACTTTCACCAATGTTGAAATAACTTACTTTCTCCGCTTGTTACGAAATGTACTATAACTTAACACCAAAGTCAATGAAAACTTTTGGATTTTCAAACAAAAAGCAATTATGGCGACGCCATATTAAATTTGATAGTAAAAAAAAATTATACATTCTCACCATGGTACCTGTTATGTTATCATTTTTTTCCACTCCAAGCCACTGCTCACCAAACAAAAACAAACAACAAAAATTCTTTCTTTCTTTGTATATTTTACAATTATGTCGCGTCTTTTGGCTTGAAAGATTGATTGACAAAAAAGATTGATTTATTTGCTTGCCAAAGAACAGCATCTAATAAATCAATCTGCTTTTGTAAATGTAATGGTAAATTGTTTTGACTTTTTGTTCTGTCAGTTATGTTTTTAGGTTATGTTTACATTTAAAAATGACAATTTTCGTTTTATCATTTTATTTTTAATAACTTTCAACTACCTTTTAAAAAGCTAAACATCAATGCAAAAATACAAACTCGTTTGTAAAATAATTTAACAAAAATTTTTAATTTTCAAACTTAAGTTGTGAGTGTGAATTAAATCTCGTTTAAAAAAAAATATCAAAAGTACACGATTATCGAGACATTCCGGGAGAGCCCAAAATTACACCGATTCATGCGAAATATCCCCAATTTATAATTGGAAACAAATAATTGACAAAAAAACTGACAATGTCAAGATTCACTCACTTTTGAACCCTCTATAGCTTGTTTATAGATAAGTTGAAGCTTATATTGTCTATCTACACCGTACGCAAACAATAAACGTTTCACTGCCAGAAACAGCGTCGTAACACATCTCCTACTTGTGGCAATTCCTTTTCAACCTACATCATTCTGGCCAAAACGGTCTTCAACAATCATTCAAAATTTATGGTCTTTGAATATTTTGATAAAATAAGGAGTTAAAATCTTTGAATATTTTGATAAAAAAGGAGTTAAAAGGAGTCTAAATCTAGATTGTTTTGTTGATACAGTTATTAATAGAAAATTGCTGCTAAAGCATACACTAATGCTAATATGATATTAGTCAATAATTTATCTAAAATTAACCGAAATATCTGGTTATAACAAGCATTAATGGTTGAAATAAATAAAATTTTTAATTCTCGTGCTCCATATAATGATAAATTGGTGCATTGTCTAAATCAGCGATCGCAAATACGTATCACGCGTGCCAAACTTGTCACATTTAACGATTTTGCTTGACACAGCAAACAGAAAAATTTTGTTGTAACAAAAACTTGGAGCTTGCTTCAAAATTAGTTCTGACCTTGATTATTTCTGATTTGATGTTGCTGATTGGATGTTATTATGAGTCAAATTCTTTTGCAATACATTACTTTTGAATTTAATGTGGTAGTCAAAACCTAGCCGCGAGACCATAAAATTAGCTTTGCTACTACCAGAGGATTTTCACAGAGTCTCTGTCTTATTATCCCTCATGTGGATTTCAGAGGTGGTTGAAATTCTGGTCATAAGATAACCAGAGCCGCAGATGACATAGTCATTATGCAGGATTAATTTGAAGAAACACTCTTTTTGAAGCATGTGGCGATAACTTCCAATTCCAACAAATAACAATAGTTCTACTCCTGGTGGAAAAAAAGAAAAGTTTCCAAAAATACATTTATTGAAATGCAACTTCCTTCATGTTATTGTTTTAATTATGTCATTCTTTGTTAAAATAAAATGTCAATTCTTCTTTGTAAAACATAGCATTAACACGCCATATTGTAATAATATAAATTTGTGATGTCACTCTTCCCATTAACTTATTATAACACCACCCCGCCATGCTTTTATAAATTGCAAGAAAAAACTTTTTTCTACTTCAAGCTACGAAAATGTCATTTTAATATATAGTAAAACCTATGTGAAAGGGAAACTTTTTCTAAGTAGTGACTGAAAATGTTTTCAGTCACTAGGACTGAAAGTAAATAAGTTTCGGTGGTCGCCTACAGGTGGTGGTTATTTAAAGGATTGAATAAATAATTGAATATTTGAGATTGAATTTGATTTACTGTTTCTGTTGTTGTTTCGGTTGCTGTGTTTATTTCTGTCAATATCGCAGTATTTTGAAGGGATTGAATATTTTGAATATTTTGATCAAATCGAATCGAAACTAATCATTATATCAATTGTGTGTAATTAAATAATTAAACTAATAATGAGTGTGTTTTTTTTCTATATCGGAGAAATCGGAGCGATAAAATAAAATTTGTATCAGATATATCGTAATATTTTTTCCTCCGATAATTAACTGTCAGATATAAAATATATTCTCTGAGTTCTTTCCGCCAAAAAAAAAATTTATTAAATAAATAAATAAATTTTATTAAAAAATTAATTTTTATTTGTTTTTAATTGAAACTTTACCTACAATTTTTTAAATTTATACTTTAAACGATGACTTCCAGTCGGTAAAAAAAATATCTGTAATATCTGTAAAAGTTTTACGAGAAAAAATATGAACTATTTTCATTATTCATATTGTCAAATTCATCTATTAAAAACTTACAAAACGACATATCTAAATTTGACTGTGTAAAAAATAAACAAGATTGTATTTATATATAGCATTTTTACCAGTGTAAAATAATGTTATTATTGTGTTCGCCTACTATTATTCCATCTGTAGGGGAACACAATAATAACATTATTTTACACTGGTAAAAATGCTGTATATAAATACAATGTTGTTTATTTTTTACAAAGTCAAATTTAGATATGTCGTTTTGTAAGTTTTTAGTAGATGAATTTGTAAATATTATCATTTATATTTACAAGCGTAAAAAAATAGCGTTTTCTACCCTTTGCAAAAACGTTTTTACGTTCCTGAACTAATTCCGTTGAACAAACCGATCAGTCACGCAAAAAGAGACGTTTTCACCACTTGTATAAAAATCTACTATTTGTTTAGTAAAATTTTCTATTCAATTAAATTATATATCCTTTAAATATGTAATAATAACAAATGTATTGAAATTATAAATTTGTGTTTATAAATTGTGACAACGTTTCATTTGTAGAATCGGAATTTGGTATTTGGTTTGAAAATTCATCGTTTCGTTAGTTGGTCTATTTAAACATGTTATTTGTGATATCGAATATATAATTATTCCTATAACGTTGTAAACAACTAAATAATAAATTGAAATTGTTAGAGAGAGTGACATAACAAATTTATATTATTACAATATGACGTGTCTATCGAATATCTAACAAAGGAGAATTGATATTTGTTTTCATTAAAAAATGGCGTGGTTAAAACAACAATATGAAGCAAATTACATTTCATTAAATCTATATAGTGGAATCTTTTCTATTTTTCCACCAGGAGTCTAATTATTTTTAATGTTAAATGGAATTACAATGATAGAATATAAAATATGTATAACGCCATGCAGTGCGTAAGTAAATTTTTACTATTTTTATTTACTGGAATTGGGAGTTATCGCCACAAGTACATCTGTGAACAGAAAGTCAATTTTAGACAGATCATGGTAATCCTGTTTACCAAGAAGCGTTAGTCTAGCCTGAGTTCAATTATCAAAAAGATTTAGACGATAAAATATTTAGCATTTATATAGAAAGTAAATTCCAGTGAATTAGTTGCATGACGAAGGTGGTGAGTAGGCCCACTAGAACTCTTATGATATACAAAAATCTTGAAGTGCATATCAGTTATCACGTATGAAGCAGTCCTGTGGAGAACAGCGTCCCGGAAAATGAGTTAAAAATAAAACAGAAATTCGTATGCATCTGAATAATGAAGCAAACAAGGACATGTCCTACTGTGTCATTGGAGATGCTTTTCGTACTAATCTCACTGCGCTTCCAGATCAAGAACATAGCTAGGGAAGCAATCCTTAGATTTAACTTGGTAGCCACGGAGAAAGAAAAGATCCTCGACACCAAACATTGCGTACAATTTTACAGCGAAAACCTCTGGCTTGAGCATTTTTTTAAAATAAAATGTGTCGTGTTCGTGTAGTACGAAATCCAATATGTACAACAACATATAAAAACCTTAGGATAAAAAAAATAAAAATTGGTTTAACTGAGAGAGTTTTTTTTGCTCGATCAATACAGTTCCCCAATTTTTATTTCTTTTATCCACTGCTTCTATTCTGCGTGGTACTAAGTCTTACGATGCCTTTGACAATAAAATTCATAACAGTATTGGAACTTTTATAAGAGTTACAAAATTATTAAGATAACATAATTAAGGAATACAATGGATGTAAATTTTCGAAACCAACCAAAAAAAATTTTATTTGCAATGTGATAAATGAAGGCCAACATTTTTTTCCGACATAAACGGTTGATCGAACTTGGAGATACACGATATCACAAAAAAAAATCATCTCATTCATGATAAGTTTTTTTATTAAGACAGTCAGCTGCTTAACATTCTGACATAATTCCTTCATCTAAAATCCCGAGATTTTTTTATGGAAAACTAAGCATGGTTTGAAGCGCAAAAAGATGAGCCGATTCAGTTGCTCTGGTGTGACGGATGAGATTTGCTAGTTCAGGTAAAATCGACTTAATTTGTACAGCATATCATTCATCCATATGGTGAGAGTAAAACGAGTTTTTCACATTATATCGATTATCTCGTAAACTATAAATGCTATGGATCTGAAATTTGAGGTGCGTATAAAACTAACCTGTCCACATAAGATGACAGATACAAAGAAAACTAAAGTTGTTTTCGTTTGGTTTACAGGGTTACGATGTGAGACCTTTGAGAAAATACATTTTTTATAGATTCAAGTAGGGCCAAAAATTTATTTTGGAATTTTACACCTCACCATTTTTTGTATAATTTTGAATAATTACGTTTTCTTACCTCGATTGGCTCCGAACCTAACTGATCAAAAATCTTCAAATGTATTTGGAATGATAGCAAAATTAGTAAGTTTTTAATAAAAAATATATAAAAGCGTTACATACTCATAATTATATTTATTAAGGGGGTGGAAATGAGAAGGGGTAAAAAAACTTTTTAAAACGTGACCGTCTAGACCGTTTCGACACTGAGTGACAGAAAAATTTGAAAAAAATCACAGAGTTAGGAAGTTTAGTAAATTTTGAATGAAAATCATAGCGAAGTCTCAAATAATTATATTTCTGGGTGTTTAAGAGACGGGGTTGGAGAGGGCAAAAAAAATGTTTTTTTACCCGTGCGAGTGGGGTGCCATTTTAAAGAGCATTTAATTTAGAAATCATTGCAATTATTTTTAGAATTTTGCGATGCACAGTTTTTGAGTTATTATCAAGACCGTTCCGCCCCTCACGTTTCGAAGATGATTGACAGAAAAATTTGAAAAAATTCACAGAGACAGAAAGATTGGTAAATTTTGAATAAAGAAATTATAGCGAAGTCAAATAATTATATTTCTGTGTGTTTAAGGGATGGGTGTGGGTAGGAGAGTAAAAAAAATATTTTTAACCCAAATGAGTGGGGGGTCAATTGAAAGAGCACCTAATTTAAGAAACATTACAATTTTTTTAGAATTTTGCAATGCACAGTTTTTGAGTTATTGTAAAAAAAATATAAAAAGATCAAATTTAAACTATTTACAAGCTGGTGTGATTGAATCTTTCTTGAGTTACCATAAACAGCTATGGATAAGATTTAACCTGAAGCAACATTTTTGGTGTGATTTTTGATCAATGTATATATGTGATTGTAATTTACTATTGACATTTACGATTAAACATTTATTTTGTTATGCTTCTATGGTCTGGCAATATGAAGACATTACAAGACAACTTTTTGTCAATTATTTTTGATAGTGTGTTCTTATACATTCACGGAACCCTTGGCAGGCGAATTTTATTCGTACTTGTCTGACTTTTTTTCCTTCAAATCCAAAAATTGTTTGTAAATCAAATAAATTTGTGGTTTTTGTTTAAACAATTTTTTTTGTAATATACAATATTTTTGGGAAACTTACAAAAATTTTGCGAGTTGTGTTGAAAAATTTGTAAAATTTACTTAGTTTTTTTTACGTGTTTTCTTGACGGTCCCTGCAGCATTAGAACAAAACAAAACATTTACTTTTACGTTTAAAATATTATAGTCAGTCACTAGCTTAAAAGTTACTCTGTATTACCTTGAACCTACTGGGAATATTCTGGAACCTTTCCACGTATATTTTGATTAGCATTTGTTTGCAGAAAAACTGGTCCCTTATGTATTCCATACATGATGTGGAATATATCCTCCATCTTTAAATTTAGCGTTTTGGCCAATTTTTCAGAAAACGTTTAGTGACAAAACTTTTGAAATGCACACAGCTCACATTTTGAATGTTTGTTTTTCCAAGCATCTAAACACGAAACTTTTGAAAAACGCCTTCTAGTTGTGTCCGATTGCACAGTGAGTATATTCCCACAGACACTTTCTCTCATGTTTTACAATTTAGTGCCAATAACGTTCCTCTCGCTTTAAATATAAGCTTCATTAATTGCAGATCCTGGCTATCATTGAAATATGAATCTAGTCCATTATATAGTTCAAATTGATTAGTTTTGAAAGAAGTTCAAATAACGAAATATATTCAGCATGCAAGACTGCTTTAGTGCTTCGTTCGTTAAGAGCAATCATATATATACAATTTATATGATTTCCTGCGATTTACGGGACCATCTCTACTTATTAAAACAATTTGAATCAAAATAAGCCTCGACTTTATTTCAACACCGTATCCAATAATTTACCCAACTAATTTCTGATTTAGACATACATTAGCTTAAAATTTGTTAAGTCTCTGATTGGAAAGGTTTAAGTTTTTAATTATATATAGAAACATTGAAGTTTTAGAGTATATTCTAATATGGTATTGTGTTTAGCAAGCTTACTATTTTGTTGATAAAAATCGCTGATGTTTTTTCACTTCGTCAAACATTTGTTGGCCTCAGATCTGCGCCCGATAGGAAATAAATCTCATTATCGCATCAAAGACTTAATGTTCGATATTCCACACCATATTTTTACTCATCTTGGCCAGTTTGAATCTTGATTGAATTTGTTTGGTCAGTGACAGTTTTGGTGTCAGCTCTATTCCGAGATATTTGTACTTCGAAACTGTTTCTACTTTGGTATCTGAATAGTTCCATTTTGGGCTGAGAACTTCTTCCCACCCGAGCCGAATATCATGATTTTTTATTTATCCATATTAATTGGCAAATTTTATCTTTAGGGTATCATATGAAAGGGCTTCATTTCAGTATTCTTTAAAAATTTATTTTGTAGTTTTACACCTCACCCTCTTTTGTATAATTTTGAATAATGACATTTTCTTCGTGTTTTCTTACCTCGATTAGCTCCGAACCTAACAGATCAAAATTCTTCAAATGTATTTGGAATGATAGAAAAATAGTAAGTTTTTAATAAAAAATATATAAAAGCGTCACATACTCACAATTATATTTATTAAGGGGGTGGAAATGAGAAGGGGTGAAAACATTATTTAAAACGAGGTGAATAGTTCCATTTTAGGCTGAAAACTTCTTCCCACCCGAGCCGAATATCATGATTTTTTATTTATCCATATTAATTGGCAAATTTTATCTTTAACAGTAAGTATGCAGGCTATCAATCATTATTTGAAATGCTGCTAGCGTTATTGTAAGCAGTACAATATCATCCGCATACATAAGTAATTTTACTCGCCAATTTCTTACAATAGTATCACCGCCTAAGCAAAAATTCAAAACATTTAAAGATAACGAGAACAAGATAGGACTTAGTACGCAACCATGTTTTTGTCCCATTCAAAGCTGTCTGATATATTTTTATCGATCTAAATAGCCGCGATTATGTGACTCATTCTGTTTCTCATAATGACTCATTCACGGTAAAAGAATAGGAAAAGATCCGAACGTGACTCATTCACGGTAAAATAATTGAGTGGCTATGCTCCCATATCTTAAAACACAATTTACTGCGAATTTTCAACTGAAAAAATAATCATCTCGAACTTGGCAGTTTATTATTCAAAAAAAAAACTTTCAAACAATTTCACGGTGATTGAAACAACTACAATTAAATATTTTCCAGACAACCATATGAAGTTTATTCAAAATATAAAGTGTTAAAGTATTAACAGAAGTTGAATGAAGTTAATAACTTTTGCCATCAAAGAAATTTACTTTGGCCATATATCATAAATTTTTTCATTCCAAAACCAAAGTGTTTGAAATTGGATGAACTATATTATTTAATTTGCACATAAAGATTACGTGTGGTTGCTTCAACTACCCCGTTATGTATATGTACAGTTGTTAAATCAATTTCGGGGTTCGTTTCGCCATGTTCGCTCTCGCGACGAGGCAATCATAGACAATCATATATATCGCGACTAACAAGATTGGATACAGTGTTGACCAAATGACAAAGATTTAATAGAAACGGAGGGAATAAAATCAATTTGAGCTAAATAAGGATTATTTATTCACTAAAGCAATACCAGTAATTAGTATACAATTTAGAAAACAAAACAATATAATTACAATTTCCTCCGTATTTAAAAACTACTCATTCAATTAAATGTTCAACAATTAAAATGAGGAAAAAAATACAAAATTTTGAAACATGAAAGTCAATGCTAACTTGAAATAAATGATATTTTGAACAAATTTCTTAACACACAGAATACACTATATGTCGTGCTGATTTATTCTTAATGCTTTCAGATATCAAAACAGTAATCGTATATCAATTGAACAAGATAAACGGAAACTGGCTTCACCGAAGCTGAAACCACGTCATCGGATTTAAATGCCATAGAAAAAAGGATACAAATTTGTGAATAAATCGGACACGAAAAAAGACATTGATTAATGACCAACTAGACCAATTAGTGAATAACCGGATCAACGTGATCAAGGAATTATAATAATATATATATGTCACAACAACACATAAAAATCAGGCCTATATTACATAATAGGAGAGTCGAAATAAAAATAAAATAAAAGGGTAAAAAGCAAATTCCTTAGAAAAATTTGCACGAACAAAACTAAAATTGGATTGCCAATAATCCAGCAAGTGGTATATTTCTTGATCATATGTCGAACTATCTGTCCTCAATGATTAAAACCTAGGTATAGAGCTATATAAAGGATAGTTTCTTCGATCAAGGAATAGCGTGTCATCCATCACAAGAAATATTCCACAACTTAGATTAAGGATGCTATCGTTGACTAAATACAGTTCATTCGCTAGCACCCCTAAAATATAACATCGGCAAGTGATATCTTATTGCTATTGCCAGCTGTACGTGATGTCTCACGTAAATAGCAGTGACTGGACTACACGGAGTTGGTACACCCATATAGAACAAAAATATAAAAATTTACCAATCAACAAAATCTGATCCTATCTATACTAGTCCCTGGGCCTAAGCCGATTTCATGTAATGATTACCACATATTTTATACTTCGTGAGACGCCTGTCCTTGATGAGTCCGAAAACTTTTGTTCTGCCATTTTTCTCGATTCGGCCGCTTTTTCGTTCGGCAAGCTCCGAAAACTGCTGATTGCCCGGGAACTTGTAAATTTATTCTTAACTATGAGGTTGGAAATTTGTTTAAGAATACGAGGGTAACCTTATGTGATAAAAATTTGTCTGCTATTGTCGAGTCCGACAACCCAAACATACCAAAATGTTATCGGTCGGACTCGACAATAGCAGACACATTTTTGTCCGGCAAGCTTACCCTCGTGCTCGAAAACAAATTACCACCACCCATAGTTAAAAAAAATTGTGGTAGCAAATTTACAAGATCGCATGCAATCGGCGTTTTTCGCAGCTTGCCGAACGAAAAAGCGGCCGAATCGAGGAAAATAGCAAAATAAAAGTGTTCGGGCTCGTCAAGGAAGTATAAAATATGTGGTAATCATCACATGAAATCGGCGTGGGCCCAATGAATACATATACATAAGATTAGGGTTAAAAATTAATGAGGTATACTATCCTTCGTTATACCTTATAGAGGTCGTCAATTAGATGATTTTTAATCTTATACCTAGTATTTTGTACACAAATTTTATGCAACAAGTCGGTAAATTTTTCCAGCATGTCTTGAGGCAAAATTAATCTGAAATTCTGAAAGAGTAACAACCGCTTCTAGCAGTATTAATTTTTAAAGGTTTTCAAAGTGATTTTTAAAAATATGAATGTTATCAAACATCACCAATTTTGATAAACACATACAGAAGACAGAGTACCACATGAATAGTGTCATTGCTTTTTTGATTTAAGCTGACCTACTTGTATCTATCGAACAATCTGTTGAAGAAACGGCAGTTATTTTTAGCAACAGATTGGCTGTTGCTAAGAAGCAGCAATTATTTCGATGATTTCGAATTAAATCGATAAATTTCGATAAATCGATAGATTTCGATAAATTTCGAATTTTCGGTGAGTTCTCATAAAAATCGATAATTTGGTATGTTGGACAAATACTCGATGAACGAAAAAGTGGTATTCCATCATTTAACTATTCTGTCAAGTTTTTCAATAAAATCAAGTTTTTATCAGTAAAATAAAATAAAATCTAAGCAATAATACATTAGAATTTTTTCGATTCGGTATGTGATAATAAAGACACAACATTTTACTGCCATCCTCTAAGTTTTCAACCATTATTTTCAACCAAATCAAAATAAACATGTCTTCTTTCATATCGTTCAAATCGAAAAAATTCTGGAATCAAAAATCTTAAAAAAACAAACGTAGATTTTTAAGCTGCAAAAAAACGTACTTGTTCGTATCTTTTTAAAAAAGTTATAAAATTTTTATCGTTCGTCAATAAAAAATATGACATTTTCCTCTTTTCTTAGAAAACAAACTTCCCTTCGTTCAGAAGTAAGCAAGAATAATTTATGTTTCTTTTGTATTTTTTGTTGTTGATATAATTGATTGTTGTTCTGAATTTATTCTTCCTAAAAAATATTACAAATTCATAAATCGATATGGAAAACTGTTTGCATATTTAAATAGAAGGCAAAAAATTAAAATTCAAAGCACTTTGTAAGATTTTATTTTATTTTATTTTTATTTTATTTTGCAGGTTGCGATTATTTTAAGGCAGTAAAAGGGATAATAAGCTTTATCTTCTAGAGATAGCTTCTACAAAACTTTAATAAGTACACACAGCTTCTACAAAGTTTATTTTCGTTCGTGCCATCATTTCTCCAACAAAATTAGAAAAAAATATTTTCGAATTTTTTGTGAGCGATTAAGCTGAAGTACCTATGTAAAATATGGAGAATGTTACAAAATCACAAATTCATATTTCTTCAAAAATTCCAAAAATATTGTAAAAATTAAATAAAATCAAAAATTCACACTTTTTCCAAAATTCTATAAATATTGCAAAAATTATAACAATATCAAAAATTGAAACTTTTTTCAACATTCCAAAAATTGTAATAAAATCAAAAATTTAAAATTTTTCAAAATTCTAAAAATATTCCAAAATTCTTACATGTTTAAATGCATTATACTGGTTAATAACGCGTAATATAGAAAACTGAACCTTGGTTCAGTCTTGACATTTCCAATTGGGCCCGACTGAAACCAAAGCTAACTAGCCAAAGTTTGGCTCGCCAATACTGTCCCGAGATTGGTCCAGAATTTACCATTGGCTGCTCCTACCTGGGATCTCCTTTCAACCAGCGAAGCTGGTCCTATATTTTTTCCCACCCGCGAAGCTAGGCCTACCGCTTTCCCACGAGCGCAGCTGGTCCTAAAACTTTTCCAAAAGCAATAGTGTCCTACCAGCTCATCGACTGACCCTATTTAACCTATCTAACCCCACATGCGAAGCTCGCCTATTTTCAACTCACCAGCGAAACTGGCCTATCTTCATCCCATCAGCGAAGGTGGCCTATCTTCATTCCACTAGCGAAGCTGGCCTATCTTCATCCCACCAGCGAAGCTGGCCTATCTCCATCGCACCAGCGAAGCTGGCCTATCTTCATCTCACCAACGAAGCTGGCCCTATATTCTTCCCACCAGGAATTTCGGCTCTATATTTCTCCCATCAGCAAAGCTTATCCCATCCTCTTCCCGCCATCGGAGATGGCTCCTCTCTGCTTCCTACCCACGAAGCTGGGTCTTTCTTGTTCTATCAGTGAAGCTGGCCCTATCTTCTTCTCACTAGCAAGCGTGGCCTTATCTTTTATTCACCAGAAAGGCTCGCCCTATTAATTTTCCAACCAGTGAAGCTGACCCTATCTTTTTCCCACCAGTGAACCTGGGCCCTGTCCCTATCTTTTATCCCCCAGCAAAACTGGCTCTATAATTTTCCATCCAGCTAAGTTGGCCCTATATTTTTACCACCAGCGAAGCTGGTCCTTTCTTTTTCCTACCAACAAAGCTAGCACTATCTTCTTTCTACCAGCAAAGCTGGTCCTATCTTCTTCCCATCAGCGAAGCTGGCCTTATCTTCTTCCAAAGTAATACTTTAACAAGCAGTTTTATTTACAATAAAAACAGTGTTTTCAGTGTAGTGCTAAACTTTGTACGAGAACTAGCACAAGTAATATATTTATTCTCCTCCAATTAATAATATCAACTTTATTTGTATCTTTTTTCCATAATAAAAGTTTGTATAATTCAATTATTGTATTGTTTTCTAACCTATAGACTAATGAACTTAGCCTATTGTCTAATGAAAATTCTCCTATAAAAAAAATTATCATATATAATATCACGAGTCGTCAAATAATAGTCGATTATTTTTCATAATCATTATTACGAATGTCATTTGAGGTCCCGAGTGCGCATAACTCACGTGGGAAATTTTTAACCTCAAATGGCATGAGTGGTAATGTTGAAAAATAATCGACTAATAATTTGATGACGACTTGTATTTAGCAAACAATTTAACGAACAGAAATAGTAACATTATTTCATACAACATAATACTTTGTTGTCATTTTTTCTTCTAACAAAATTAAATATTATTTTATCTTAGTAGGCGCATAGATGTTATAAATTTGTAATTTATTTTTGACAAATAAACAAACGGACATTTTTATTATTTGCAAATTGCATTTTTATATAATTTTGTATTATTGAATAATTTGTAGAAAAAATTTTATTTAGAAACTAATAATTATCTTTATTTCATACTGATATCTAAAACGACATTTTTCGGATTATTTATAGTACAAAAAGTTGAACTTTAAAATCCTAGCACTTTAAAATTTTTTTAAAGTACTAGGACTTTATAAAATTATACGTCAGTTGTTGCCATAACAATAATTCAAACTTTTAGAAAACATTTTCCATTGTTCGTTTTAAAAACGCCTTTAATTTACAATAATTGGCAATGTCTATATCATCCTTAGCACGTAGTGTTGATTTCAGCATAGAAAATTTTGACCACAATGAGGAAGATTTCAACTTTTTTGACTATAATTTTAATTATTATAATTTTTTGTTAATGTTAAATGTTATTTTTCTGCTTTTCAAAATTAATTAACATACGTTATCGCTTTAGACATCTCCAAGGCATTCGATCGAGTCTGGCATGCCAACTTAATCAACAAGCTCGTTGCGTACGGTTTTCATCCCAATGTTGTGAAGCTGATTCAAAATTTTCTATCCGACCGATACATTTCGGTAACCTTAGACGGATATTCTTCTGAGTCTAAACTAATTAACGCTGGTGTACCCCAAGGCTCAGTATTGTCCCCAACCCTATTTTTGATTTATATCAACGAATTGTTGAAAATCACCAGCAACCCAATAAATAGTTTTGCAGATGATAGTACTCTGCACAAGTCGTTCGAGCCCCTTCCTTCAAAAGGTAAAATGCACGAACGAATTAATCCTGCCCGGAGAGACGCTGCCATAAACGTGAACAAAGACCTGAATAAAGTCGCCGACTGGGGTGACCAAAACCTTGTCAATTTCAACTCCACCAAAACACAGCTGTTGATTGTTTCCAGATTAAAGACCGAGTTCCCCAAAGATATTTTATTTAGTATGTGTGATGAACCAATAGGTGAATGTAAAAACATTCGTTTATTGGGTGTCACAGTTTCAAATGACCTACTCTGGAACGATCATGTAATGGCGATGGCAAAAAGCGCGTCTAAAAAACTCGGCCTCCTAAATAGATGCAAAAAATTTTTCACTCCATACCAATTGCTCCATGTTTATAAGTCCTATATTCGTCCCTGTATGGAGTACTGCTGTCAAGCTTGGGGTGCTGCCTCTGTTTCCATCTTGGCCCTCTTGGACTCTGTTCAAAAGCGAGCTATACGAATTGTAGGTGATCGAACTTTGACATCACAACTTGATTCCCTACAACATCGTCGCACTGTTGCTGACCTCGTTGTTTTTTACAAATATCGTCATCAGCAGTGCTCAGATGAAATCAGCGGCATCATGCCTCAAACTTATTCTTACCCCCGTTCCACTCGGCAATCGGCTGCCGCAACCAGTGAAACGGTAAAGATCCCGCGCTGTCATACTGGCAGATCGCAGAGAGACTTCTTTGTCCGAACTGCGTACAAATGGAATAGTTTGCCGGAACACTTAGTCTCAGGTGGCTTCAACCCACAGATGTTTAAAAAAAGCGTTAATCTACACCTCAGAACGCCAGTTGTTGTGGGACCCAGGTCTAGACCTAGGTCTTAAAAGGTATTTATGTGTTGTTGTGACACATATTCTAAACCCTATTACACAACACATTTTATTAAAAAAAAAAAAAAAAAAAAAAAGTACTTACCTTATTAGAAAAATAAGCTAAAAGGGCATCTTCATTTACAATCAGAATGCGTTTTTCCTTTCTCCACTCACAAAACAACTCGTATTCCTTTTCGTATTGATTCCGTGATTTAATTGGCAGCAAATTCTTCTTTACAGCGTATCTAATTTGCATCCATTTTAACACAAATAATTGAAAACAAATTTATCAAAAATAACAAATTATTCAAAAACAATTGACGGGTCTTTTTGGTTGCTATATGTTATTTTGTTTGTTTACTAAATATTAGGTTGGTTACCGTTTACTTTATATTACGAATAATTTGAGCAAAATTTAAAACTCATTTCTTTTTATTTTAATAAATTTCCAGTATGAAATAAAATTTTGTATTCACCTCAAACGAAAAGTGTTTTTAAAGGTACTCACTAGTAATTTCGGTCTCGGCTAGACGCCTCGGCCGTAAGCAACTAGCTCGTACTTTAAAGTGTCACTTTTCGTTCTTGATAAATAAATAACTATTTAAACAAAATTATAAATAAAAAAAAATTATCTCATTAAGCAAAAAAAATTATCTCAATATCTCTATAGTTTTAAATTAATATACATATTAAGTAGGCCGAAAATAGTCGCTATAATTCGCTGTTCCTTCCCACCAGAGAAAAATAATCGATATAATTTGTTAAAAAATAGTAAATGAAGCGTTTTTATTGGACCTTATCGAAACTTTATTTAGTGAGTTGAATTGTCATATATAATGTTACGTTTTTCTAAACTTCCTTCGAATTGGCCTAACTCACAATTCGATAAACGTAATTCCCAATCTCTTCTGAGTTCGATCACTGATTAGTAAGCAAACACACCAGGTTTTATTAAGTATTCAACACCTTAATTGTTTCACAACAACAGGAAAACAATGCAGCAAACAATATTCCTAACTAGAATATTCTTTTAACAGCTTCAGAAACTCCAACGGTTTATTGTAGAAATTTCCAGTAACTCAACGTTCAAAATAATACACAAATTATTTCTATTCAATAACACTCATAACTTTATTCACTAATTTAAAGATCACTTTTATAATTTTAACTTCACAATCGCAGGTTTAAAATAAACTAATTCAAAACCAGCGTTGTCAAAAGAGGCACTTTAGTGCCTTTCAGGCACTTATGAAGAATGTGAGGCACTGAGGCACTTAAAGGCACTTTAAAAGAAGTTTAGAGGCACTCTATTAATTAATCAACTTTAACAACATCAAAACTAAAAATAGGAACTGTTTGAAGACAGAAACCATCAACGCATTGATGATAGCTAAGCAGCTCACTGAAGGCAATAGCTTATGTGATTGGCATCTTCCAAAAAATTTACTTAATAAATATAAATTGGCTTAAAGCGCATTCATTATTCATCTGTAATATTTTTTATAATTTATAATTTTTAGACAAGTGCTTTAATCTTTTTTCTAAGCATAAGAAATGTACTGAATTTACAAAATGAATTTTTATGAATTTGAATTAAAATAAATATTTTTGTTGAAAAAAATTTTTTTTTGCATAATAGTTTTTGGCAAGTCACCTGGAGGCACTGACTAAAAAATTTTGAGGTACCCAAAATTTTTGCAGCGCGACAGCGCTGTTCAAAACTACAAGAGGTAATTTTCTTATATACCTTCTGCAATACTTCTAGATAATTCGACATCACTTTCCAGAAACCTTGAGAAAATATTAGAATATTCGATTATTTTACGTTATGTTGATTTGATTCATAAAATCGTTTATGTTGACCCTATTTCTAAGAAGAGACAACAACAACAATATTCATTTCATTAATTTGTCTGTTGTGTTTTGTTGATTTTATTTTCCTGGAAGTGACCGTAATCGTCTAGATTTTTCTGAATCGTAACAATAATATCACGAGTCGTCGAAATAATAGTCGATTATTTTTCATAATCATTATTACGAATGTCATTTGAGGTCCCGAGTGCGCGTAGCGCACGAGGGAAATTTTTAACCTCAAATGGCATGAGTGGTAATGTTGAAAAATAATCGACTAATAATTTGGTGACGAGTTGTATTTAGCAGACAATTTAACGAACAGAAATAGTAACATTATTTCATACAACATAATCATACATAATAAAATATTATTTCATCTTAGTTGGCGCATAAATGTTATAAATTTGTAATTTATTTTTGACAAATAAATATAAACATGCAATCATTTATGAATGAAAACAGACATTTTTACTATTTGCAAATTGCATTTTCACATAATTTTGTATGTGAATTTTTGTTTTAAATTAATATATTAAGTAGGCCGAAAATATTCGAAAATATTCGCTGTTCCTTCCCACCAGAGAAAAATAATCGAAACAATTCGTTTTGATTTGTTAAAAAATAGTAAATGAAGCGTTTTTATTGGACCTTATCGAAACTTTATTTAGTGAGTTGAATTGTCATAATTATTCAATTGGTCAAATTCTTTTCATTGTATTAAAATTATTTTCAAATTATAATCACAATGGCTCATATCAAGTTTTGTTCAAAAATCAAATTTTAAGTTAAATTCTGTTATTTATTTAAGTTGATTTTCGTTGAGTGTATGGAATGGGTTTTTTATTATCAGTGTTTTTTTTAATCAGAAATTTGATTTCTCCATTAAAACAATAAAGATTTATTTATAATTCTTTGTCAGAGAATAAAGTAGTGTAATCGATTCGTATTTAATGAATTTTATTCTCTCGCAAATTTAAAATTTTCGTTCGTGCCTCGTTCAAATTTTAAACGTTTGCTTGAGAATGAATTAAATTCTAATTGCTTAAACTACTATTATGAGTTCATATAGCCCATCACTAAGGGCCGGTTGTATGAATGCGTATAGAAGATAAATCCTCGGATTAATCGTCGTTTGTATTGTATGAATCAGGATAGATTAAAAAATCTATCCGAGGATTGTTGATCTATCCTTTGATCTATCTTCTATTTTCCTTCTATAAAACAAAGGATAAAACTTTTTTCTTGACATGCGCATAGCAGAAAAGTTTTGTTTTGAATTTGTGGTTATTTTTTAATTTAAATTTCGCCTTTCAAAAATTTGTTTTTTGATATAAATTAATAGTAAAATAAATAATATTTTCAATATAATTTTAATATATTCAATTTTAATTTTGAAATAATGTTTTTTAATTTATAATTAAATTTATTTAATAGAAAAGTAAAAGAAAAAGTATTGCCACTTATCAAAAAATGCTATAAACTGCAATAAAAACAAAAATAAAAATTAATCTATCCGTGTTCATACAATTTCGACGAAAAAAAGAACCCTCGGATGAAGATAGAATTTTACCCTCGGATTTTTTTCTATCCATCCTTGTTCATACAATCGGCCCTAAGGACTACACTTTATATAACTGTTTAATTATATAAAATATCAAAACCTATTATACCAAACTGAAATACTAAAGAAAATTTTATGATACAATAACTTAAAAGTACATTAAACTTTCCATATTAAAATAACAACTACAAAGAAAATAAGAAGAAAGAAATAGAAATCGTTTGAATATATAAAATAATTTTTTATTTGCCTACATATTAAAGTGGTACTTTTTTAATTATTTTGAATTTTTAATGAAACTAAGACTTTATCACTTTAATATTTTATTTTATTTTTCCAAATATATTTTCGATCTCTATGAGATCTTCCTCAGGGAAGAAGTTTCTATAAACTGAGTTTATAGAAACTTCTTCCCTGAAGAAGATCTCCTAGAGATCGAAAATATATTTGGAAAAATAAAATAAAATATTAAAGTGATAAAGTCTTAGTTTCATTAAAAATTCAAAATAATTAAAATTTAAATTACACTTTAACTAGCTAAAAAAGTAACAAATTATAATTTAGTGGTACTTTATTACTGTGATTTGCGGCCGTTAAGTGTCACTTTTTAACCATATACTTTGTTGTCATAGTTACGTCCAAAAAAGTAAAAAACATTTGTATTTGTTTAAATTCTATAAAAAATAGAAATTTTTATCAAAGCAACCTTTAAATTCAAAATCTCACAATCCAATTAAAATTATTGTTATTATTTTGTTGTCATAGCTATACAATTATTTTGAAAAAAATAACAAATATTTTGTCAAAGGTTACTTGTTCAACATATTTTCATTTAAAAATTTATGTAAAATTATAACTTGATTTAGAGAATAAAAATTTTTTTTAAAAATATTTTGCTAGCGGTGAATAAAAAATAGTACATGTCGCACGGACGTAAGCTATTTTGGACTTAATGTGGATACAAACGATTTTGGACGTATGTGGGCAAACTCCACATACGTCCAAAATCTTTAGCTTTACGTCCTAGCATAATAATGTACTATTCTCTCCCAGTTTTGTTTTTAAAAACACAATGGATCAATTTTCTAATTTCTTTTCCATTTTTTGTGTTTTATGATTTTTTAAGATGATCGAAAAACCGTTTGAGGAATGTTTAATGCAATAGAAAAACCAACAACCAATTTTTTTCTTCGCTATAGTTTTTGTTGGATAAAATTAAAATGGAAAATAATATAATATGATATTGTTGTTTTTCTTGGCAAAGAGCAAATTTAATTTAATTAAAATGAGACGAAACAAGGGAAACTAATTTAGACAAGGTCAGTTATGATTGAATACAGAAGGTTGTATTGTATTGTTTTTATATATGATGTGTTAATTGTTATTTTTGTAATTTTGATTTACTATTCTAAAAAGATAATACATAGTACATTTTTTTACAAGAAATGAAAAGTCAAAACGCTGATATTTCGCGAGTGAAAATTTGTTCACGAGACGCGTTCGCGTCGAGTGGGGCAATTTCACGAACGTAAATTGTTTTTATCTCGCGTGGGAAATACAATTTTTCTATGATAGTAGATATATAATAGTATTTTAATCAAAAAGTGTGTAATGAAATAGTTTATTCTCAAGCAAAAGTTTAAAATTTGAGCGAGGCACGAGCGAAAATTTTAAATTTGCGAGAGAATAAAATTCATTAAACACGAATTGATTACACTACTTTATTCTCTGACATAGAATTATGTATTATATAAAATAAAAACGTTTTCTTCAATTAAAACAATAAATCTTTATTGTTTTAATTGATAAACCAAATTTCTGAGTAAAATAAATCTGATGATAAAAAAAACACCATCCCAGATAGTCAACCAAATTAAACTAAAAAAAATAAAAGAATTTAAGTTAAAATTTGATTTTTGAACAAAACGTATCAAAGCTATTGTGATTATAATTTGAAAATAATTTTAATTAAATCAAAACAATTTGACCAATTGGAATCATACCAATTGAATAATGATAATGATTATATAGGAAAAATTTCATTAGATAATAGGTTAAGTTCATTAGCCTATAGGTTAGAAAACAATACAATAATACATACTATTATTATGGAAAAAACATACAAATAAAGCTGATAATTATAAATGAAAGAGAATAATAGTTATTTACATATCGAGGGCTGAAAGTAGAAGATTACGCCAGCGGTTCATATTGAAGCCCGACGCGAAGCGAGGGCTTTTATTGAACCAAGGGCGTAATCTTCCTTTCAGCCTGAGTGTATGTACAACGTTTTACGCACAACTGCACAACTTTATTGTAGTATAAATCAATTTTTGAATTTTTTAAACTCGCTAGACATTTTGAAAATTATACTAAACATGCCATGATTTTCTCTATAAACTTCATACAATAATTTATTTGTTTGTTCTAGTTTTATGAAAATTTTACATGTGATTATTTTACGGGCGGTAAAGTAGAAAAATATATTAATATTTTATATAGCAACGGGATTTTATTTTACGGATGTGAAGTTTAACTTTCAGCCACGATAACTAGGATGTAAAATGTGTTTTACGATTCGTTTGTGCGTAAAATAAATTATTGTATGAAGTTTATGGTGAAAATCATAGCATGTTTAGTATAATTTTCAAAATGTCTAGCGAGTTTAATAGCTATTTATGTACCTAGGGCGTTATGTAGGTTATTGCGCCCGGAAAGCGACGTAATCTAGCCCGAGGGCCTCTGGCCCGAGGGATGGATGTCGCTTGATGGGCGTAATACCCAGTAACGCAAGTGGTGCATACAAGATTTTATGCTTCACTTAATAAGCTAAAAACTAAGAAAGAATTTAATTTTTTAATCTATATTGATATGCAAACAAATACAAATGTATCGTAGTATGCCAAGAAAATAACTATTTTGAAGTTTAAAGTAAATATTTGTTGTTTGAACGTTGCTATGTAAACAAATTCTCCTAAATTTTGTAGCGTATGACAAAAACATTGTATGACGTTTAAGATAATTTGATAGTTTTGGAAAACTATATGAACAATTAATAACTAAAATGTTGCTAAACATTTTTAAGCAAATGTCAAAATCTTTTACTAGGTTAAATTCAATAAGAATTATTTACATTGTGTAGACAAAACCACAGTAAAAATAATTTTATTTAGTTTTTTAGCGTCTTAATAGCGGGCGTTATGAATTCATAATGCCCTCTCATAACGCCCCGGTTTTTATGAATGTGTTTATATATTGCGTATCCTAGACATTATAACAACTTTATATCATTGTGAAGCATAAAATATTCAAAAATTGATTTATTCTACATTTAAGTAGTACAGTTGTGCGTAAAATGTTGTACATAAATTTAGGCTGAAAGGAAAATTACGCCCTTGGTTCAATTAAAGCCCTCGCTTCGCGTCGGGTTTCAATATGAACCGCAGGCGTAGGATTCTTCTATCAGCCCTCGATATGTAAATAACTATTACAGACGTACACTGAATTTTTATAAATAGATGTGTATATGCAATTCATAACTATTTAAAACGGATATTGAAACGGATATGAAAAAATAGAAATTTGATTTAAAAATAAATAAAAAACATAATAATAGAAAATCTAAGATTTTTGTTTATTACAAATTTGTTTGTTTATTAAATAAATAAATATTGGAAATCGACTTTTTTTTAGGTTGTTGTATTAGTGCATATCGTTTCAAATATCAACGTAAGACTACAATTGACAACTTTTTGATGGATTTTTGTTGCATTGTTTGGTTGTACTAAGAAAAGAATACGATACATGGATATTTTGGAAAGATATTTCTGAAAAGTCGAAGTATTAAAGTTGGATTTATAATAGATTGACAATTCAATCACTTTTCGTCAGTACTTCAGTAAACAAACCGATCGGTTAGTTATAAGGGATAATCTATCAACTGTATAGTCTTTCTGTGATGAGTCTAGTTGTTTCATTGTTGACTTATAAGCACAATCCTAAATGTGACAACAGTATACCAATTGACGAATAAAAAACTTATAGATCAACAGAATTGGTTTAGAATTGAAAAACTTCTTTCTTAAAACTTCAACTCAAGAATTTCTAAGTTTTGCATTGCAGATTTAGCAACACTGAAAGCATGCAGCTTGTTATATTTTTAATATCTACTCCAACAAGTTTAGATGATTCAACTTCATGGTTTTCTTCATGTTTTAGGAAAGAAAATCTTTACAACCGATTTATTCTTGAAAGACGACACAATTAAATTTTGGTTGGGTTAAACTCAACAAGATAACTTTATTTTATTTTACGCTTCAGCTCGCCGTTGATAGAATTAATAGACAATTCTCTATCATTGGTAGTTACTGCATGAGATTGAAGTTTAGGAGCACGAGATCGAAATTGAAGTGAATTTCACAAACTGGTAAAAACTATAAATCTATATAAGAAATAGTTAGATCCTCTATGCCGAAAATTTTTAACTTTTTAACTAAGATGGTCCGAAAACCATACTACTTTTATTATCGATAATGTGCAGTTCTTTTAAAATATTCTATTCGGCTACAATTAACATATTTTTGGAATATCTTTACTTGAATGTTTAGAATTTTAACTGGTTTATAACTAATTATTGCTTGCCTTCTCTAATTTCTCTTTTTGGAATTTTGATTTGTAGAGAAAATTGGACTCTGTAAACCAAACTGCAATATTAAACCGGAAAACTGAATCTACTTTAACCAAAACATAACTTGCAAATCTCTTATTTATGAATCACAGAATTATGTGAAGAAACTATTAATTCTATTAATTAAATCTTGAATGTTGTCTTCTTCCAAAACCAGTACTTGTATTGTAAAAATCGGCTAATTCGAATAATCTTTATCGTCCTCCATTGAGGTTTGTAAAAAGTATCGGCATTATATTGATTTATATCCCACCAAAGATGAACATGATCGAGAGTTGACGCAGCATGACTCTCATACATATAATCATAAAGCGTATCCAAATCATCCAATAACACACACTCTTTTGAATCATCGCTTGATGCTCCAATAAAAAAATAAACTGTGATGTCATTAAAAAATACTGCGACGCTGATGCATAGGCTGACTTCACCACAGCTCTGGAAACATAGTGTTCTGGGTATATAATGAGCTAATATCCATCAAATACTTTAATTAAAAGCTAACACATGTTATATAGATTTCGCGCATTTCTAATTATAAAAATGTTAAAGAAAGCAGTAGTAACATAAATTCTGTTGCACGAGAAAAAGTAAAAAAAATTTTAACCGCAGTGGCAAACAGGAAGTTGGGATGCAGAACTGTTGTGAACCGTACTAAATGGTGTTATATTTAAAACCAATAATTTGAATATAACTTATAGAGAATTTATTTGTTATTTATTTCAAGACTAATTTTTGACTGAACATTTTATGTGTAGCTAAATATAATTTATATAATTTTACAACAATGGCGATGGTAATGCAGTACTCACAGGGTGTTACATACATTACATCATCCCCTTTTTAATTAAAAACCAGTTTAAAAAATTCAATTAATTTCAAGTGTCATTATATCACTAATTATTTACACATATTTGTTTACTATAAAATATATTGACTTCTGGCTTAATTCAAGGAAACATTTGCTTAATATTAATCTTCTAAAAAGAAACAAATAATTAGATTATTTAAAATATAAAATTACAATTTCAATATGTTGGATCTGCCAATTGCTTATAATGAAATCGTTGTGGATTTTGTTTAGCTCTTGCCGATCTTCTTGAAACTAAATCTTCATTATTATTTTCATTATTATTATTAGTAACTTCTGAATAAATAAATTCCTTTTGAGGTAATATCTCAGTTGGAGAGTGGTAAGTATCGGATAGACCTGATTTCTTTATTTTTATTTTTTTTTTTTTTTTTAATAAAATGTGTTGTGTAATAGGGTTTAGAATATGTGTCACAACAACACATAAATACCTTTTAAGACCTAGGTCTAGACCTGGGTCCCACAACAACTGGCGTTCTGAGGTGTAGATTAACGCTTTTTTTAAACATCTGTGGGTTGAAGCCACCTGAGACTAAGTGTTCCGGCAAACTATTCCATTTGTACGCAGTTCGGACAAAGAAATCTCTCTGCGATCTGCCAGTATGACAGCGCGGGATCTTTACCGTTTCACTGGTTGCGGCAGCCGATTGCCGAGTGGAACGGGGGTAAGAATAAGTTTGAGGCATGATGCCGCTGATTTCATCTGAGCACTGCTGATGACGATATTTGTAAAAAACAACGAGGTCAGCAACAGTGCGACGATGTTGTAGGGAATCAAGTTTTGATGTCAAAGTTCGATCACCTACAATTCGTTTAGCTCGCTTTTGAACAGAGTCCAAGAGGGCCAAGATGGAAACAGAGGCAGCACCCCAAACTTGACAGCAGTACTCCATACAGGGACGAATATAGGACTTATAAACATGGAGCAATTGGTATGGAGTGAAAAATTTTTTGCATCTATTTAGGAGGCCGAGTTTTTTAGACGCGCTTTTTGCCATCGCCATTACATGATCGTTCCAGAGTAGGTCATTTGAAACTGTGACACTCAATAAACGAATGTTTTTACATTCACCTATTGGTTCATCACACATACTAAATAAAATATCTTTGGGGAACTCGGTCTTTAATCTGGAAACAATCAACAGCTGTGTTTTGGTAGAGTTGAAATCGACAAGGTTTTGGTCACCCCAGTCGGCGACTTTATTCAGGTCTTTGTTCACGTTTATGGCAGCATCTCTCCGGGCAGGATTAATTCGTTCGTGCATTTTACCTTTTGAAGGAAGGGGCTCGAACGACTTGTGCCGAGTACTGCAAAACTATTTATTGGGTTGCTGGTGATTTTCAACAATTCGTTGATATAAATCAAAAATAGGGTTGGGGACAATACTGAGCCTTGGGGTACACCAGCGTTAATTAGTTTAGACTCAGAAGAATATCCGTCTAAGGTTACCGAAATGTATCGGTCGGATAGAAAATTTTGAATCAGCTTCACAACATTGGGATGAAAACCGTACGCAACGAGCTTGTTGATTAAGTTGGCATGCCAGACTCGATCGAATGCCTTGGAGATGTCCAAAGCGACAACGCATGTTTCACCACCCCTATCAAGTACGCTGTTCCAACAATGCGCTACATAGTTTAATAGATCGGTAGTTGATCTTTTGTTTCGAAAACCGTATTGGCTGTCGGATATTAAATGATTTTCTTCCAGAAATTTTGAAATATGTGTATTAATATAATGCTCATAGACTTTGGATAGGACCGATAGTAAAGCTGTTGGCCTATAATTTGAGATATCGGATTTTGGTCCCTTTTTGGGGACGGGCTGGACATTTGCCAACTTCCAGCACGAGGGAAATATACCAGATTTGTAGGATTGGTAGAATATTTTAGTTAAAGTTGGTGCAAGTTCTTTGGAAAAGGCTTTTAAAATAATGGGTGGAATATTGTCCATTCCTGATGCCTTGTTGATGTCTAACCCCTTTAAAAGTTTAGCGACTATTTTGGGTTTGAAGTGAAGTTCATTCATATCAACTCCTGAAGACTGGATTTGGGGCATTTCTTCAGGAGTTTCCAAAACAGTGGAGTTCAGAGCAAAGCGTTCAGCGAACAAGTTAGCCTTTCTTGCGGGATCATTGACGATTAAATCACCATCAATAATAGGGGGAATAGAAAATTTTGTACCAGAATTCAAAGAATTAATGGCACTGTAGAAACTCTTGTCAGAAACAGACATAGACGTAAGTTTTGAGGCTTTCGCTCTGTCAATTTCGGACTTTTCGTTTGAGATAATCTGATTAGATATTTTGTTGGCCTTTAGATATTGGGATCGATTAGTGGGAGTTTTGTTATGAATCCAAATATTAAATGATCTACGTTTGTTTCTAAGTGCCGTTCTGGCAGCTTTCGAATACAAGTACTTTTGTTTGGGTTTTACTATGGAGAAAGGGACAAATTTATTGATAGCAAATTGGATGGTTTCTGTAAAGTTTTGAGCAGAAACATTTACATTGTCAGTGTAAAAACAATGACGGTCGAAAGGGAAACCATGGAAAAAATTTTGAAGACCACTCTTATCCATTTTTGAGTAGTGAAATATTTTACGGGGTTTGGGAGCTGTAGTTTTAAGTAAATCAGTTTTGATAACTGATGAGATTAAATAATGATCAGAATTTCCAATACTACCTTTCGCAACATCGACACTCGTAATATCTGGCATTGTGGTAAGATAGCGATCTAGTAGAAAACTATTATCACCGCCATTACGGGGAGTGAAAGTCGGGCTTTTAACAATTTGGAATAGGCCCTGAGACGCGGCAAAAATTTCTGCCAGTTTTCCACTATTGTCAACATCGTCGGTCGATTTGGAGAATTCCAACCATGATTTGTTGTGGACGTTGAAGGCAACGGTAACGATAACTTCACAATTAGGGGACTTTGCTCTAATCTCGTCCATAATTTTTCTCAGTATATTAAAAAAGTTTGGGTTACGTTTGTTGGGGGACCGGTATAAAGCTATTGTAAAAAAAGTCATTTCTGGAAGACAAATCTGTAAAACCATTGTATTGAAGCCGTCACCGTGTAGTTCAAAATTTGGAAAGCGCGTGTACGCAACACTCTCATGAATGAATGCGCATACGCCCTGATGGAGTTTGAAAGCTGATTCGAGCCTATATTTGGAATTAAGCGATTCTATAAAGAGAAAATTTTCAGAAACTTGTGTTTCTGTAAGGAATAGAATGTTCGGTTTGTCGTGCTCAAGATGATGTTGCACGTGGTCATGGTTAGCGTTCAATCCGCAGATGTTTTGAACATGTATTTTAAAATTTTTTATTGATTCATATATGTTTGGTCCCTGCAAATTCCGTGGACATGCCGCTTTATGGGCGGGTGGATTGTGCAAATTTGCTTTACCACTTGCAGACTTATTTTTTTTCGGTTGTACTGCCATATATATATATCAAAATGTTTATTTTATTTTTTTGCGTTTTATTTTAAAATGCATAACTAAGTAAAAAATCCTATCATACTACAAAATATGACATATGCCAATATTTCATGATAAGATGAAGAAGTAATAACAAAATAATAAGTGAAAAACAAATTGTGAGAAATTTGCAGAAAACAAAACAAAACTAAATGCCAATAATCCAGCTGATGCAGCGCACCCCAGACGCACCGCCCACCACCTTAATCGAGGCACAAAGCCCACACATAACTACGTGTTGGTTCGATTCCTCGGAAGAGCTAATGAGCGGTACCGCTACGGAACGCTGCCCAGCTAAGACTGGAAGTGCTGCCGTTGACTAATTAAAGTTCGTCCGCCAGCACCCTAAGATATCATCTTGGCTAATGACATCTCCTGCCATTGCCAGTGGTATGTGATATCTCACGCTAACTCATATGTCAATGGCAGGGACTGGAGTACGCAGGGTAGTCAGACCCGTAGATCAACATTGATCATAATCGATCAAAATCGATCCCTCCTGCGGCGATCCCATTTGATTTCGATGAACCATACGCACACAATTTTTTATATTAACCAAATAAGTGTACCGACTTACTTGTTTCAATACTCTTCCCGGAATCCATTTGAGATAGTCCTTAAAATGATTTTTATACAATATTTTTTCCCCTTTTTGAAAAACTTCTTCTGCGTTATTATTATTATTATGTTTCTTCTTAGCTGTGTATTTGAATGTTTTATTCTTAGTCAAATTAAATTTAACACATTTCTTATTATTCAATAAAATTTGACTTCTACCTGTGAATTTAGGATTTAAAGAATTTAAAATTGTTCGCGGCTTATATGAGAAAATCAATTCAGCAGGTGACTGTGAAGTGGCAGTAGATGGTGTGTGGTTGTACGCATGTAATATGTTTTCCAATATTTCTAGGTTTGACAATTTATTTTTTCTTAAATCAAACTTATATTTTACAAAATAATTTTTCACCGTTTGAACTCCTCCTTCCGCTAGTCCATTGGATTGTGGATGATAAGCGGGTGACTTTAACACTTCAATACCAGATTGTTTCGCAAAATTTAAAAATATGTGCGAATTAAAAGGAGGTCCATTATCAGAACACAATTGAGAAGGCAGTCCAAAATGTGTGAAAAATGTTTTTAATTTTCGAACCACTTCCTCTGCTCTGGATCTATTTAATAACCATACGTTAATAAAACGACTATATGAGTCAACTAAGATTAGATAACATTTACCTAAGAAGTAAAATAAATCAATGTGTACTCTCTGGAAAGGCCAACTGCTGGGTTTCCAAACAGAGATCACATTTTCCTTAGGAACTTTTTGAGTTTGCGCACAAACATAACATTGTTTAACATAAGACTCTATATCAACATTAAAAGACTTCCACCAAAAAATACTTCTACCTGACATTTTCATTCTAACAATTCCCTCATGACTTGAGTGTAACATTTCTAGAACGGTCGTTCGTAAACCGTCTGGAATAACTATCCTATTACCATAATATAAGCAGTTATCCTCAACACTAAAACTATTTCTAAGTTTAAAATAATACAGTAAATCATTTGGCACCACTGAAGGCCAACCATTCATAGTAAATCTATAAATTTGATTTAAAATTTTATCGTTAATCAAAGACTTTGAAATAGTTTCAGAATTAATTGGAATTTCCATTGAATCGACTAAATTAATGGAATCCGTATCAATGTTAGAACTATTAGGTAGTGGTAATCGAGACAAAGCATCCGCATTTGCCATTTGTTTGGAAGGTCTATAACAAAATTCGTAGTCATACATTGAAAGTATGACAGCCCATCTTTGAAGACGTGACGCAGACACAACAGAAGTTCCTTTTTGTGGATTGAATATCTGCTTTAAGGCCTGTGAATCTGAACATAAAGTAAAACGATGTCCATATATGTACTTATGGAATTTTTTAATAGCAAAAACGATAGCTAAAGCTTCGCGATGCAGCTGGGAATAATTTTTCTCAGCAGGAGAAAGTGTGGTCGAAGCAAACAACACCGGTTTCTCTACTCCATCGACTATATGTGAGAGTATTGCTCCTATACCGTAAGGACTGGCATCTGCTGCTACGACGATTGGCTTGGTTGGATCATAGTATTCCAACAAGCTATTACTTGTTATTAGTTTTTTACAACTTTCAAAAGTTTTCTGACATTGTTGTGACCATTCGTATTTTATATCTCTCCTCAAAAGATGATACAAATCTTTTAACGCACCAGAGAGGTTCGGAATAAATCTACCAGTAGTAGTTAAGTAGCCCCAAAAAAGATTGTAGCTCTTGTAAATTTGTAGGAGCTGGAGCATTACTAATAGCATCAATCTTAATGTTTGATGGACAAATGCCATCCGACGATATACAGTGACCTAAAAACAAAACTGATTCTTTAAAAAACTTTGACTTATTTAAATTGATTTTAACATTAAATGAATTAAGACGCTTTAAGACTTCCGACGCTACCTTATAACATTGCTCATAATTTTCACAACCAATTAGAATATCATCAAGGTAACACACAACATTGGTCAAACCTTGAAGAATTCGATCCATTATGGACTGAAAAATGGATGGAGCACTTTTAACTCCAAATGGTAAGCGGGTGTATTGAAATAACCCTTTATGTGTATGTATTGTCAAACACTGGCGAGAGTTTTCAGTAACGATTAGTTGCTGATATGCACCAGTTAGGTCAATAACACAAAATATTTTTGCCCCAGCTAGCAAAAATATCATCAATCCGCGGTAACGGATAATGTTCCGTTTGTACATAGCGCTTTATCGTTACTTTACAATCAATGCAAAGTCTTATTCCACCATTATTCTTTTTCACCACCAATACAGGTGAAGCCCAGCTACTGGTTTTGACAGGAATTAACATACCATTTTTCACAAGACTTTCCAATTCATTTTCGACATCTTTTCTCATATGGAATGGTACTACATAAGGTTTATGAAATATGGGAACTGGGTTAGGACTTAAAATAATTTCGGCTGAATTTGGACAGTCAGACAAAACATGTGGAAAATTATTTTGTATATATTTGAAAAAACTGTTTTGATTAAAAATCAAATTTGAACTCACCCGATTTATATTATTAAAGGTAGATCTCCATTCAGGAAATAATTTATCAAGCCATTTACGGCCTAGTAAGGGTAACATGGGTTTGTTTGATTCAACAACCACTAATTCCAAATTCTGCGCTTCACAGTCTCCTGGTTTTTTAACTGTCACGGAAATTTTTCCAACAGCTTTTATTATTGATCCTGCAACTGACGAAAAATCACAATTAAATTCTTTTAATTCTAAGTTTTTAAAACATTCAAAATACTTATCTTTTGTACATAACGATATGCAAGCACCAGAATCCACTTCCATTTCGACTAATTTGTTATCTATTTCTAAATAAATTACTAACGGACCTTGACTATTTATCGAATTGATGTTTCCATCCACCTTGTACAGACTTAAATTTTGCATGTCTGAGACTTCATTAATGCTCGTTGTACTACTGGCACGACTTGATGATAAACATTTCTTATATTGACACACTCTTGATGTATGTCCTTGTTTGTTGCAGCTAAAACATTCCCAATGTTTTGCGGGACAAGTTTCTGGATTATGCCTCCTACCACATCGGAAACAACTACTTGTATTGCTCTGACTTCTCCTTCGACGACGACTTTTATAAAATGTTTTTGGACTAGGACTTCTAAAGCGATGTTCCAACTTATTCCGATTTTGATGTCCCATCTTATTTGATTTTTTATTATGACTGAACCGGTTAAAATATTGTGATGATGACGATGCTTGATGTATGGATAGCTCTCCTTCTTTTTCCGCCATTTCCCAACTTGAAGCAATCTCACAAGCTTTTTCAAAATCTAAATTTTTTTCTTTTAATAGATGCGATTTTAATTTACCATCTCTAACACCAAATACAAAACGATCCCGTAAAGCTTGTACTAAAAAATCCTTGAAATCACATGTTTGAGCAAGTGATTTCAATTGTACGGTATATTCCGCTATAGATTGACCTTGTTTTTGGTCTTCTTTATGGAAACGATAACGCTCGGGTATGACATTGACATCTGGTTTAAAATGTTTTTTTAAAATGCTTACCAAATCAGCATAGCTTTTGTTTGACGGCTTATCCGGAATTAATAATTTCTTTAATACGGAGTACGCCTCTGCTCCAACACATGTTAGTAGAAACGGCACTTTTTTTCCATCCGCCATTTCATTAAGCACAAAATACTGGTCCAATCTTTCAATATATTCATTGAAATCTTCCCCCATAATGTAGGTTTCTATAGTTCCTATCATAGCTGTTATTTTAGTTGTATTTTTAATATCGATTGGAATTGATATTTTGTCTTCTTTTTCATTAATCATTAACACAAAACTCAAAAGAAATTTTTACTTTTAAAATTTTAGAACTTAAATTGATTATGTTAATGATTTTACAGTACTTAATAACATCACTCAACACATATTGTAATAGTAACAACATTAAATGTCTATTCAGTTTTTTTGTTGTTAACGCGTACCGTTATGTTTGTTGTTATCACTAAATGCAATAATATAAATTGCGAAAAACAACACAGAACACAAATTACTTTTTGCTTAGAATAAAACTATTGTTTTGTTTTTTATTTATCCTGCAGCCAAATTCTGTAATTGTGAAGCGGTGAAGTGATAAGTTTTTTAATGAAAAGAAACGAAGAAATTTTTATCACTTCACCGCTTCACAGTTACAGAATTTGGCTGCTGGTCGCCAAAATGTTATGTATTGAAACTAATAATTTGAATATAACTTATAGAGAATTTGTTTGTTATTTATTTCACGACTAATTCTTGACTGAACATTTTATGTGTAGCTAAATTTAAATATAATTTATATAATTTTACAACAATGGCGATGGTAATGCAGTACTCACAGGGTGGTACATACATTACAAATGGTTATGTATCAAGTTTCATCTAATTCGATTATCAGGTACAGATGTTATTGAGCTTTCAAAAAAACAGGTATATGGGACAGCCCCCACTACTTTGTTCACTATCGCTCAAAAACTGATCAGTTCCTTGCCATACATAGTTGCATCTTTTTCCAAAGTGTCATCAAAATTTGTTCACGAACGAATGCTGTGTGCTCCCAACTAACATTGAAAAAATTGTGACACAGTAAACAGGGGTTCGGGAGGCCCACCGCCACTTACTTCAATATTGTCCAAAAACTAACCAGTTCTTTGTCATTTAAACCTCCATTTTTTTAAGTTTCCATCTTTTTTCTAATTGTCATTAAAATAAATTAATGAATGAAGTCTGTATTTTCCCAACAAACTTTAAAAACAGAGTGTGAAAAGTCAGCAGTTGTATGGTAGACCCCCCGCCACTTTGATCAATGTATCCCAAAAGATGATTATTATCTTCTCAAACTAATTGGACCCTTTTCCATAAGTTTCATCATAATCACTTCGTTATTGAAGGCTGTAGTGTGCATAAACACACTGAAAAGAAAAGAATTTAAAATTTACAAAAAAATTTTTTTTACCGGAAGTGAAAAACCGGAAGTTGGGATGCAGAACTATTGTGAACCGTACTAAATGCTCATGTACCAGGTTTCATCCAATTCTATTATCAGGTACAGATGTTATTGAGCTTTAAAAAAAACAGGTGTATGGGACACCCCCCACCACTTTGTTCACTATCGCTCAAAAACTAATCAGTTCCGTGCCATACATGTTTGCATTTTTTTTCCAAAGTTTCATCAAAATTCGTTCACGAACGAATGCTGTGTGCTCCAAACAAACATTGAAAAAAGTGTGACACATTAAACAGGTGTTCGGGAAGAACCCCAACACTTATTCCAATATTATCCAAAAACTAATAAGTTCTTTGTTATTTAAGTCTCCATCTTTTTTCAAAGTTTCATTAAAATTGATAAATGAATGAAGTCTGTATGCTCCAAAAAGATGATAATTATCTTCTTACACTAATTGGACCCTTTTCCATAAGTTTCATCATAATCACTTCACTATTGTAGGCTGTAGTGTGCATAAACACACTGAAAAGAATTTAAAATTTACAAAAAATATTTTTTTACCGGAAGTGAAAAACCGGAAGTTGGGATGCAGAACTATTGTGAACCGTACTAAAAGCTCATGTACCAAGTTTCATCCAATTCGATTATCAGGTACAGATGTTATAGAGCTTTCAAAAAACAGGTGCTCCAGGGACCCCACATCATTTTGTTCACTATCGCTCAAAAACTAATCAGTTCCTTGTCATACAAGTTTGCATCTTTTTCCAAAGCGTCATCAAAATTCACTCACGAATGAATGTTTTATGCTCCCTCCCAACAAACATAAAAACATTGTGGAAAAAACCACCTGTTGTATGGAGGACCACCCAACCCTTTATCCAATGTACTCCAAAAGCTCATAAAATCTTTCTCATGTCACTTGAAAGCTTTTACCAACGTTTCATGAAAATCGATCGGTAATTGTAGGCTACAGTAGGGATAAACACCTGGGAAAAAAACTTTTTAACCGGAAGTGACAAACCGGAAGTTGGTATGCAGAAATATTGGAAACTGTACTAAAACCTTATATACTAAGTTTCAGTAAGATCATCGTCCGGGATTAGAAGTTATTCAAGATTTAAACTTAGAGGTGTTCGGGAGACCCCCCGCCATTTTGTCCAAATTTGAAATGAATCCAGATCTTCCATTTTCAAGTGGACTTGTATCATTTGCCAAAGTTTCATCAAGATCCTATGCAGAAAGTACACGCACTCAAACACCCGGGTGGGTACCCACGCACACACTGATGTACACCAAAATTTTTATTGGCTATTTAGATAGAAGATAGTCCAAAACAAAAGAAAAAACATAATTTGGGGTATGTAAGATTTTTGTTTTCACGATAGATTTAAAATTGTGGTGAAGCAAAAAGGCTTAGTGCTGCGTTTCACAATACTCATTTTGTATTCCGGAGCTTCATCAACATTATTGACTCCCTGGTTGTTTGTTGATTTACATTAAATTTATAAATCTCCTCGCATTAAACATGCAATAATGAACCGATCACCGTAACATTGTACTCATTGTTTCCATTATCATTTCACCAAAACTCATTGTGCATTGAAAACAAATAATTGAAATCAAACTCAATACACGAATTAAACCACATTGAATTTTATTTTAAACTATTCAATTAATAAAAATTTGTTTTGGTTTTAATATACGTGAACTTTTTATTTACAATAATTAAAAAAACATTGATTTATTTGCAACACAATGACAACATATCTATTTGATTTAAAATATACATAACTATCATTTCGATTTAAATTTATATACTAATCTCCGATTAAAATAATTTGATCGCTTATATACAGACAGTTTTTTTGTTTCCTGTTTCCCTCTCCAATATCTTTCTCATCGCAAATAGATTCTAAATAAGCAATTCTGTCCAATACAGATAACAATTCTACTTTTTATAAATTATACTGCACTGCATAACTGCACATATGAACAAAATTACCATAATTTATGTAAAACATGTATTATTAATTGACATTGATTGACGTAACTAAGCCATCAACAAAAAAAAATGTTTAAATGCACAGTACTACAAAAAAAAATGTCCCTACGCTTATTACAATTGAAGAGAAATAATTGATTGATTGATTGATTGATTGGACTGTAGGACCA
>OY856188.1:191514596-191567096 GCA_963693315.1 Diogma glabrata | reverse complement strand
AATATTGTAAAAATTAAATAAAATTTAATTCAAACTTTTTTCAAACAAAATTCTAAAAATATTTCAAAATTTATTACAAAATCAAAGTTTGGTACTTTTTTCAACAATTCTAAAAATATTGCAAAAATTATAATAAAATCAAAAATTGTAACTTTTTCAAAATTCCAAAAATATTCCAAAAATTAGAATCAAATATTTAAACTTTT
This sequence comes from Diogma glabrata, assembly GCA_963693315.1. Classification (NCBI taxonomy): domain Eukaryota; kingdom Metazoa; phylum Arthropoda; class Insecta; order Diptera; family Cylindrotomidae; genus Diogma; species Diogma glabrata. Next base: position 191,566,890 of record OY856188.1, on the reverse strand, counting down.
TGTAAATTCTAATAATATTCCTAAAATTCAAAAATTCAAACCTTTTCCAGAATTCTAAAAATATTGCAAAAATTATAACAATATCAAAAATTGAAACTTTTTCGAAAATTATAATAAAATCAAAAATTTAACATTTTTAAAAATTCTAAAAATTTCCGAAAATTCTTACAAAATCAAAAATTGAAACTTTTTTCAAAATTCTAAAAATATATATAAAATTCACAAATTTTATTTTTTCAAAACTAGAAATATTGCAAAAATTCAAAATCAAAAATATTTCAAAAACTATAACAAATCAAAAATGTCCATGTCCAATTTCATGTTCAATTATATTTACGTCAACAAACAGCTAAATTTTTTTTCCAAAAAATTATCTAAAAAATAAATGAAATCATTTGTTTGACACACTTGACAATATTTTAAATAATTTAATTAAATAATTCTCAATAATAATAATTTCATGTTCATTATACATTTCATTTCATATTTGTGAAAAAAATAAATTAAAATCATTCTTTCGACACACTTGACTTTATTTTTTTGACAAACTTATAATGTCACAGTTCTCTATCATAACAACAAAAATTTCTTGTCGTACAAATAATTAATTTTTTTTTTCCAAAAAATTGGGTAAAATAATAAATAAAAATCTTTCTTTTGACACACTTGACAACATTTTTTTGACAAACTTATAGTGCAATAATCTAGTTTTTGAGCTCACATACCAATCCCGACCATCCAGATTTCTCCACATTCTTTGTTCCTACTCGTTATCACTTAAAATAAACATTTTTTAAGCAAAAAATATGCATATTTCCTTGTTTTGACACACTTGACGATTTTTTTGACACACTTCCGGTACAGTTATCGAACACATCGTCCTTTCGGCTCTTACCATTGAGTGTACCTATTTCTACAAACCAACATTTTTAAATCCCTTCAGGCGTTTTCTAGATTTCGTCAGTTGTGACAGCCGGCCGGCAGACAGACATACATTTTTTTTAAGCTTTTTTAGAATCAGTAGGTCCTAAAACGTTGAGAAATGCCAAAAAATTGGGGGTAAGAATTTCAATTTTGGCTCATGAAGGCAATCCTTAGGTCTTTCAGACCGAAGTAATATGCACATTCAAATAATTTTTATCGCGTGATGGAAGTAGCGTCAATGTGAGCACCAGAAGGCACTGAAGGTGAAAAATCAGCTCCAAAACCAGTTTTCACGTTATTACTTCTGCAGTAAAACGGAAATTAAAATTCAAAGAATGTATTATAAGATAATCATGGTCACTGAATCCAAATCCGGTGTTAATTTTTTAAAATTCAATATGGCGGCTCCAATATGGCGACCGATATTTTTTAAATTTACGACTTTTGTAAATCAAAAAATAAATTCAATTCGTAACCTCCGTAAAATTCTAAGTCAAAGTTGTTATGTTCAAAATTTTTGTAGATGGTGCCATATATGAGAAAAAAAATCATAAAGTTTTAGAACTGCGCGAAAACTGTGTTTTTTTACCTTCACCTTCACCCTCTTGTGCTCACATCGATACTACTTCCATCACGCGATAAGAATTACTTGAAAGTACATATTTTAAACTAGATTTAAAAAAAAATTAAAAATGCATGTCATACATTTCTAAAAATTGATTTTAAACTTTAAACCTCAAAATAATGGAGAAAACTACCCTGAAAATTTTTTGCCTTAATTTTATTTTAATTTAAAACAATGAAATTCTCAAAAATGTAATGACATCGTTCAATTTCACCAATAAAATTTGAATTATACTAATAACAAATATTTAAACGTCTGGCCTACTGGGATATTAAAAATTATCGTATATAATATCACGAGTCGTCAAATAATAGTCGATTATTTTTCATAATCATTATTACGAATGTCATTTGAGGTTAAATCATAATTTTTAACCTCAAATGGCATGAGTGGTAATGATGAAAAATAATCGACTAATAATTTAGCGACGAGTTGTATTTAGCAGACAATTTAACGAACAGAAATAGTAACATTATTTCATACAACATTTATTGAATAATTGCGAATAATTGTTTATTACCTTAATCGTTAGGTATCAGACGTCACGAAAATTACAGATGCCAATGACAAACTGGATGCTGAATTTATGTTATGCATTATAGGTACAGTGAAGAAAAATAAAATTAATCTACATAAACATTGTTTTAAATTAATATATTAAGTAGGCCGAAAATTGTCACTATAATTCGCTGTTCCTTCCTGCCAGAGAAAAATAATCGACATAATTCATTTTGATTTGTTAAAAAATAGTAAATGAAGCGTTTTTATTGGACCTTATCGAGACCTTATTTAGTGAGTTGAATTGTCAATCTAATTTTGAAATAATTAACTGATATCACAGTAGGCCAACGTATAATTCATAAAAAATATATAAATAAATGAAAAATGGGAAAAAAATTTCTAAACGAATTCCCCTCGTTCGTTGATAAATTCTCATAATTTTTTGAAAAATTCCTCAAGCAAGTGGTATTGATAAAAGCACGAGGCCGTAGGCCGATATACTTGCTTTCGAAATTTTTGGCAAAAAATTATTTCGAATTATCACCGCCCTTGGGAAATTACAACTGAAAATTTTTTTCAAATATTCAATCCAATTCTACAGGAAAAGTGCTAACAATCTAATATTTTAAAAAAAAAAATTTTATTCGCATAAAATTGACTACAAAATGGAAACATTTGTTGTTCTTGAAAAAATTTTAAATTTATGACCGTTACTGTCCACTGACTGGGTGACTAAAAAATCTAAAAAAATTCCAAAATTGTTTTCTAATGGAGTACTATCAATCCCCAAAATTTGGAGGCAAAATATTTTTGTTTGTTCCCGTTCACTTGGAATGCCACATATACGAAAGGTAATATATATGTACATTAATTGGTGTAGCCCTTTTTACTTCACCACAATTTTAAATCGGGTGAAGTAATCCAATCTATTGAGAAACAAAAATCTTGCATACCAAATTTTGTATTTTCTTTTGTTTTGGACCATACTCTATCTAGATAACCAATAAAAATTTTGGTGTATGTCTGTGGGTGGATGTCGTGACATTTCTGCATAAGATCTTGATGAAATGTTGGCTAGTGATTCAAGTTCACCTGAAAATAGAAGATCTAGATTCATTTCAAAATTGGACAAAATGTCGGGCGTCTCCTACAAAATGGAAACATTTGTTGTTCTTGAAAAAATTTTAAATTTATGACCGTTACTGTCCACTGACTGGGTGACTAAAAAATCTAAAAAAATTCCAAAATTGTTTTCTAATGGAGTACTATCAATCCCCAAAATTTGGAGGCAAAATATTTTTGTTTGTTCCCGTTCACTTGGAATGCCCCATATACGAAAGGTAATATATATGTACATTAATTGGTGTAGCCCTTTTTACTTCTCCACAATTTTAAATCGGGTGAAGTAATCCAATCTATTGAGAAACAAAAATCTTGCATACCAAATTTTGTATTTTCTTTTGTTTTGGACCATACTCTATCTAGATAACCAATAAAAATTTTGGTGTATGTCTGTGGGTGGATGTCGTGACATTTCTGCATAAGATCTTGATGAAATGTTGGCTAGTGATTCAAGTTCACCTGAAAATAGAAGATCTAGATTCATTTCAAAATTGGATAAAATGGCGGGGGGTCTTCCAAACACCTCTAAGTTTAAATATTCAATAACTTCTAATCCCGGCTTTCGATCTTATTGAAACTTGGGTATTAGGTTTTAGTAGAGTTTCCAATATTTCAGCATACCAACTTCCGATTCGCCACTTCCGGTAAAATAGTTTTTTTCGGGTGTTTATCCCTACTATAGCCTACAGTTTCAAATCGATTTTTATGAAACGTTGGTAAAAGTTTTCAATCAACATGAGCAAGATTTTATTAGCTTTTGGGGTACATTACACAAAGGGTTGGGGTGTCCGCCATATGACAGGTGGTTTTTTCATTATGTTTTTAATGTTTTTTGGGAGCGTACAACATTTGTTCGTTGATTGATGCACCGCAAATTTTTGTTTTGTTTTTAGACTTCCGTTTTTTTATACGGAACACTAAATTGGTGAAACTACGATGTATTTTTGTATTAAAATCGGTTATCTCATAAAATATAAATCCTATGAACCTGAAATTTAAGATGTGTATAAAACTAACCTGTCCCCTGAAGATGATGAAAACAAAAAAATAAAGTTGTTTTCGTTTGTTTTACGAGGCTGCGATGTAAGGCCTTTAAGAAAATACTTTTTTTTACCAAGTCACGTAGGGTATCATATGAAAGGGATTGAATTCAGTATACCTTACAAATGTATTTTAGAATTTTTCAATATACAGTTTTTTGAATAAAATTGAATCTTAGCGTTTTTTTCATGTTTTCTTTCCCCACTTAGTTCCGAATCTATTCAAAAAAAAAAACTCCAAAAGTCTTTGAAAATATAGAAAAAGTGGTAACTTTTGAACAAAAAATATAGCGAAGTGTAAAATACTCGCAATCGTATTTATTAAAGGAATGGGAATGAGAAAGGGGAGAAACACCATTTAAAACCCAGTCATGTGTGTTTAAATTGGAAATCCACCTCGGTGATTAACGAACAAGAAAAGCCTCGATTGACGATTAACGATTAACTATTAATTTTTTGAATCACGGTTACTTCAAAGGGTGGTTGTAGAAGGTTGGCACTACCCTCACTTGCTTTTGGTCCTCAGATTCGTAATCAGCGACCTCGAGAAACGATTTTCGAGGTGAAGTTTTGAATTTTCAAAAAAATTTATCACTGTTATACTATTTGAGGTGCTTTGGGATGCGGAAATTACCCTAATTTTCCCATTTTTCGCGTTAATGTATGAGTTAGTGCTGATGAATTTTCCTGAATATCTAAGGAATTCTGGAAAAAAGGAATTTTTAAAATCGGTCTGTTCCACCACTATTCCAGATTGTAAAGGATTTTCCGGCCTATTTACTGGATTAAATGTTTGGTTAAGACTGAAATAGCTAATTTGTTTTTCGTTTTCCCCTTAAACATTTTAATAAAACGGCCAGACACACGAACATTTTTGTTTGCTTATTTAGACTAGCTATGACCCAAAACTTCGAGAAATGCTTGTACACTTGTCGAAACTTGTTGATGCATACACTTGTCGAAATATAATTGTACTTATCCTCGACCCCAATTTTAATTAAATATATTTTATTTTCTCAACGAACAATAAACTGTCTGTCTTGGGTCTCTATTGGGAATAGCGTTTTTAAAAAGGTTATAAAAAGATTTTGTTATTAAAAATATTCTTTAAAATCCGGAGAAATAGTCCTAGTTCCGAAGCGTCGAAGACGTACCTTCAAAGCAGAAGTCTTCGGAGTAAAAAGTACGTGTTGGTAACCCTATGGGGAAGGGTGAAAAAAAGTATTTTTGATCCTAACGAGTGGGGTTTCATATGAAAGAACACTTAATTTAAGATACATTGTATCTTTAGAATTTTACAGTGCACAGTTTTTGAATTATTGTCAAAAAAGTGCAACAAAAAGTTGGTCTCCCCTTCTGCATTTGACGTTGAATGACAGAAAAATTTGAAACAACACACATAGATAGGAAATTTGATAAACCCTGAACTAAAGCTATAGTGAAGTGTCACATAATTATTTTTCTGTATTTTGAGGGGGTGAGATTGGGGAAGCGTGAAAAAAGTCAATTTTGATCCTAACGAGGTGTCATATGAAAGAACACTTAATTTAAGAAACATTTAACATTTTTTTAGAATTTTACGGTGCTCAGTTTTTGAATTATTATCAATTATTATTGAATTGTTATTTGAATTAATAATGTATATCTTCCAATATAAACCATTTACAAGTTGGTGTAATTGAATCTCTCTTTAGTTACCCTAAACTGCTATTGCTAATATTTAACGAGATGTTATATTTTGTGTATAACTTGGATTAATTCCCGAGTGGAAATTTAACTGTTCCTTAAAACCTACAGATTATACTATTTAGAATTTTTAAATATCACTTATTTTCAATAGAAAAATAACCTCTACATAGCACCTCCAAAAGCGAGTTACCGAAAAAAAAGACCTGTTTTAGTCCTAAATAAACTAAAATAAAAGTGTGTAAAAATTCATTAGGTCCTACTAGTCCTACTTTACATATTCTATCTATTTTTTATATAAAATATTTAGGGTCTAATAAGTATTTTGATACTTATTAGATACTTGGACATGTTTGGCACACTAAATATGAAATATTCATTATTTAGACTCTTTGAATATTCAAAGATACCATGTCAACTAGGAAAAAATGAGGGATGGGGAAAGGGGAAAGGAAGGAATGATGATAGGGTTGTTTTAAATGAAATAAAATAAAATTCGCTCCTCAGACATAAAATTTTATGTCTGAGGAGCGAATTCGTCAGGGAAAACTGAGAGAGGTAATGAGTTCCTCATTTTGGTTACTCTATTGAAATAATCGCTCTGGAAGGAAACAACGGGATATCTGAACAGCAAATGGGTGGGACATTTCTGAAGTTTGTGTTTTTCGGTTGTGCTGCACACACGATGGGAAGATGTTCTGGATTTCTCTAAACGATGAGTCATAGAAATTGTATTTATAATAGATTGACAGTTCGGCAACATTTCTTCGATGTTGGAGTGAATCAAGTTGACAAGTAAACGAATGATTATCAATCAACTGTATTGCCTTTCACTAAACAATAAATCCTATCTGCTATCACATATATAAAATTTGACATAGGCCAACAATATTTCATGATAGACAATAAAAATAAAATAAGTGGTAAAAGCAAACTTGTTTTAAAAATTTGCAGGAACAAAACTAAAATAGGGTTCATTGTAAATAACAAGGAATTTTATTTACAATTAATTATTCATTATGTCTCGCTAAGTATTAGCGGATGAAAAACGTGTTCTAGACAGAGATGTGAAAACTTGACCATTTTTGATTTTCGGAATAGAACTATTTTCAGAAAAAAAAATTAACTAAATTCCAATTGATCTTCGAATCGACCCTAGCGCTATCTTTAAAAAGTTTTTTTAATATTTTCATTTAAAAATTAATTATAAAAACAATAAATTAATTTTTTTTCAAACGACTAACTAATCATCTATCAAACAAAAGAAAGTTTGATGCAATCGGTATAGCCGTTCTTGAGCAATTTAATTTCAAAGTTACATCAGATTGTCAGAATTTTCATTTTTCATGTATGTCAATAAGCACTTTAAAAAAAGTTTAAAATAAGTTGTATTTTTTATTTTGTCCATACTACATATATGCCAAGTTTCAGGAAAATCAAAAATGGTCAAGTTCAAATTTCGACTTTTTCACCTGCGTAGATCACGTTTTTCATCAGCGGTAAAATCTATCGAATTTATAAAGTAGGGTTGCCAATAATTTAGTTAGTGGCATATTCCTTAATTGTATGACTCACTGTCTACCTCAATGTTTAAAGCCCACAGTTAAAGTTATATGAAGGCTTCTTTAAGCAATCAATACCGTGCCATTATCAAGGAATAGTCATAATTAATATTGAAGATGGTACTGATGACTAATTAGTTTATCCGCCAGCATCCCTAAGACATCCTTTTATTTTGTTTTAAACCAAAGTAAGCCAAGATAAGAAAATTCAAAGAAAGGGTTTATGACGACCATTGCACAAACACGCAAGAGATCGAATAGTTTTCGCGAGCCTTATATTATTTCGTTTGAAAATAAAATTTCTAAATATTTCGTTTGAATATAAAATTCAAATATTCACGCATTAATATTATTTCGTAATAATATTATAATGTACGTTTTTATGCACCACCTCTTCGAATTCGTTTAAAACAAATTACTTCCGTCTTATGAATTATACCTTAAAAATTGTACAAATACAAAGGAAAAACGTATTTCCATGTTTTAAAAAATTTATTCCATTTAATTTTCTATCAAATTATAAAGATAATGTATTATTATTCTTATGAAATCCCTTGCACGATATAAAAGACGATAAAAAATTATATTACTTTGTTCTTGTCGTTTAATATGTTTATCATGTTCCTTTAAGTTTTACATCGTCTTCAGATGTTAGTGTTGTTGATATTGTGAGGATTGAGAGGAAGAAAAAGATATGGTGAGAAAAAGAAAAACTGTCAATGAATTATATATATTGCGTAGCTTTGTAACTAAAAACAAGAAAGATAATTTTGAACAAAAAAAGGAGTTTTTTAAGCCAATGAATTTATAATTGTTAAGCTTGAATTAAATATTAAAGCAATATAATATAAACAATAAATAAATTTAAGTTTCATGTAGAATAAACTACACACAAATTTTCTTTCCTTGAACATATGCGATTTTCATCAACCTAATATTCACCATTTGTGTTATTATTTCTTTTGTCACACATCGTTACTTAATAAAATAATTTCTATATAATTTTTTTACTATATAATCTTATCATATGACAAATACCAAAACTGTGTCATCACTACTATATTATCTTCGTTATCTAGAACTTATATTTTGAATAATATTGGCTATCGGTTGAAAAGTATTTTTACATAAATAGCCAAGAGGCAAATAACTGAATAACGCAGATAGCTGAAAAACGCTAATAAATGAATTTACGAAAAAAACTAAAGAAAACAATCCCATAAATTTTTTTCATTTATTTCAGATAAGTTACTTTAGTTAGCTAAATCGAACCCGACTAAGATTTGACACCTTACGTTTCTGTTCATGGGGCTTAATAATACTTTTTAACTGGCCAATATGGTAAGTTGTTGTTTTTTTGGTTAATTTTCAAAATCGGAATTTTTATGGTGCATTCACGTTTTCAAACTTTAAACGATTTAGGCTATTTTTAACTTTCAGTCTATATGAAGATACAAATAAAAAATAGTAGATTTTTATACAAGTGGTGAAAACGTCTCTCTCTCTGCGTGACTGAACGGTTTGTAAGTAATAAGTTCAGGAACGCAAAAACTTTTTTACCACGCGTAGAAAACGCTATTTTTTCTACGCTTGTAGAAAAAATGATAATAAATGATAATATTTACAAATTCATCTAATAAAAACTTACAAAACGACATATCTAAATTTGACTGTGTAAAACATAAACAAGATTATATTTATATATAGCATTTATGCTAGTGTAAAATAATGTTATTATTGTGTTCGCCTACAGATGGAATAATAACATCATTTTACACTGGTAAAAATGCGATATATAAATACAATCTTGTTTATTTTTTACACAGTCAAATTTAGATATGTCGTTTTTTAAGTTTTTAGTAGATGAATTTGACAATATGAATAATGAAAATAGTTCATATATTTTCTCGTAAAACTTTTGCAAATATTACAGATATTTTTTTTACCGACTGGAAGTCGTCGTTTAAAGTATAAATTTAAAAAACTGTAGGTAAAGTTTCAATTAAAAACAAATAAAAATAAATTTTTTAATAAAATTTATTTATTTATTTAATAAATTTTTGTTTATTTTTTTTTTGCGGAAAGAACTCAGAGAATATATTTTATATCTGACAGTTAATCATCGGAGGAAAAAATTATATGATATATCTGATACAAATTTTATTTTATCGCTCCGATTTCTCCGATATAGAAAAAAAAACACATTCATTGTTAGTTTAATTAATTAATTACACACAATTGATATAATGAATAGTTTCGATTCGATTCGATCAAAAAATTCAATCCCTTCAAAATACTGCGATTTTGACTGAAATAAACACAGCAACCGAAACAACAACAGAAACAGTAAATCAAATTCAATCTCAAATATTCAATCCTTTAAATAACCACCACCTGTAGGCGACCACCGAAACTTATTTACTTTCAGTCCGTGATTGAAAACATTTTCAGTCACGACTTAGAAAAAGTATCCCTTTCACATAGGTTTTACTATATATTAAAATGACATTTTCGTAGCGTGAAGTAGAAAAATATTATTTTATTAGTTAATCAAGTAAATGCTCGAACGAATCGCTTTTTTTTAAAAACTTTTTTTTTTAAACAATTAACTGTTGCATTTTTCCTTGAAAATTCGGCAGTAAATTATCAGAGGTCGCTATTCACTTATGGTCACAGTGTCGAACAAATATGACGATAACTTCATCAAAACATCAAAACTTGATTCCCTACAACATCATCGCACTGTTGCTGACCTCGTTGTTTTTTACAAATATCGTCATCAGCAGTGCTCAGATGAAATCAGCGGCATCATGCCTCAAACTTATTCTTACCCCCGTTCCACTCGGCAATCGGCTGCCGCAACCGGTGAAACGTTAAAGATCCCACGCTGTCATACTGGCAGATCGCAGAAAGACTTCTTTGTCCAAACTGCGTACAAATGGAATAGTTTGCCGGAACACTTAGTCTCAGGTGGCTTCAAGCCGCAGATGTTTAAAAAAAGCGTTAATCTACACCTTAGAACGCCAGTTGTTGTGGGGCCCAGGTCTAGACCTAGGTCTTAAAAGGTATTTATGTGTTGTTTTGACACATATTCTAAACCCTATTACACAACACATTTTATTTAAAAAAAAAAAAATTTAATTTATATTACTTTTTCAAATTTGGGTCAAATAAAGTTAAAACATAATATAATAATTTAAAAATTTTTCAGAAAAAGAATAATTTAAAAATTTTTTTAAAAATAATAATTTAAGATTGTTGGTTTTATAAAATAAATAAAATTACTGGCAAAAAATTTTATTTAAAATACTCGTTTTTCTATACTTTTGACTGCCCCTTACCCCTTAAAAAAAGTTTACTTTGAGGTCGAAAATATGTAAAGAATTTAGTAAATTCAAAGTTAAATTTATTTTGGGATTGATTTTAGGTGAATATTAGGAAGATTGATTGTTTTTGACTTAAATTCTACTACCCGGGTAAGAAAAATCTAAGGGGCCAAACCTGGGCAAAGCCCGCGCCACAGCTTTTGGGGCTTGGGCCAAGCTTAACATTTTCAAACGGCTCAAGCTTTGACCTAGTTTGGACTGATGTCCTGGGGCCAAGTCTGGCAAACTAGGCGTGGACCAACTCTGGCAAATACGACTTCGGCCAGGTCTACCAAACCATTTTTTTTCCAGATCTCCTTATATGTGTGGAAAGGGATTGTAGAAAGAGTAACATATATAAAAATAAATATAAATATAATATGGCTTGCACATGTTTACAACGCATTAGACATGGTTAATAACGCGTAATATAATAAACTGAGTCTTGGTTCAGTCTAGGCATTAACAACTGGCGCAGACTGAAACCAAAGTTAACTAGCCAAGGCTTGGCTCGCCAATACAGGCCCGAGATTGGTTCGTTGTTTAATATCGGCAGTTCCTACCCGGGTATAACTTTGAGATAATTTTTTTTGGATTAAAATTACTTATATCGATAAGGGTAGTATTGGAAATTCTGACCATTATCTAATCACATCAGTTAACAAAACTGATTTGCTACAAGCTAGAGTTGCCAAGCCCCGTAAAATATTTCACTTTTCAAAAATGGACACCAATGGTCTCCGAAGTTTTTTTCAAGGTTTCCCTTTTGATCGTCATTGTTTTTATACTGACGATGTAAATGTTTCTGCTCAAAACTTTGCTGAAACCATTCTATTCGGTATTAACAAATTCGTTCCCTTTTCAATAATGAAACCCAAACAAAAATATTTGTTTTCAAAGGCAGACAAATTGGCTTTTAGAAACAAACGTAGATTATTTAATATTTGGATTCATAAAAAGAACTCTGTTAATCGATCCCAATATCTAAAGGTCAATAAAATATCAAACCAGAAATTGAAAACGAAAAAGCAGAGATTGACAGGGTGAAAGCGGCAAAACTTTCGAGTATGTTGACAAAAGTTTTAACAGTGCCATTAATTCTTTAAATTCTGGTACTGAATCTTCTATCCCTCCTGTCATTGATGGTGACTCAATCGTTACTGACGTTTAATCGATTTATACACTCCTAAAGAAATACCCCAAATCCAGTCTTCAGGAGTTAATATGAAACCACTACATTTCAAACCCAAAGTTGTAGAAAAACTTTTAAGAGGGTTAAACAGCAACAAAGCCTCTGGTCTGGACAACATTCCTCCTGTTATTCTAAAAACATTTTCAAAAGAACTTGCACCAACTCTCACCAAAATATTCTATAAATCTGGTATTTTTCCATCCTGCTGTAAGTTGGCCAATGTCCAGCCTGTCCTAAAAAAGGAACGAAATGTGATATTTCAAATTATAGACCAATAGCCTTACTCCCAGTCCTGAAAATATACGAGCACTATATTAATTCACATATATCCAAAGTTTTGGAAGATAACCATTTGATATCTGACAGCCAATACGGTTTTAGAAACAAAAGATCAACAACCGATCTATTGAACTATGTGGCACATATTTGGAATAGTATACTTGAGAAAGGTGGTGAAACATATACGTGATCGCATTAGGCAAAAGCATTTGATCGAATCTGGCAGGTCAACTTGATCAAAAGCTCGTTGCGTACGGTTTTCATCCCGCAGTCGTGAAATTGATTCAAAATTTTCTGTCTAACCGACACATCTTGGTATCTATAGATGGCTTTTCTTCTGATTCTAAATTAATTAAGGCTTAGTTTTATCTCCCACTTTATTTTTAATTTATATCAACGAACTGTTGCAAATCACCAGTAACCCAATAAATAGTTTTGCAGATGATAGTACACTGCACAAGTCGTTCGTCCCCTTTTTTCAAAGGGTAAAATGTATGAACGAATAAATCCTGCACGGAGAGACACTGCCATAAATGTTAACGAGGACCTAAAAAAGTCGCCGATTGGGGTGACAAAAATTTGGTCAATTTTAATTCCACCAAAACACAGCTATTGATTGTTTTCAGATCAAAGACCGAGTTTCCCAACAATATTTCAATTAATATGTGTGACGACCAAATAGACGAAGGTGAAAGCATTCCGTCGGTTTTTTATACGGAGCACTATTGGTGAGAGTAAAACGAGTTTTTCACATTATATCGATTATCTCGTAAACTATAAATGCTATGGACCTGAAATTTGAGGTGCGTATAAAACTAATCTGTCCCCATGAAACGACGGATACAAATATACAAATAAAACTAAAGTGGTTTTCGTTTGGTTTACAGGGGTACGATGTGAGACCTTTGAGAAAATACATTTTTTTATAGATATAGAAGTAGGACATCATATGAAAGGGCTTCATTTCATTATTCCTCAAAAATTTATTTTGGAATTTTACACCCCACCATTTTTTGTATGATTTTGAATAATGACGTTTTCTTCGTGTTTTCTTACCTCGATTAGCTCCGAACCTGATCGAAAATCTTCAAATGTATTTGGAATGATAGAAAATTTAGTAAGTTTTTAATAAAAAATATATAAAAGTGTCATATACTCATAATTATATCTATTAAGGGGGTGGAAATGAGAAGGGGTAGAAACACTCTTTAAAACGTGGTCAAGTGGGGTGTCATTTGAAAGAGCACTTAATTTAGAAAACATTGCAAGTGTTTTTGAGTTATTGTCAAAAAGTGCGACTTTCAGACCGTACCCCCACCCGTACCCCCCCCCCCCACGTGACATAAAAATTTGTAAAAACTCACAGAGTTAGAAAATTTGGTAAATTTTGTATGAAAATCGTAGCGAAGTCTCAAATAACTATATTTCTGTGTGTTTAGGGGATGGGTGTGGGGAGAGTAAAAAAAACCCATTTTTGACCCAAATGTTATTGGGTGTTATATGAAGGAGCACTTAATTTAAGAAACATTACAATTTTTTTTAGAATTTTGTAATGCACAGTTTTTGTTTTATTGTAAGAAAAATATTTTTAGTATGTAGCCTCTCCACCCCCTCCAAAACTTCGACACTTGATTGACCTAAATAATAATCAATTTTAAACCATTTACAAGCTGGTGTAATTGAATCTTTCTCGAGTTACCATAAACATCTATGGATCAGATTTAATCTAAAGTCACATTTTTTGAGTCATTTTTGATCAACGTAGATTTGATTGTAATTTACGATTGACATTTACGATTTGACATTTATTTTGTTATGCGTCTATGGTCTGGAAATCTAAAGACATTACAACACAACTTTTTGTCAATAATTTTTGATATTGTGTTCTTTTACATTCACGAAACCCTTGGCGAGCGAATTTTATTCGCACTTGTCTGACTTTTTTATTGATTTTGCGAATAAGTTTTTCTGTTTTATTTAAACATATTAGACGAAACACGTAAAAAATTTAATGACTCCTTGAATGATTCAAAAGTGCAATTACCATAAAGTAATATTAAATAAATTAAGGAATATAATTGTATGAAATAGGTACTTTTGTAAATGAATTAGCCAAAAATAAAATGAAAAGTCATCTAATTACTTCGGTCTAAAGGACTTAAGTATTACATTCTCGAGCCAAAAGTGAAATTCTTACTTCCACTTTTTTGGCATTTCTCGACGTTTTTTTCGGACTTTTCCTTTGAGATAATCTGGTTAGATATTTTGTTGGGCTTTAGATATTGGGATCGATTAGCGGAAGTTTTGTTATGAATCCATATATTAAATGATCTACGTTCGTTTCTAAGTGCCGCTTTGGCAGCTTTTGAATACAAGTATTTTTGTTTGGGTTTTACTATGGAAAAACGAGACGAATTTATTGATAGCAAATTGGATGATTTCTGTAAATTTTTGAGCAGAAACATTTACATTGTCAGTGTAAAAACAACGACGGTCGAAAGGGAAACCATGGGAAAATTTTGAAGACCACTCTTATCCATTTTTGAGTAGTGAAATATTTTACGGGGTTTGGGAGCTGTAGTTTTAAGTAAATCAGTTTTGATAACTGATGAAATCAAATAGTGATCAGAATTTCCAATACTACCTTTCGCGACATCAACACTCGTAATATCTTGCATTGTGGTAAGATAGAGATCTAAAAGAAAACTATTATCACCGCCTTTATGGGGAGTGAAAATTGGGCTTTCAACAATTGGGGATAGGCCCTGAGACGCGAGAAAAATTTCTGCCAGTTTTCCACTATTGTCAACATCGTCGGTCGATTTGGAGAATTCCAACCTGATTTGTTGTGGACGTTGAAGTCACCGGTAACGATAACCTCACAATTAGGGACTTCGCTCTAATCTCGTCCACAATTTTTGTCAGTAAATTAAAAAAGCTGGGGACCGGTATAAAGCTATTTTAAAAAATGTAATCTCTGAAAGACAAATTTTTAAAACCATTGTATTGAAGCCATCACCTTGTAGTTCAAAATTTGGAAAGCGTGTATACGCAACACCCAACTAGCATTTTAACTTCTTTTAAAACACTAAACAGTCTTACCGAAACTAACTTCCCCACCTTCATAGTTTCTTTAAAATTTCTAAACAGTTTCGATAAAGGCCATTTGGAGAACTTTCCCCGCCTTTAACGAAGCTATAATTTGTAAAAAACTTCGAAAATAGCTTCGG
Organism: Diogma glabrata; assembly: GCA_963693315.1. Taxonomy (NCBI): domain Eukaryota; kingdom Metazoa; phylum Arthropoda; class Insecta; order Diptera; family Cylindrotomidae; genus Diogma; species Diogma glabrata. The sequence continues at coordinate 191,551,364 of OY856188.1, read as the reverse complement.
TGAGGTCTTTTGTAAGCAGTTATGCAAGCTGAATAGAATTTATGGTTTGACAAGTTATAGCTTCGGTAAAGTACTTCTAATAGCTTGTTTTAAGCAATCTTTAGAAGTTTTATAGAAGCTATTAAAAAATGTGAAAAAAATATTACAATGTTTTTTATATTTCTACACTTTTTTAACGTAATTATTGTTATTGCTGTTATTTATATAGTGTTTAAATTTAAGTTTTTGTTTACGGTCGCATCAAGTTTCGAACCCTGGTACTTCGATCGTTTGTCCTGCACACTATCCAATCGGCTGATTTAAATATTAAGAAACAATAAATATCTTTGATAGTAGTTACAATAACAATAGCTTCTATAAGACTTCCATAGAACTTCCATAGAATTTAGTTTTTTAATTTAGATGTAGAAAATATAGTATATAATTTAGGGGCTTATTTTTTATGGAAAAAGGTATATGACATGTAACTTCAATGGGTTTTTAACGATGAAATTATAATCTAAGGTAAAAGAATATTGACAAATCTATTTTCTATTTGTTTTATTAGTTCAAAGATTTTAAGGAAAACAAAATTAAGGGGTTATATTTTTTCACTCATTAACTTTCAGCGTACTTACACCTTTATTTGAACAATATTTATTTTTAAATAAAAGGTTTTGTAATTGGATTTTTAATAGGTGTCACAACAACATGCGTACTAAGGTGCTGATGAACGCAGTTAATTTTTAAAAATGTTATATAAATATAAAACAATAACAAAAGAAGCAACGATATATCGCACCCATCCATTTGCTGTAAATTATTTTAATAGAGTGACTAAATTATGAAACTCTGTATCGCCTCAGTTCTTCCTGACGAGTTTGGCTCTCAGAAATGTAAAGAAAATTCATATACCATTATTTATAAAACTTTAAATTTTCTCTATTCCACTCTAGTTGATTTTTGATTCTGATTCTCTAATCTAATTGATTATGATTTAGATTCATTTTGTTGTCTATTTGAAGAATCAAAATAAAGAATATTTTATATTGTGCGAAATAAGTCTAAATAATAAATTAAAAAACAAAAACCACCTTATGCACAGTACTTTTTTGACAAAAACGAAACGATTTCAATTTCGTATATGCTTCAATTTCATATAAACACATTCAAATTACATGTCACATATCTATTTCCATAAAAAGTAAGCCCCTGAATTAAACTATATTTTCTACATCTAAATTTAGATGAAATAATAGAAGCAATAGCTTCCGTCAGTTTGACATATTTCGTTTCAGATATTGAAGCAATTTTTAGACTATGACAGCTGTGCTTCTATACGATCTGTAAACAGTTACAACCGAAACAACTACAATCCTAATGACAGCTATAACTTCTATAACCTTTTTTCGGAAGCTTTATTTAGTGTTGTGTATATAAGTTTCGGTAAAGCTTCTAATATTAAATATAGAAGTATTTTAGAAGCTTTCATTTCGATGGTGGGGAGAACTTCTCTGTGGATGTTGTATCGAAACTTTATAGAAATAAATTATAACTAGCTTCCGCTTAGAAGCATTAGCGAAGCTTTATTGAAGCTAAAACTTGTATAACTCAAAATTGAGAAGTTAGTTTGCTTGTTGGGCACTCTCATGAATGAATGCGCATACGCCTTGATGAAGTTTGAAAGCTGATTCAAGCCTATATTTGGAATTAAGCGATTCTATAGGGTGAAAATTTTCAGAAACTTGTGTTTCGGTAAGGAATAGAATAGAATGTTCGGTTTGTCGTGTTCAAGATGATGTTGCACGTGGTCATGGTTAGCGTTCAATCCACAGATGTTTTGAACATGTATTTTAAAATTTTTGATTGATTCATATATGTGTTGTCCCTCCAAATACCATGGACATGCCACTTTATGGACGGGGGGATTACGCATATTTGCTTTACCACTTGCATACTTATATCCTTTCTGTTGTACTACCATATATGTATCAAAAGGTTTATTTTTTTATATGTTTTATTAAGGAATGGATAACTAAGCAAAAAATCTTATCATCCAATTAAATATTGGCATATGTCATATATTTCATGATAAGATGAAGAAATAATAACAAAATAATAAGTGAGAAATTTGCAGAAAACAAAACAAAACTAATTGCCAATAATCCAGCTGATGTAGCGCACCACAGACGCACCACTCACCACCTCAATCGAGGCACAAATCCCACACATAATTATATGTTGGTCTGATTCTTTGGAAGAGCCAATGAGCGGTACTAAGACTGGGAGTGCTGCCATTGACTAATTAAAGTTCGTCCGCAAGCAACCTAAGATATCATCTTGGCTAATAATATCTCTTGCCATTGCCAGTGGTATGTGATATTTCACGCTAATTCATATATCAATGGCAGGAACTGGAGTACGCGGGGTAGTCAGACCCGTAGATCAACATTGATCATAATCGATCAAAATCGACCCCTCCTGCGGGGGGTGTTAAATTGTTATATCCCTGGTGAACATTAGTCTGGTATCAAATATGACGCTAAATATTTAACGCTTTGTGACTATTTAACACTCATATTTGCAATTGAAACCTGCTTATAAATGCAAGGTCTGCGCCTAGTGAAAATGAAAGCTTTTGTTTTGCGTTTATTATTATTTTCTATTTCGCTAAGTATTTATTAACTAAGCAACAAGCATTTTGTATAGCTTATTAGCAATAGGAGATATCTTATATGCGATAGTTACCAGGCTAGGTATAGTATATAAAAATAATGACTATCGAAAAGGAAACCTTGAAAAAAACTGAGAGACCATTGGTGTCTGTTTTGAGAAGTGAAATATTTTACGGACTTTAAGAACTCTAGGTTTTAGGAAATACGTTTTGATAACTGATGTGATTAGTGGTCAGAATTTGCGATACTATACCCTTATCGACAATCGTAATATCTGGCATAGAAGGAAACTTTTATCACCACTATTACGTGGAGTAACATTTGGGTTTTTTACAATTTGCGATAAACCCTGCGCTGTGGTAAATACTTCTGCCTGCCTTTCTTTGTTGTCGTCGTCGGTCGTTTTAAAAAATTCTAACCACAATTTTGTAACGATCGGCCTTTATTTCGATTCTTACTTTAAAACGAGAATCAAAATTATCTAAAAAAGCAACTCCATAAAAACAACATATCCTATTTCAATTCCTGATTAACATCAAGAATCAAAACCATTTAAAAAAGCCACGCCCTAAAATGAACGACTTAGTACCTAGTATTTCAATTAAATACTATGTATACTTTATTGTAGTCACTGACGGCACTTGAAAAAACATGATTAATAATTAAATTGAAATAAAAACACTTATTTCTGTTTTGCTACTCGCTATTATGGTAAACATTAACAAATGCCATTTTTAATTTGTTGATTATTTAATAAAATATAAATAATTAAAAATAATTACAATATTCCTTAAACTTAACAGCTCAAGCGATTTCAGTTGTTACACAATCTTCGGGAGCTTACGAAACATTGTATTTCGTAAGCTCCCGTAGATGGTGTAACAACTGAAATCAATTGAGCAGTTAAGTTTAAGTAAAGTACTGTAATTATTTTTAATTTTTTATATTTTATTAAATATTAACAAATTAAAAATAGCATTTGTTAATGTTTACCATAATAGCGAGTAGCAAAACAGAAATAAGTGTTTTTTATTTCAATTTAATTATTAATCATGTTTTGTCAAGTGCCGTCAGTGACTACAATAAAGTATACATAGTATTTAATTGGCTTTTTTAAATGGTTTTGATTCTTGATGTTAATCAGGAATTGAAATAGGATATGTTGTTTTTATGGAGTTGCTTTTTTAGATACTATACTATACTACAAAATACTATTTTGCATAACAGAAACATTTACTTTTTATTTCAATTTTATTATCAATACAACATGGAAATCGAAACGTTGGAACGAAACGAAACAACATGGAAGTGGACGTTGAAGTCACCGGTAACAATAACCTCCCAATTAGGAAATATTGCTCTAATTTCGTCCACAATATTAGTAAGGAGATTAACAAAAAAATTGGGATTATGTTTGTTACCGGTCTCCAGACAAACATAATCCCAAAGCTAGTGTGAAAAAAGAAAAATGAAATGAAAGTTGAAATTAAATGATTCAAATTGAATTTATATCGATTTTGCAAAATATCTAATAAGCAATTTGGGCATTAAAGTATTAACGATTTTAGATATATTAGGGATCTAGACTTCGTTCGATCTCTAAACATATAATATTCTCAATCGGTAAAACGCTACCCCCATTCCTTAATAACTATTCTGTATATTTTACTAATCAATATCTAGATTCTTACATATTTGTATTATATTCCCAAAACAAAAACATAAATTTAATAATTAAATAAACTTGTGCGTGTCATTTAGTTTTCCACATTTACGTTTCTTGTAAATAAATAGAAAGTTTTTCCATAAAAATACGTATGTACAGACATGAATAAAAACTAAACTTAATTACGAAAAATAACTGGTAAAATAAAATTGTTTAATATATTATTACTATTGTCACAATAATAACTATTACCAACATTTGATAAAATATTTAGCTTAAGTTTTCCATTTAAGGTAAAAAATAAAAAACATCAAATAATTTTTGCTTTGAATATGATTTTTATAGAAATATAAACGAACTCTATTGGTGTTAATCTTAGGGGTTGATCGAAACAATAGGTGAAACAACTGAATGATATGTGACTGTTCAAGAATATTTGATTATTTATATAAAGAAATAATAACAAAAAATAACATGTAATTTAAACCCTTTTTGTTATGATATAATGAACACAATTGGAAGCTTTGTAAAAATGTGTTTTGATTGATTTAAAAGTTATATGGATTTGCTAAAAGCTTTTCGTAATATAAAGACTTACAATTTTAATAAAATTTTATTTGCAAAGTAAATTAGTAAAGTAATTTATCTCCGAACATATATAAGTCTGGATCGTTTTTTAAATATTTTACAAGGGTCATAAAATAACGATTAATAAAACCGTAGCATGAAAGAAAAAAAACCTGCAAACAATACGATTCAAAATAAAATTTAAATTGGTTCTAACATTTTCCAACAAAGGCGAGTAACATGTGAATTGTTAATAACTATAAATTGTTATTGAAAAAAAAATTAAATTAACAAATTCACGCACGAATGAAAAACTTTTTTTTCTATGATAGCATAGGAAATAGTAGATTTTTATACAAGTGGTGAAAACGTCTCTTTTTGCATGACTGAACGGTTTGTCCACGAGACGCGATAGCGTCGAGTGGAATAAGTTCAGGAACGCAAAAACATTTTAACCACGCGTATAAAACGCTATTTTTTCTACGCTTGTAAATATAAATGATAATATTTACAAATTCATCTACTAAAAAGCTACAAAACGACATATCTAAATTTGATGTATAAAAATTAAACAAGATTGTATTTATATATAGCATTTTTACCAGTGTAAAATAATTTTATTATTGTGTTCGCCTACAGATGGAATAATAACAGGCGAACACAATAATAAAATTATTTTACACTGGTAAAAATGCTATATATAAATACAATCTTGTTTATTTTTTATTTTTTACACAGTCAAATTTAGATATGTCGTTTTGTAAGTTTTTAGTAGATGAATTTGACAATATGAATAATGAAAATAGTTCATATATTTTCTCGTAAAACTTTTGCAAATAATACAGATATCTTTTTTACCGACTGGAAGTCATCGTTCAAAGTATAAATTTAAAAAATTGTAGGTAAAGTTTCAATTAAAAACAAATAAAAATAAATGTTTTAATAAAATTTATTTATTTATTTAATAAATTTTTTTTTTTTTTTGGCGGAAAAAACTCAGAGAATATATTTTATATCTGACAGTTAATTAAATAATGTTACTTATAATTATCGGAGGAAAAATTTATACGATATATCTGATACAAATTTTATTTTATCGCTCCGATTTCTCCGATATAGAAAAAAAACACACTCATTATTAGTTTAATTAGTTAATTACACACAATTGATATAATGATTAGTTTCGATTCGATTCGATCAAAATATTCAAAATATTCAATCCCTTCAAAATACTCCGATATTGACAGAAATAAACACAGCAACCGAAACAGTAAATCAAATTCAATCTCAAATATTCAATCAATTATTCAATCCTTTAAATAACCACCACCTGTAGGCGACCACAGAAACTTATTTACTTTCAGTCCTAGTGACTGAAAACATTTTCAGTCACTACTTAGAAAAAGTTTCCCTTTCACATAGGTTTTACTATATATTAAAATGACATTTTCGTAGCTTGAAGTAGAAAAAGTCTATTTTCATCACGCTTAATGCCCTGTGAAAATGGGTTCTTTTTCAACTATAGTGTAAGAAGAATAACAAGTTGTAGTTGCTATGGTTTCTCATATAATTTTACAAAGTTTTTTAAACAACGATGAAAAAATAGAATATGAATTTTTAAGGCTATGTTGTCGATTTCTAATTTTATAATTTATAGTAAATATCGATTATGTATATACTATAATAGAAAAAATTGCATTTCCTACGCGAGATAAAAACGTTTTTCGTTCGTAAACGCTAGCGCGTCTCATACGTGAACAAATGTTTACTCACGAAAAAACAATGTTTTCATCTCTTGTAGGAAAACATACTATATTTATTAAATGAAACTTTCGTTTTAAAACAGAGAAAATCATATTTCGCTTCGTTCATATTTATAATGACAGGGTCTAATTGTTTAAACAGTGATTACGACGATTTATGCAAAAATAAAATACTGTGTTTTAATGGAATATTAAAACGACTTCATTACTTTGTTGATATGGTAACCTTGAGAGCATTAAACTTTGAGAAGTAAATAATATTTACAATTATGAAGTGTTTTGAGCACAACGAATAGTAATCCAAGAACGAATGAACAATATGGGTTAGTATACTCATTTAACTGCTAGAACTGCGATATATAGGGCAAACAGGCCGAAAACTAGGATCGCGTATAGTGCAACATCAGTATGACGAAAAGACAAAAACCAAAAATACTATAGGGAAAACAGTGGCGATTCAGTACGTTATAGGTAAAGGGCATACATTTGAGTATAATAAGTCGAATTTTCTCGTGAAAAAAAACCAGTTTCATAAAAAGTGCTGTGTAATAGAAATTACAACATGTGTCACAACACGTTTTCCCACGTTTTCCTTTTTCCCACAATAACATGCGTTCTGAGATACTATTGAGCGGTTATTTTAAGCCTTTCTGGATTGAAGCCACTCTACATTATTGATTCGAGCAAATAATCCATTTATACAAAGTTTGGCACTGAAAAGAACCTCTACATTCTGTCGCTGTGATAGTGTGGCTCTCGACAGTTTGGTTGGGTATTTGCAATACCCGACTGACGAATAAAACTGGCAAGAGAATACGTTGAGGGCATGATGCATTCGATTTCACCTGAGCACGTTATTTGTAAAAAAAAAAAATATTGCGACGCTGCTGCATAGGCTGACTTCACCACAGCTCTGGAAACACTTACCCCGCCACTTACTTCAATATTGTCCAAAAAGTAATCAATTCTTTGTTATTTAAGTCTCCATCTTTTTTCTAATTGTCATTAAAATAAATTAATGAATGAAGTCTGTATGCTCCCAACAAACTTTAAAAACAAAGTGTGAAGTCAGCTGATAATTATCTTTTCACACTAATTGGAACCTTTTCCATAAGTTTCATCATAATCACTTCATTATTGTAAACTGTAGTGTGCATAAAGACACTGAAAAAAATGGAAAAATTACAAAAACAATTTTTTTACCGGAAGTGAAAAACCGGAAGTTGGAATGCAGATCTGTTGTGAACCGTACTAAATGCTTATGTGCCAAGTTTTATCCAATTCGATTATCAGGTACAGATGTTATTGAGCTTTCAAAAAACAGGTGCTCGGGACAACCCACACCACTTTGTTCACTATCGCTCAAAAACTAATCAGTTCCCTGCCATACATAGTTGCATCTTTTTCCAAAGTGTCATCAAAATTTATTCACGAACGAATGCTGTGTGCTCCCAACAAACATAGAAAAAATTGTGACACAGTAAACAGGTGTTCGGGAGGCCCCCCGCCACTTACTTCAATATAGTCCAAAAACTAATCAGATCTTTATCATTTAAGTTTCTATCTTTTTTCTAATTGTCATTAAAATAAATTAATGAATGAAGTCTGTATGCTCCCAACAAACTTTAAAAACAAAGTGTGAAAAGTCAGCATTTGTATGGTAGACCCCCAGCCACTTTGATCAATGTGTCCCAAAAGATGATACCTATCTTCTCACACTAATTGAAATCTTTTCCATAAGTTTCATGATAATCACTTCATTATTGTAGGCTGTAGTGTGCATAAAGACACGGAAAAAACCTCACAAAAGTACAGAAAAATTTTTTTTCCCGGAAGTGAAAAACCGGAAGTTGCTATGCAGAACTGTTGTGAACCGTACTAAATGCTTATATACCAAGTTTCATTAAATTCGATTATCAGTTACAGATGTTATTGAGCTTTCGAAAAACCAGGTGCTCCGGGGACCCCACACTACTTTGGTCTCTATCGCTCAAAAACTAATCAGTTCTTTGTCATACATATTTGCATCTTTTTCCAAAGTGTCATCAAAATTCATTCACGAACGAATGTTTTATGCTCCCAACAAACATAAAAAACATTGGGTAAAACCACCTGTTGTATGGTGGACCCCCCAACCCTTTATTCAATGCACTCCAAAAGCTGATAAAATCTTTCTCATAATACTTGAAAGCTTTTACCAACGTTTCATGAAAATCGATCGGTAATTGTAGGCTACAGTAGGAATAAACACTTGAAAAAAAAAACTTTTTAAACGAAAATGACAAACCGGAAGTTGGTATGCAGAAATATTGGAAACTGTACTAAAACCTTATATACTAAGTTTCAATAAGATCATAAGCTGGGATTAGAAGTTATTCAAGATTTAAACTTAGAGGTGCTCAAGAGACCCCCCGCCATTTTGTCCAAATTTAAAATCAATCCAGATCTTCCATTTTCAAGTGAGCCTGTATCATTTGCCTAATTTTCATCAAGATCCTATGCAGAAATTTTACCCACACACCCACCCACGCACATGCAGACGTACACCAAAATTTTTATTGGCTATTTAGCTAGAGGAAGGTCCAAAACAAAAGAAATGTAAAATTTTTTTTTCACGATAGATTGCATTACTTCACACAATTTAAAATTGTGGTGAAGTAAAAAGGTGACGATATTTGTAGAAAATAACGAGATCAGCAACATTGCGACGATGTTGTAGGAAATCAAAATTTAATGTGTAATTTTGATCACCTGCAATTCGTATAGCAAGTTTTTGAACATTTTTTTTACATTTGAGAAGATCAAAGCGATAAACGATTACCACTTCCTTATTTACTCTGAACCTAGTAGACATAACCTCAAAAAAATGTTTTGATCAAATATATGTTTCACATAATATGAACTTATGGCGACTTGTTAAACAAAAACTCACATTTAAATTTCATTATGAAATTAATTTAATAAACAAGTAACAAGACTGTAAACAAAATGTGTTAAAACATAACATTTTGAAAAAAAATTTGAGTTCTAAAAGCTAGTGTTAAAATAATTTTCAAGACAAATAAAAGGTTTTTACTGTCTTCGATTCCATCTATTGAACGCTTTTTACAGTCATCAAAAATATCAATAAATGTCAATTTTACTCTGATTCTGGTGTTAAGTATAATTTAATTTTACTCTGATTTTGCATTAAAAAAGCTAAAGCAAATTAGCTAAGACCTTAGAGTATATATAAATATAGAGAGAACATAACTTTAAAATTGTATTAAGAGAGACTTATAAAATCGTCTTTATCTGTCATATTCAATTTCTCCTTTCTCCATTTTGATTTGTTTTTATTTACTACCACAAATTTTTTTATTAAATTATAAACTAAAAACAATTCTAAATGCTAAAACATATTAAAAGTTTTCTTGATAGTTTTATAAAATGAATTTTTATAAAATGAATAAAAATAATTTATTGTCGTTTCACCGTCTGCGCTTATTATTGGTGGTGTCTGACCACAAATAAAAATGCTAAGCTTTAGATCACAATTTAATTTTATTTAAATAGTTCGGTCCTTTTTTGGGACCCTCTTCAGTAAAGTTTATATTAAAAGTTATTACTCTTAGTAATAAGTTTTAATATAAACTTTACTGAAGAGGGTCCCAAAAAAGGACCGAAATATTAAAATAAAAATTAATTGTGATCTAAAGTTTGGCATTTTTATTCGTGGTCAGACACCACCAATAATAAGCCCAGACGGTGAAACGATTTTATCGAATTTATCAGCTTCAATGTACATACAGAAGCATATACATTGAACAGGAAAAAACTTAATATAATCTATTGTGTTACTTCCAGTGATTATTTAACTAATGAATATTTTATAATGGACAATTTGTCCAATTGGTTAATATTTTCAAAGTGTATTATGAAAACTTGCTGTCAAACTTTTTTTATTATGGACAAATTAATTTTTAATTCATAAAATATCAAAAATTATATGTTTGATTATAATAAAATCCAAAATGCCATTTTTATTCGCCTATGTATTAAAGTGTTACTTTATTCCTGTGATTTGCGGCCTTAAAGTGTCATTTTTTAACCATATATTTTGTTATCATAGCAACGTCCAAAACAGTAAAAAACATTTGTTTTTGTATAAATTCTATAAAAAATAGAAATTTTTATCAAAGCAACCCTTCAATTCAAAATTTCATAATCCAATTAAAATAGTTGTTATCATTTGTTGTCATAGTTATACAATAACTTGGAGAAAATAACAAACATTTTGTCAAAGGTAACTTGTTCCACATATTTTTATTTCAAAATTTATGCAAATTTATAATTTTAATTTGGAATAAACATTTTTTTTTAAATATTTTGCTTGCGGCGAATAAAAAATAGTATATGATGCACGGACGTAAGCTTTTTTGGACTTAATGTGGGTGCAAATCTCGGCTAGTGCCTCGATTTGCAAACTCCACATGCGTCCAATATCTTCAGCTTTACGTCCTAGCATCATAATGTACTATTTTGATTCATTTCTTTTTATAAAGTCGCAGAGCATTTGATAAAGTGTGGCATAAAAATCTCATAGCTAAATTAAAATCTTATGGCATAGACCATCTTACTGTCTCATGGATTCATAGTTTTCTTACAGGTCGCCAATTTCATGTTAATTTAGATGGTATCACATCCAATATTTTCACAACCAATGCTGGGGTTCCCCAAGGCTCTGCACTCTCACCAACCTTGTTTCTTCTATACATTAATGACTTACTTAATTCCACAGTGCACCCAATCCATAGTTTTGCTGATGACAGCACATTGCATGCATCACATGCATCTCCTAAATTTCGATCTCATACTGCAGTTACCACTGATAGAGAGCTGCTAATTGATTCTATCAACAACGACCTGGCTCGTATAATGGAATGGGGTGATCGTAATCTTGTTTCATTTAATCCAACCAAAACAAAACTATGCCGTCTTTCACGAATAGAGCGACATAAAAATTTCTCCATTAAGATAAACCATGAGGAATTGCGTGAGGTTGAATCAGTTAGACTTCTTGGAGTGGATATTCAAAATAACCTGAAATGGAATAAACATGTGTTCAACCTCGCTAAATCTGCAATGCAAAAATTAGGATTCTTGAGTCGATGTAAAAAGTATTTCAATCCCGAGCAAATTTTGCTAATCTTCAAGTCATTTATTCGTCCATGTATGGAGTACTGCTGTCATGTTTGGGGAGGTGCTTGTCAGTCAACAATAAAATGTCTAGACTCTGTACAGAGAAAAGCAATACGGTTGATTGGTAATACCGAGCTAACGGATCAGCTTGATTCACTCCAGCACAGAAGAAATGTGGCTGAATTGTCAATCTACTATAAATATAACTTTAGCGAATTCTCCTCTAAGGAAATTCAAAACATCCTTCCATTGTGTGCGCAATTTAATCGGCGAACAAGAACTTCAGAGTTATCTCACCCATTTGCTGTCCAAATACCCCGTTGTAGAACTATGTCCTTCCAGAACGATTATTTTAATAGAGTGGTAAAATTATGGAACTCAATGCCCGGCTCCGTATTTCCCGATGAATATTCTCCTCAGATGTTTAAAGAAAATGTCCATCGTCATTTAAAAGAATCAGTATAGTTATTCCTATATCCTCATTCCTTCCATTTTCCCCATCTCCTTCCTTTATAGTTGACATGGTATCTTCGGATATTCAAAGAGTCTAAATAATGAATATTTCATATTTAGTGTGCTAAACATGTCTAACTAATTAATAAAAAAAAAAAAAAAAAAAAAAAGAGAGGGAGAAACTATTATTTTTTGTAGTAGGGTTTTTCTCTTATAAAATTTAAAAATGGATTCTAAAATGGACTGGACTGGAAATATGTGTTTTCACGTATTTTTGGACATTTATAGGGTGATTCTGATACTAGCTAATATATATCCGCCTACAAAAATATCATCAAATGTAAATTTAGCTCTGATTCTGCGTAAAAAGTTCTTAGGTAAACATTTTTTTTGGAAAATGAATGTGTTTAGGTTTAGTTGTGTAGGTTGTCATACAAACATTATTATAATTTGTTATTTGTTTTACTGCAAATAACTGAATATTTCCAAAAATTTTCGGGATTCAATTTAAATTAAATCCGTTTAAAAAATTAAACCATAATGGTTAGACTACAACAAAACATCGGGGTGTATTATTTAGAGCTTTTGTCCCAAACAATTATACAGGGTTTGAAATCACTTTTTCTAAAATTTTAAATTGTAGAAATTACGGTGTGTTCGTTTTTATATCCTACAAAAATATTATTAAATTTAAATTTTATTATGATGATTCTGGTCTTGACTAAGAAAAGTTAAAAAAGAAGTTCTCATAAAAACATTATTATAGAGCTTTATATTTAAATATATGTAATTATCGATCTTATTTAAATAAAATTAAAAACTGTGCCGTAAAGTGCCGATCATTAGACCCCTACAACAAGATCGCGTGTGTTATGTAACACCTTTGTCCCTAATAATATTTCCGGGTATGCCAATACTTCTTCTAATGATCAACTTTTATAGCTGTCAAAATTTTTGCATGTAGGACAGCAAACTGCATAGTTTTAATCGATTTGCAGATATAAATAAACAAAAATTTTCACCGTAACAAGTGGTTAAACGTTTGTTGAATCTTATTTTGAAATATTTAAATAACTTTAAATTATTTTTAATTCAAAAATAGTTTTATTAAAATTAGTTTTTAGTTTAATAAAACAAAAGTAAAACAATATAAATTCAGCATCTGTATACTGAAAAATCACATTGAAATTAATCTTATTCGATTAATTAATCAGGTGAATATTTTTATGGGGTGTGTGAAATAGATAAGCTCCTCGTGCTGCACCCTGGATTACGCAAATAGTCTATTTCAACTTGGTAGCCAAACATTTCATTTCGAACTCTTGGCTGTGATACAAAAAAAAAAAAAAAAAAAAAAAAAAATATGAACCAAAATCAAAATCACAATAACAACGGTACTTTTCAGCACCATAAGACAAAAAATATTGGACCTTCAGTCCGTATTTTGCAATTGAACATTGAAGGCATAAGCAAGTCAAAAACTGAACATTTACAAAGATTATTAAAAGATTACGACATCGACGTTATAATTCTGCAAGAAACGCATGCAGCAGATGAAGCGCAACTTACCTCTAGAGGAAACATTGTTGGTTACAAATTAATTAGTGCTATTTACCATCAATCATATGGATCTGCCACGTATGTTAAGTCAGAAATCCTGAACTGCACGCACGTACTTACACAGACGGACAACGATATACATCTTATTGTTGTTGATATATCGGACACGAAAATTGTAAACGTATACAAGCCTCCAAATACAGGATGGCCAGCTGCTACTCTACCATTATTTTATCATCCAGCAATATATGCTGGTGACTTCAATAGCCATCACACTCAGTGGTCCTACTCAAATAATAATACCAATGGCGTGCAACTGACCGACTGGGCGGATGATAACAACATGTTCCTGGTATATGATGCGAAAGACTTGAAAACCTTTAGATCTGCAAGATGGCGTCGTGATTACAATCCCGACCTCTGTTTTTCCACAAAAAACGAACAACGTAACCCTATTCCAATATCTAGGGCTGTCTTACAAGGTTTTCCACGCTCTCAACATCGTCCAGTAATTCTTGAGTTAGGAATCCAAATTCCACTCGTTAACTCTACTCCTCAACCCAGATGGAATTTTAACAAAGCTGATTGGGATAAATATAGGATGAAGTTGGATGCAGTGATTCGCTGGATCCAACCCATTCCTAAAAATTACGATAGATTTGTTGGAGCCATCATCTCAACTGCAAAGAAATGCATCCCAAGAGGCTTTCGTGAAGAATATATTCCTGGCTGGAGTAAAGAGAGCGATATATTATATGAGGAGTACCTTAGTAGTGGTGAGGCAGACGTGGCTGATGACTTAATATACTCACTGGACGCCGCGAGAAAACAAAAGTGGATTAAGGCTGTTGAAAACATTGATTTTTCCCATTCAAGCAGGGAAGCATGGAGTCTCCTTCGGAAACTGGGTGGCTCAAACTCAATTACTCGTGCTAACAATGAAATAAATCCAGAGGACATCGCAAATCACATAGTAAATATGTCTCGTGCTTCTATTAATCGCCTTCATAAGAGAACAATTAAACGGAAATTAAGAGAAATGAAGCGCAATTGCTCGTCTCCATCGAAGTATGCGAACTCTTTTAGTAGCGAAGAACTAGAATCAGCTCTGTCCCAAACAAAAAACGGAAAAGCAGCTGGCTACGATGGCATTTTTCCAGAATTTCTTAAGAATGCTGGAAAAAATGTAAAACAGTGGCTAACTAAATTTTTCTCGAATGTCCTAGAAACCGGCAACCTACCAAAACATTTTAAGACTACGAAAGTGATAGCGATACTTAAGCCAGGTAAACCATCCAATGAACCAGGAAGCTATCGCCCGATTGCCCTTTTGAGCACCTGCTATAAATTGCTAGAACGGCTCATATACAATCGTATCGCCCCGATATTGAATGACCAGATCCCAGTCGAACAAGGTGGTTTTCGTCCCAATCGCAGTTGCACTGACCAACTGCTCGCTCTAACATCCTATATCGAAGCTGGGTATCAAAAACAACTAAAAACAGGCGCAGTATTCATCGATCTTACTGCAGCATATGACACGGTCTGGCGAATTGGGATTATATATAAGCTGTTCAATGCAATACCTTGTAGCACCATCTCGCGTTTAATTAACAACATGCTGAGTAATCGTGTATTCAAAGTTCATCTAAATAATTTCTGCGGTAGGTCTAAAATGCTTAACAATGGTTTACCACAGGGTTCCGTCCTGGCGCCATTACTTTTTAATCTGTACATCCATGACATTCCTGACACAACATCAAAGAAATTTGGTTACGCTGATGATTGGACCCTGGCCACTCAAAACAAAGACATGGGTGTTTTGGAGGATTTGCTCTCAACTGACCTAGCGATAATGAATGACTATTTTCGAACGTGGAGTTTATTTCCCAATCTAAGTAAAACCGAGAGCTCCTGTTTCCACTTAAACAACAAACTAGCAAAACACGAACTATCAGTGTTATTTAACGGCACTGTCATTAAATACAATCAACAACCAAAGTACCTGGGTATTACTCTCGATAGAACTCTTTCTTTTAAACTCCACCTAGAAAATACGTCACAGAAACTTAAAACGAGAAACAATATATTGCACAAACTGGCAGGCTCTACATGGGGTGCTACTCCAGCTACCCTCCGAACAACTGCTCTAAGTCTGGTTTACTCAGTGGCTGAGTATGGCGCACCAGTCTGGTTGAATAGCACACATACTCAAAAAGTTGACTGCCAGCTGCATGCTACGATGCGTACTATAAGTGGTACTATCAGAGCCACCCCTTTACCTTGGCTCCCTGTGTTAAGCAATATCGCTCCACCTGCACTCAGACGCTCGCATGCTCTCATGCGTGAACATAAAAAGGTAACCAACAACACCACGTTACCCTTGCACGAATATTACGGTGACCACACTCGTTGTCGATTGAAGTCAAGAAAGCCTCCACATAAAACTGCCAGCAACCTGCTGGCAACTGATTTTAATATCTTGAATGCCTGGGACACCTCCTGGCAACATTACAACACAACTGGCCTTTCTATTACTAACCCGACTTCTACCCAACCTGGTTTCGATTTGCCACGTCATACCTGGACTACATTAAACCGAATAAGAACGAATCATGGACGTTGTGCTGATTCTTTCTACAAGTGGGGCATTTCAGAGTCCCCTGAGTGTGACTGCGGCGCTCCACAACAAACTATAAAACACATTGCAACTGTGTGTCCAATTTGTCGTTACAATGGCAACATCTCAGACATCCATTTGGCAACTCCCGATGTAGTAGCATGGATAGACTCGCTCGATGTAAACATCTAATGTTCAAATGTACTGCCCAATGTTCAAATATTTTACTTTTTAATTTACTTAAAAGACACGCAATCAAATCGATTGTAAGTTCATTTAATGTGTATCCATGTATTGTTTTAATGTATTTAATGTGTCACAAAAAAACCATACGCTAAATAATAGGTGAATATTAAAGCAATGATACTAAAACTACATCTGTTACTTACATTTTTTCTATAGTTTTAAGCCATGTCTAATATCGAAAATAAATCTGAAAGCGATAAACAAATTATAGTCGAATCTGGAACAAATAACAAACATGAGACTTATATTTTGGTTTTCCGTCATATGCTTAAGCAATTCGTGTATACTCCTCAAAAAGTTTTGTTGTAATATGCGAAGTTCATCGAACTTACATCACTAGATAAATCTTTGTTCCAAATTATATATCTTCTGGATTATTGGTTATGTTGTGTTTATAAACGCAGAAAAATTGGAAATAATTCTCGTTGAAGTTGGTATATACAAATAAATCGATGACAAATATTTAAATTGCTTATATTAAAATGAAATAATTACCTATTATTAATTTTACTATTTATTTCATTATAATCCAAGCTCATACAATTTATTATTTACTACAAAAAATCGTGATATCGGCTACAAAAAACATCAAAAATGTAAATTTTAGTTCGTGGAAAAGGTACAGTTTAAATATTAATAGCCAAAACTATCTACTCACTACAAAAATAAGTGATATCCTGTGGTAAGCAGACACAAGCGTAAAAAAGCATTTTCAAATAATTAGGTATTCTACATAATTCGAAAAACTTACTTTGTCACTCGGATTAGAAATTAGAATAAAACAACTTCAACTATCAGGTCCTGATTGAGATAATCGGATCAGGCCCTAGTTGGGATATCCGGACCAGACACAGATATGTATTTATATATTATATACATAAATTAATTAAAATACAATAAATAATACTTAATCACTATTATAATAGTCTTTCAGCCGAGAAGCAATTAGACCGGGAGGCAGCGTTGCAAATGAAAAAGTCATTTGATGCCGATTGATTTTTGTTTATTTTAATTAATTAACTCCAGCTGATGATAAATCTGGCGTTTAGCTCATAAAGTAGTGGGGGGTGTGGTTGTGGGAGACTTTTAAACTGGTAAAAAAAACAAATTCCAAAAGTAATTTGATGCCGCTTCAAAATTTGTATGATGCATGTTTACACCATAACAATTGAAAAAAAGGTGATCAGCTGATTGGCGGATGGGGGGTTACAGGTCACTTCCTCGTATACATCAGTATAAAAATGCAATATAGTCAAGACCTTTCTGCATAGGATTTTGATGAAACTTTGACAAATGATCCAGGTTCACTTGAAAATGGAAAATCTGAATTCATTTTAAGCAAATCTCTGACGGCTGACTCTTATTTTCTACATCACAAATAATTAATCTATCTATAAAAATTAAATTCAATCGGCATCGAATCACTAACCAAAATGCAACGCTGCCTCCCGGTCTATATAATGTTTTGGACTTTTATACGAAATATATAATTACACCGGAAAACTGAATCTATGACAAACAAATAATTACACTTGCAAATCTCTTATCACCGAATCACAGAATAATTAAATGAATGTAGAATAATTATAGAAACTATTAATTAGCTAACAGAAAAATAATCCAGCAATATAAATTATTTTTTTATCACAAAAATTATATAAATCAAAATTCAAAAAGGCTTACATTAATTTATTTCCTGAATGTTGTCTTCTTCATGTTTTATTTTACGTCTTCGTTTATCTTCTGTGATAACTCCCTTTATTAACGATTCCCCAGACATTTGATTAAAAATAGTATGTATTGCAGTTTTCTTAAGACAAATCCTTAATGGTGAACTTCGATACAAACAATTTTCCTCAAAATGCTGCGAACAAATTACATCATGTTTCTGCGGTTTCCAATGTTAAAAATTTAGTGCTTTTAACTATGCATTTAAATATTTTGTATTGGTTGGAAATCGGTAACATGTTTTTTTATTTCTATTATGCTTATCGTAACGATTTGAGTTCACACAATTACATATACAACATTTCATAACTATTATTATTCAATTAAATTTGCAAAATTTTAATGTTTTCAAATTGTAAATAACAACTTTATTTAAAATAATTTTATAAATTATTTTTTTAATTTACTGAACACTTATCATTTTGATTTAATTTTATATACTAATTGACTCCGATCAAAACAATTTGATCGCTTATATACACAATATTAGGCTTTCTGTTTCCATCTCCAGTAATAATAAGATATTCCCCTTTTTTACAAATTAAAAAAATCATTTATGCAAAACATGTTTATTAATTGAAATTGAGTTCAATTGTACAGTAGTACAAATAAACGTCCACGTTTATTACTACTGAAGAATATTAATAAATTATTACCGAATTTTTTTTTGAAATGAATGCTATTATTTTAAACAAAAATCGAAAATAGTCCGTCGTTACAAAGCGATAGCTAAAACATACATGAAACGATTTTAACTATATATATCTAAAATAGTAATACTCTAGTGAATTTTAACCAAATAAAATTTCAGCTAGGGGTCAAATACGAAAAACCAAATCAATGCCTGATATATTCAAATAAGGTTAACCTAAAAGGGTATTGTAAATCAGGCCCGGAACAGGACCACATCAGATTGCTCTAATAAGGGTTGCTCTTTCTTGACTGGCCAGGACCTGATCACACCCTGACTATATTCAGACTTTCCCTAACTAATTTCTGCTCTGGTAGGTAGGTATTAAAACAAAAGGTTTTAGGTGCAAAAAAAGTGCAAAATAATAAATTTGATTTATTTATATTCGATGTGGAATGCGATATTTATACGATTGACTGAATCGAGACAAGTGCGGAAACATCACAAATTCTCAAGACTAACAGATTATAACTTTAAGGAACATGATCTTCAAATAACATGTTCTTAATCCACAAACTAGAGTCTGCAGTATAAAAAACTTTCATTTTCATTTGTATATATTTCTTATTAAATAAAAGTTTTAGCTCTCGCTGAGGTTTTGTGATTGTTGTGCAATAAGCTCTCGATTCAGTCAATCGTATAAATATCGCATCGCATTCCACATATTCATTCGAATATAAATAAATCAATTTACTTCGGTCTGAAAGACCTAAGTATTACATTCACGAGACAAAACTGAAATTCCTACTCCCACTTTTTGGGCATTTCTCGACGTTTTAGGTCATAACGATTCCAAAACAGCATAAAAAATTAATCAAAAAATCCTAAAGTGTGACAAAACAAGGAAAAATACATATTTTTTGCTGTGATAATGAGTAGTAGTAACAATGAATGTGGAGAAATCATGATGGTCGGCATTGGTATGTGAGACCAAAAACTAGATTATTGAATTATTAGTTTGTCAAAAAAAATGTTGTCAAGTGTGTCAAAAGAATGATTTTCATTTACTTTTATTCCCCAATTTTTTGAAAAAAAATAAAATTAATTATTTGTTTGACATGAAATGTCAACATGGAAATTTTTGAATTTGTTATAATTTTTGGAATATTTTTGGAATTTTGAAAAAAGTTTTTATTTTTAATTTTGTCATAATTTTTTTCCATAATTTTGTAAGAATTTTCGGAATATTTTTAGAATTTTGAAAAAGTTTAAATTTTTGTTATTATAATTTCTGGAATATTTTTAGAATTTTGGAAAAAGTTTCAATTTTTGACTTTGTAAGAATTTTTGGACTGTTTTTGAATTTTGAAAAAGTTTAAATTTTTGATTTCATTATAACTTGTAACGTCCGCTATATTCGCCTAAACAACAATAAAACCAATTCATCTTTTTTTCAGCAGGGACCCTCTTTTTTAACAGGGACAATATTTTGGGGAATTTTGAAAGAAATTTTTGATTTTGTAATATTTTCTTGTTTGCTGATTGCAGGCGCGCACACAAGGGGGGTTTTTCGGGTCCGGACCCCCCCCCCCCCCTTTAACCGATAATCTTTCAGTATTGTTTTTTAAATTTAGACATTATTTAGTGTTAACCATAAGAAATTATAGATTAACATCTCTGAATATCGTAAAATACGATGCTAACCAGGGATCTAATGTTACTCACTATTGATCAATTCACTTTGAGGATTTTACGAGATTTTATGAGGAACGCTATTTTTAAAGTTTTGTGGATTACAATTATCAAGGAAGACCAACGTCAGTAAGGCATTCCAGAGATGCTAAATTCTGTTAAAAAAATTTCTTTGAAAAGCTACATCTTGTCACTCGAACCTTAAAAAGATGGGCTGCTATTGATACTCTGTTCAGGTAAAATTGATTTGATCTAGGCAGACACGCGCGTTTATCCATAGTGTATTTGTGTACCTTCAAATCAGCAACATACAACAAATCAAGCTCATTAGTAAGATTTGAATTGCTGAGCAGCAATGAAAGTCTCACCAAGGTTTTCAACCGACTGTTCCAGATATGTGTGACAAAGAAAGTAAATTTCCCGCCGCTCTTCCTTTACAAAAACCGCATTGTCTTTCATTAAGTAACGACTTAAGAAGCTCATAATATTAAATTAATGAACATTTGTTGAATTTATGTTAGCAACTTTTTTGAAATTGGCTGTATACTGGCCATTTTTTAAAGAGCATTTATTTTAAATTTTATTGCTTCTTCACATTTACCAGAATCCTTAAGATCAGCCTTCAGAACCATATATCGGAATAAACCTGCGCATACCCACGTGTATTATTTCTGAAAAATTAGAAGCAGAAATGTTTGAATTAAACATATAACTCTAAGCCCCTGCCAATCTGCAACCCAAATAAGTCTAGGATTAGATTGAAACTGTTTGGGAACTTGTAAATTTAAATGAGTGGAAATCAAATTATGTTCTGAACCACCTAAAGGTTCTGATACTTTAAATTGTACAAACGAAAGATCATTTATCAAAAACAAATAAAGCAATTTACTAATTTGACTATGACTGTCACGAGCTCTGGTAGGCTGTTTGGCCGTTATATTCGAGTGAAAATAAATATAAAAATAAAATAATAATATAGTATAAATTTTGTTTGACTAAAATGTTTTAGTATCAATAAATTTGTTTCCATCTTGATAATGAAACCCCAACAAAAATATTTGTTTTCCAGCCAAATTGGCCCTTAGAAACAAACAAATATTATTTAATATTTGGTTCCATAACAAAAATCCCTTAACGATTTAAGTCCTAATATCTATACAACCCAATATTATATTAAACCAGATAATCGAAAACGAAAAAAACAGAAATTGACAGAGCGAAAGCGCGAGAAAAATCACATTGTTTGCGGAACGCTTTGCTGTGATCCCGACTATTTCAGAGCCTCCTAAAGAAAAACCAAGAATCCAGTCTTCAGGCGTTAGTATGAAAGATTTTTATTTCAAACCCAAAATTGTCAAAAAAAATCTTAAGGGGGCTAACTACCAGCAAAGTCTCCGGTCTGAACAACATTTTCAAAGGAACTTGCACCTTCTCTTACTAAAATTTTCTACAAATCCTATAGATCTGATATTTCTCTTTCGTGCTAGAAGTTAGCCAATTCATTCCCAAAAGGAAACAAAATATGATATTTCAAATTAAAGACCGCAATACCCTTGCTCTCAGTTCTATCTAAAATATATGAGCATTATATTAATACACACCAGTAATGCCAGATCGGGTGATTTTTTTCCGTTTATGGGATATTTCATTTAAAACAGGAAAGCGGACAAAAACTTGGCAAGTGCGGGCTTTTTCACAATTAATTGTAGAAGCTTTTTAAATTTTAAACTTGTTCAAAATGATCGCAACAACTATTTTTTTACTATCCTTCCAGAAAGATGTTGATTACTCAATAATTTTGTTTAAATGAATCTGCCATTCATCGCCTTTATAGTATACAGTAAAATCGATGAAATTTCAGCCTTCTAATGTTGATGTTCTGATATTTCTTACGAAAATAGAAACAAAAGTTTCGAAAATCCCACAAGCAATAACATATTTCTGAGTTTCAGGAATATTTTCACACTACGAAACGAAAAATAAAATCGCCTACAATAAGGAACTACAAGATCCTTTCTATGCATCGATGCATTTTGAACATATTAAAAAATATTGTTATAGTGGTGGATTTTGAAGTTTTTTCCATATAAACAATTGGACTTTTATATATATGTATATTTTTTTTAATTGTAAGCTAGATGGGAAGTTTTTCCTTAAAGAAACTGTAAAATCGGCAACGGGAAATTTATTTTTTAAAGTCTAGCATCACTGATGCACACATTTAAACATTTGGAAGACAAATCTGACAGCCAATACGTTTTTTGAAACAAAAGATCAACAACCGATCGAAACACCCAGATTTACATCGTACAAATGAAATGCTTAGTCCGAATCAACAGTCCCGGGGGTGTACAATCCACAAAGGTTTAAAAATCGTTCATCAACACCTCAACAGGTATGTTGTTGTAGGACCTACGTCTTAAAAGGTATCTATGTGTGTTGTTGTAATTCCTACACAGCGCTTTTTATTAAAAAAAAAATTTGTTGGACTCCCCCCCTAAAACTTTTTCTGTGTGCGCCCCTGGCTGATTGTATCATCTTTTCAATAAATTGTGTTAATTTACGATCTGTTTTAACTTTTCGGCAACGTATTGAAGTTTTGCCAAATTTTTGTCACACCAACGACGAAATATTTTAGGTTGTCGTTTACAACATTCATATATATAGTAACGTCTCTCCGAGCTAAATTTGTTTGTTGATGCAATTTACTTGCACTTCTTAATGACTTGTACAATTTACTGTAAACTGGAAAACTATTTAACTTGTTACCGGTGATCTTCAACAACGTTGAGATAAATTAAAAAAGAGTGGTTGTCCTCTACTGAGCCTAGGGGTAAACCAGCGTTAATTAATTTAGTTTTAGGAAATTAATTTAGATTTTCCAATATATGTACATGATTTAGAAATTGACATTTTTAAAACTTTCCTTAGTCACCATAAACAGCTATTAGTAAGATTCAGCCCAACGTAAAAGTATATTAGCAAAAGCTTTTGTTTTATGTTTTGATATATGCGGAATATGACCGACTTTTATTTGTAACATAAAATATTGGTATATATCATATTTTATTATAATATGATAATCTTTATTGTTTAGTTATTCATTCATGAAAAAATTGTTTTGATCAAATTACTGTCACATTTTTCTACCTGCCCTATAATTAGCCTAACCTTATTCTCAAATCTTTTTCCGGATTTAACCATTTATTCAAACTCAACTATTATTTATACTAAGTTTACACCAGGATCTAATAGATACATACTATACTTATTAGGTCGACTATGGTCGATGTAAACAGTTATCAAAAAAGTACGTACCAAATATTTGGTAGGATGATTTGCTACGTATCAAATTAGGTACGTAGCAAATAGATATTATTTTTACGGTGTGAACACTAAAATTTGATATGACATTTAAAATAAAAACAAATCAACTTATTTTATAAATATATATTTATGTTTGATGTGATTTTTTTGCTGAAATTAAAAGTAAAATAAATTTTAGCATTAATATAATAAATGTTTTCAGTTTTTTATAAAAAATATATATGGAAATTATTTTTTCCTAACCAAAAAATTAACAATGAAAAGGACGCGCTAAAAATTAATATGTCATACCTAATTAATAAGAGTTTACATCACCGTATCAAATTTATAAAGTATGATGGTGAAAATGGCTAGCAAATTTGATACGTAGCAAATTAGATACTGGTGTAAACTTAGTATTAATTTATCACTGGTTGTTAACACTATGTAGT
The DNA here is from genome assembly GCA_963693315.1 of Diogma glabrata. Lineage (NCBI taxonomy): Eukaryota > Metazoa > Arthropoda > Insecta > Diptera > Cylindrotomidae > Diogma > Diogma glabrata. The sequence continues at coordinate 191,526,845 of OY856188.1, read as the reverse complement.
CCGATTTAAACTGTTAATACAACCGCATTCTGATTTGAAATGTTTTTTGTTCTGCAAAAGGCACTACTTGAGTCCCATACATCACCAGCGGTCTAATCAATGTCTTTTATAACTTGAGTTGGGTGTTAGTTGACACATACCGTGATCAAAGGAGAGATTTAATGATTAAAAACTTTGATTCCCTGCAGCGATTCGAGTTTTTATATCTGTGAGTATGCTGTTGTTTGAGTCAAGCATTGATCCCAAATATTTAAAAGATTTAACTCGTTTATCGCCACACATCAAATATTTTTTCTCAACCTCTTTTGAAACATTCAAATGTTTGGTTTTTTCATAATTAATTTGCAAACCAATTTGTATAGCACCACTCTCAAGCGACTTGATAGTCTCACTCATTACAGCTTTACTTCGGCCGAGGATGACAACATCATCAGCGTAGGCGACTTCTGTACTATACATATTGACAAAATATTGTTAGACGGTAGTTTCTCTTGACGGCACACATATTCCAAGGCTTAGAGTATAGGAGAGATAGCATCGTCTTAAACCGAAAACCTGATTTTGAAAAATTTTGATATTTTTATAACTCTGTTTAATATCCTAATCAACAAATTATGTATTTCTTTACAATACAAGACCCACAGTTACAAGATTATGGGTGAAATAAAATAAAATTTAGCGATTTTATAAAGGTGCTCTCTCGGCATGAATTTGCGTTTTGTTAATTTTTTATAAAATGTGTTGTGTAATAAGAATTACAATATGAGTCACAACAACACAAAGAAACCTTTTAAGATTTATAGTATAAACGTAACTTTATAAATGTAATTTAAATGACTTTAATGCGGAGTTTTTCAGGAAAAATTTAAAAAACAAACTATTTAAAACAATACTTTTGACGATTCAGTTTATTTAATTCAATTTGAACATGTGTTTACTCTTCGACGGTATAAAAACAACACAACGCTATTATTAAGTATTAACATTGGCCACTCTTAAAAATAGTATTTTTACTCTAATGCATTCCGTCTCTTTCTTACTTTACATTAAACAATTATGAACAAATAATATAAGAGATGGCGCGAAACTCAAAAGAAAGATATAATTTCATTTATGTGTTTTTTTGTTCTGACTAAAAACTGTCCTCAGTCGTCAGATTCGACATCACTCGCTTCGTAGATAACTTCGTCTTCTTCTGGTTGAACCACCAATCTCATATTGTCGAGTGGTACCACACCGGTGAATCTTCGTTTATCTTCTTTCTCACCTTCTTTTTCAATTCTGTACCGGTCCCCTTGTAGTACAGCGGTAATAATATACGGACCTCTATAACAGCGCAATAGTTTCCTACTATCTTCTGTCTATGGGGGTTCTCGGCAGACAACAACTCTATCCCCTGTTTTCTTTTTTCTGTTAATCTTTTTTTCTATTTATTCTGATTTTCACGAATTCTTTCCAATGCTAAACCTCGTAGATTGTCCCTTTCCATTTCATTGAAAGTTTCTTCCTTCATATTTGACAACACAAGTCGCAATTTATCGTCGCCTATAGTTCTTAATTCGATTCCAAATAAAAGTTTATGCGGTGACAACTTTGTTATACAGTTCGGTGTACTGTTGAGAGTCCATTGAATAGTAGTTAAATGGGTATCCCATTTAGTTTCATCCTTATCTGACATTGTTTGTAGAACATGCAGGGTAATTTTGTTGTAACGCTCAACTTGCCCGTTACCTCGTGGTGTTGTAATGGCATTTAATACGTGAATAGAATTGTGATCATTTAGAAAAGCTCTGAACGCATTCGATGTGAATAACGAACCACGATCCGTTATGATTAGATGGGGCATTCCAAAATTCCAAAAGCCGTATCTCGGACCGCTTTAACGTGCACATACTTTGTAAAGGCATCGACGACAACCAAAATGTACGAATTTCTTTTGGTACTTTTCACCAAGGGACCTAAATGGTCTAAATGCCAAGTATGATAAAGAGTGGGCATCTTATCGATCGGATGTAAATTTATTTTATTTTTGTCACTATTTCCCTTATTATACAAACACTCATAACACAGAAACATAAATGTTCTGTTAAATCACGGATGTCCTATGACCTATATCATCATGACAGGTTCTAATCACTCTGTTCCTAGTTTTATTTAAAGTCATCGTCGATCCTTTTATATAAAATATTTTCGTCTATCACAAATCCTCTAATTTTAGTTCTCGTTTGTTTTTCTTTAATTCAGTGAAATCAGTCATTCAATTGTAATGTTTCAAACCATTTTCTATGTATTGATCAATTTGAAAATTGTAAACATTTAACGCTGCTACCTATAACTCTCGGGGAGGGTTAAAAGAAGATCTACTTAGGGCATCCAAATGTGCCATGTGTTTACCTTTTCTATGTTGAACATCAAAGTCAAATTCCATTAGTCGAAGAACCCACCTAACAATTCGAGGCACTAAATCTCGTTTGGAAATAATAGTTTTTAGCGAAGAACAATCCGTTACAACGGTTATATGTTTTCTCAACACAAAGGGGTGAAACCTTTCCAAAGAGTCAACGATGACGAGAGCTTCGAGCTCATAACTATGCTACCTTTTTTCTAATTCTGTTGTCTGCCGGCTATAATATCCAACCAGACGTAGTCGTCTATCGTCTTCCATTTGCATCAAGAGCACGGCCAGACTAACACTGGAAGTATCGTGGATTTTGTGAGATTTAAAGTTATCAAATAAAGCTAAACGTTTCGTTGACATAAAATGGTTTTCAATTTATCGAATGCCAATTCCTGTTCTTCCTTCCACTCAAAATGAACATCCTTTATAGTTAACTTAGCTAGAAGTTCTGCTATTACTGAGAATTTCTCAACAAATTTTCTAAAGTACGATGTTAAACCTATGAAACGTCTAATTTTATGAACATTCTTAGGCGTTTCAAATTTCTCGACACACATAATTTTTTCTTTCCCAGGACGTATACCCTTTGTCGTGATTTCGTGTCCTAAGAATTGAACCTTTTCTACTAAAAATTTATATTCCTTTAATTTTAAAGTTAGACCGTCCCGACTGGAAATTAGTTCAGGGAACCCGGATTATGATCAGATCCGGATCAGATTTTCCGTAATACGGCCATCTGATCAGTTCCTGATCAGCGTACAGTACCGTTTCCCTTGATCCGGTTATCTGATCAGTTCCTGATCAGCGTACAGTACCGTTTCCCTTGATCCGGCTATCTGATCAGTTACTGATCAGCGTGCAGTACTTTATCCGTTGATCCGGCTATCTGATCAGTTACTGATCAGCGTGCAGTACTTTATCCGTTGATCCAGTCATACGATCAGTTTCTGATCGAAAAAACTTATCTTATCCGATGTCCTGAACTGGATAATAATACAAAATTTAGTTTTTTACCTGATCCATTCTGTATATAATATATTGCTCATTAAACAATAAATTCGTTATTAATGGTATAACTGAATTATTATTTTGATTATATTATCGACGTCATAATAGTACATTTACCCGAGCAGAAATTAGTTAGGGAAAACCTGAATACAGTCAGGTCGTGATCAGGGCCTGGTCAGTCCTACAAGGGCAATCTCTATTAGAGCAAGCTGATGTGGGCCTGATTTAGAATACCCTTTTAGGGTTTACCTTATTTGAATACATCCGGCCCGGATCAGGTTTCTCGTATTTGACCCCTAGCTGAAATTTCAATTGGTTAAAATTCACTAGAGTATTATCCATTTTAGAAATATATTGGTGGAGTCAAATTAGCATTTTATATTGATGTAAGAGCAAAGTTGAATTTTTTTTTTGTTTTATGTTAAGGACATAAAAGTTAGTAGGCATGTAATTATTTAGCAAATTTGGATGTCCGGAAGTGCCTCAAAAATGGCAAAAAATGGTTTTTTGGTGTTTTTTGAGTAGGTCGCTTCACTATTTTTGAAATATTTCGGGCTCTAATGATCATAAAAAAAAAACAAAAAATGCAAAATGTTTGTGATTAAATTTCAAATCCATCTAGGAGGGTTAGATACATTAAAAATGTAACCTAACCTCAAAAAACCGAATCGCGTGACTTTTTTTTTTTTTTTTACTAAATTTATGATAAGGGGCGGAAAAATCGTCGAATTTTCATGAAAATTTCAGGAAACATGTATTTTAATAGTCTCAATATGGGATTTAATTTTTATGAACAAATTTTAATTTTTTCGGCCACAATTGACATTTTTCGTTAAATTTGGCAAATGGTGCCATTTTATGAGAAGTCATCCAAAATAAAATTTTTTTTTTTTAATCTGTACTTTTTTTTATCTACCTTAATTTAAGTATAATTAAAATTATGTTGCCTTAATTTAAATGTCCAATTTTGGGCATGAAAAAAAAACATTAATTTTGGCATTTTTTTGACATTTTACCATATATTCGGAATTATTTATGCTATTATCATGTATTTTGCATAAAAGTGAAATATGCAATTCAAATTAATAAAAAATAATTTTTAAAATTATACATAACCTACAAATCTTTTTTTTCTTGCAATGTCCTAAATTGCTTTTGGTAAATAATTAAAATTAAACTAACAAAATATACGACATAATAATAAAAAATAGCAGTTGAAGTAGTATATAAGTAATAGTTTAAGCAAAAATTGTAATAATAATTTAAACTGAGGATGGCGTAAGTCGAAATCGATATTCAATAAAATAAAAAATCAAATTCAAATTGTTACTATAAGAAAGTTTATATTATTATTAATAAACTAAAAATTTTAAAAATAAACAGCAAAAAGTATATTTTTAAATATTGTATTTTAATTCAAAAGTGACAAAAGCACACAAACAGTGAATAATATGGAAAACCATAATAACGCATAAAGAATTTTCAATTGAAAACATAATTGGCGTAAAATTATTTATGCTGTGTATTTTATATGTTTGAAAAATGTTTGAAAAAAATTGAATATTACATTTTTTCAAAATCTCATATCAAATATTTACAATAATTGTAATAACATTTTAATTATTTACCAAAAGCAATTTAGGGCATTGCAAGAAAAAAAAGTTTTGTAGGTTATGTATAATTTTAAAAAATATTTTTTATTAATTTGAATTGCATATTTCACTTTTATGCAAAATACATGATAATAGCATAAATAACACCGTATATATGGTAAAATGTCAAAAAAATGCAAAAATTAATGTTTTTTTTCATGCCCAAAAATAGGCATTTAAATTAAGGCAACATAATTTTGATTATACTTAGGTTAAAGTAGATAAAAAAAGTACAGATTAAAAAAAAAAATTTTATTTTGGATGACTTCTCATAAAATGGCACCATTTGCCAAATTTATCGAAAAATGCCAATTGTAGCCGAAAAAATTAAAATTTTTTCATAAAAATTAAATTCCATATTGAGACTATTAAAATACATGTTTCCTGAAATTTTCATGAAAATTCGACGATTTTTCCGCCCCTTATCATAAATTTAGTAAAAAAAATAAAAAAGTCACGCGATTCGGTTTTTTGAGGTTAGGTTACATTTTTAATGTATCTAACCCTCCTAGATGGATTTGAAATTTAATCACAAACATTTTGCATTTTTTGTTTTTTTTTTTATGATCATTAGAGCCCGAAATATTTCAAAAATAGTGAAGCGACCTACTCAAAAAACACCAAAAAACCATTTTTTGCCATTTTTGAGGCACTTCCGGACCTCCAAATTTGCTAAATAATTACATGCCTATAACTTTTATGTCCTTAACATAAAACAAAAAAAAAATTCAACTTTGCTCTTACATCAAATATATCACTTTTTTTTACTAATTTGACTCCACTATATAGTTAAAATCGTTTCATGTATGTTTTAGTTATAGCTTCTCGGCTGAAAGACTATAATAATAGTCATTAAGGTGGTATATGTATGTTTTAATTTTTTCCATTGTAATTTTTTTATTTTAATTTGATTAATTTATGTATATAGTATATAAATATATATCAGGGTCTGGTCCGGATATCCCAATCAGGGCCTGATCCGATTATCCCAATCAGGGTCTGATCCGGTAATCCCAATCAGGACCTGATAGAGCAAAAGCGTTACACTCATGATCAGGGCCCAATCAGGCTGTCCTACCAATGCCTGATCCAGGTAAGGGCAAACCTGGTCAGGGCCTTACTTGAGCCCTGACAAATTTCTGCTCGGGTACTTAACTTAAAATTTTTTTGTGCAAAAAATTTTCTCATTCTTTACGAATTTTTAATAACTTTTTAAAAAGTTAATTATAATATACTTAACTGTAATAATTAACTGTAGACTGAATCTATTTAATTGTTTAATATTTTGTACTTATAAGTACAAATTTATTGTAGAATCGAAAACAGCATTGTCAAACTTACAGTTGTGATGGATCTTGCTTATTAACCTTAAAGCATATAATTTAAATTTTTATCTTGCATCTCCTCTTTACTCAAGAATTTCCAAATGTTTTTTGTTAGCAGTAATTGGTGAAATACTTATTATGTTGATCAAAAATTATTCTATTTGAAATATGACAAGTGATCTAAAGCAAGTATGGGTGAAGTTAGTTTTCGAATCTAAACTTGGATCCATACCTTTATAAGAGCCTATGTGACAAAGAGTTTTATGATACCATTGGAAAAATCATCAATAATGCCAAAACTTGGACTAAATAAAATAAAAATAAGAAATAATTAACAAACTTACTGCATAAATTTATAAGCATTTGAAGTGTACTTGAAATTATGAACAAAATTAAGGAAAAATGGTAATATTTTTTTCATTTATTTAATGTCAAATTAATATTTAAGAACAAAATTAATTCTAAACCTTTGAACGGATCTGGTATGGATCTCTTGACCAGACCGGACATGAAACTGTTGAAAGGATCCGGCATGGATCTTTAATATAGATCCGGAATAGATCTTTGAAATGGATCCGGAATGGATCTTTGAAATGGATCCGGAATGGATCTTTGAAATGTATCCGGCATGGATCATTTAAACGGATCCTGTACGGATCCTATATGGCGTGACGATTTTTCATCATGTCCGGATCAGGAGGCCTGATTCATCCCTGATCAGTCTTCAGGCAATCCTGATCCGGATCGGACCCTATACTGATCTAATTTCTAGTCGGGGTATTCTCTATAAGTTTAAACAAAAATCTATTAAGAATTAATCATTAACCGTTTTACTAAGTAAAATAAAAGCTGCGTTTTTTTCATTTGGGTCAGGGTCAAGGTTTGAAAAAAACGATGTGGGTCACGTAAAGAAAAAAAATATTATATTTTAAATTATTAGTAACACTGAGCTGAGAAGAAAAAAAATTGTGAACTTGTAGCGCCCGCCATTTTGAAATTAAAACTCAATATAAAAAAATTCAAAAAATATTTAACGTCTCTTGAAAAATAAAACTTCATATAAAAAATTTTAAAAAATTTAAACATAATCACTAATCCATTTTTATACATATGGCAATGTTCATTGATTATTGCAAATGGCGTGAAATAAAATGAAACAAAATAATTGATAATTAATAAAAAATTGTAAACATCTATACTTTAAAAAATATGGATTTTATATCGTAGGTATTGCTTTAAAATTAATTTTAAGCAAATTTATTGAAATCGTGTAGAAAACAAATCATATTAAAATTGATTTTTAAAAAAAATTTAACAAAGTATCTTTGACAGTTTTTTTATTTTGAATAAATTTTCTTTGACATTTATAAGTTTTAAAATGACCATACGGACCTTAAAAAATCAAAACCTACGTTTCGCCATCTCTTGCAATTTTATGTAACCAAAATATTTTAGATCATTGATCTAGACCCAGATAAATATCTGGGTTATGTTGTTGTTGTTTTTACATGTAAAAAATAGATTTGATCTAGACCTTGACCCTGACTCAAATGAAAAAAACGCTGCTACTATCATCTAAATCAACAATAATATAATAATTCATTTCTTTAGCTATCCGATGCATTAGTCGTTGGAAAACACTTGGAGCGTTGGCTTGCCCAAATGGTATCCTCAAAAATTCAAATTGGCCATCCGGGGTAACAAACGATGTACACTTTCTACATTCTTTGTGAACAGGTATTTGGTAATACCCGGATGCCAAATCTAAAACACAAAAATACTTATGACTTATGAGTTTCTGAAGACAATCCTCGATGTTTGGTAATGGATGGGAACCTATTTTTTATGGTCTTTAAATTTAAACATCTTTAATCTATTACCATTCTATCCTCGTCGTCCTTTTTCTTTACTAACAAGGCTGGCAAATTATATTCTGAATCTGATGGACCTATCATTCGTAAATCTAATAATTCATTGGTTATTTTTCTTAACCGTTCACGCTGACTTAGAGAAGACTGATACGGTGGATGTGATATTGACTCGGTATCCTTCAAATTTATTTTTAAAGAGCATTTATTATTTAATCCGACCTTGTTGATATTGTTGGCAAAACAATCCTTAAATTCAAGTAATAAATCCTTAACATCTCTATAATCATTATCCATTAAATGAATGTTAATATTAAATTCTTTGCAGTTCTCAAAACTATAACCAGCTGTATCGAAATTTGAATTACCCTTGAAATTACAAATATCTGAATTTTTTTCTAATTTTATGCTTGCTACTTTCAAATTTTCAATATATTCGTCAATCGATTAATCACTTACATCAAAAATATAATTAACACTGTTTGCCGTTGGCACTTGGCGTAAGTTTTCAAATAACATAATGTCAATCTCTTGTTACTTTACGCAAATAACTTATTCAATAAGTTTAATAAAAAATTAAAAAAACCCAAGTTTTTTTAATAATTTTACTGTTACTCTGTATATATTTCAGCTTATTAGGCCATCTTCTGGGGTAATGACTTAATAGTTACAATAAAAATCCTTTATATACAATTTTTTACAAAACAATACAATACTTGAAAAGTGACAAAGAGAGAGAAAACAATAACAAAGAACATAATGAAATACTTAAATTAACAGTTATGAAAAAATCTAATATTAAGAAAGAGACAAATATTTTAAGCAATAAAACTATTGTAAAACTAAAATTAAAATTTAAACAAAAGCGTTGAATCCCTCGGTCCATCCTCCAGAAAGAAAATATTTATGTTTTATGATCCGCAATTTCAACTAATTGAAGGAGTCTATAAAAAGTAATAAATTTCAAATGCAGTATCTTGTTCAAAATAAAAGGATAATTTAAAGAAAAAAGTTAAAGAAAAAATATTTAGAATTTATGAAAGAAAAATTGACGTAGTAGGAGGAAACCAATTATAAAACAAGAATAAGATTACAAGATCAACCAAAATTAAAACTATTGTTTAATGATTATATTGATATTGTAGGAATTACCGAACATTATGATTTATAAATAAATCATAATGTTCGGTAATTCCTACAATATCAATATAATTTTAAAACAATAGTTTTAATTTTGGTTGATCTTGTGGTTGATCTTGCGTCTCCAAACACAAATGACAAAACCATCACCACAAATACCATTATTATTAATATCATTACTAACCTGTTGAGGTCCCGACGGCACTTGGTACAAAATATTTGGTGAATCTTACTGCATGTGACTTTGTCTTGTCGCATAACATTGTTGTGCTGGATAACAAACTTGTACATAAGAAATATTTTGATGTTGACCATAAATTGATTGTTGATGATTGTGAGTGAAAACATGTTTATTCATGTTTTCATAATTATTCATTGGTGGCGGCCTATAGTGTGATGAACCAGGCGATGGCGGAATGCTGCTATATTCACATCTGGATGATGCTTTAGACATTACTGTTTTACAATGTGAAACAAACAAAACAACTTCGATGGCTCCTTTTTGTTGTTATGCAATTTGTTTTGAAAACACATGTATGCGTTGTTTTAATATATGTATCCCACTTCTGAAATATAAACGTAACTTTATGAATGTAATTTAAACGACTTTAATGCGGAGTTTTGATCAGGATAAATTTAAAATAAAAAACTATTTAAAACAATTCTTTCGACGATTCAGGTTATTTAATTCAATTTGAACATATGTTTACTTTTCGATATAAAAACAACACAACGCTATTATTAACAATGGCTACTCTTAAAATAGTACATTATAGAACAAGGTTAAGAAGTAAGCTATTATTGACCGAGAACTTTTAGATCCTGAGGCGCGTAGCGCAGAGGGATATAATGTTCGAGGTCTATATTAGTCTTCTCAACCGAGGTATATATAGAATTTTTTTAACTACTAACACTAATTATCATATTTGCTTTGATTATATTTTGATATTAGTCATTTTCCATTTAATTTTTAAATATCTTAAAATATCAAGTAGCCTGGAAGTTTAGTTTCATACAAATAAAACGAAATAAAGGAATGCAATTATTATTTGTTTGTATTTTTTTGTTCATTTCAAATAAAAATAAAGGAAAATATGTCATTATTAACCTAGGTATCGTTTTGTTATTATTATTGACCTAGCTTGAGAAAAATGACTTCTCATTGGGGCATTCGAGTAAATAATGACGATCTCTCAAGTTAGTAGTTAAAAAATAGTATTTCTACTCTAATACATTCATCTCTTTCTTACTTTACATTAAACAATTATGAACAAATAATATAAGAGATGGCGCGGAACTCAAAAGAAGGATATAATTTCATTTATGTGTTTTTTTATCTTATAACAGTGAATTATTTTCTACCTATTCGGTCGGTACAAGTTCCAACACCGAATTAACGAAATTTGTATTCTTTTGTAAAAAGTGCAATACAAAAAATACAAATTTCGATAATTCGGTTTCGGAACTTGTACCGAACAAGTAGAAAAGAATTCACTATTAGGTCCCACATACCTTAGTATAATGGCGGTATGTATTAAAATTTGAGGAAAATTGCAACGCAGGAAATAGATCACACAAATTCACCACACACTTGTATGGATTGTGATGCAATTGTTGAGGATTGTACAGAACGGAAAAAAACTATTCAAAAAATGAAAAGGCTATTTTTAGTTTTCTTTGCTCTTTTGGTCTAAAACTTTTAGAAACGAGTTCAAACAGGTTTAACAAACTTGTTTTTTTAAGTTGAGACTAATCCCATTATGGATAGTTCCTAAAAATTTGATGACTAGATCAGTGATGGCGAGCCTTTTTTGCTGGTGGGTCAAAATAAATTTATAAGATTTCCAATTTAGAGTCATGTGAAATTTCCTTCCACTTAAAAGCCATAACGAAGCTTTATTGAAGCTTAAGCTGGCATAACTCAAAATTAAGAAGTAAGCTTGCTAGTTGGGTTGGCATTGATTGTATATTTAGTTTACTTATATTTTGAGATTTTATTTTCAATTAAAAATAATTTTATATTTTACCAAATTAATTGTAGAGTTATGTTTATTTAGGATTTCTTATAAAAATGTTTAAACATCAAATTTTAGATAAATTTTCTGAATATTCTCGCGGGTATTTAAAAACAGTCTCACGGATCAGTACATGACCTACGGATCGCGAGTTCGCCATCACTGGACTAGATTGTAACAAAATCTGCTCAAAATAAAACTTAAATAAAACCGGTTCAGTTTTTCAACCAAAACCAAACAAAGATAAAATTAAAATAAATTGTCTCATACCTTGAATTTAATAAATTAGACGCAAAATAGAAAGGTTTATGTTTTATCTTAGTTGTATAATTTTCATTTTCCTTTTTGCTTTTCTCGTAAAAATAAAATAAACAATGAGAAAAACTCTTAATTATCCAGATAATGGCGGAAGAAAAGAACCGAATATCGGTTTATAATTTTATAATGAGACATTTTTCTTTTGATTTTAATATTGAATGATATTTGAAGCATGAAAATTATTTTTATTATCTTCACGTAATGTTTTTGACTTTTGTTGACTGAACAACTGAAAACATTAGATTTACTTTTCATCAGAAAGGTTCAAAATGTTAAAAGATTTTTATATAATTTGGATTTGCATTTACCTCTAAAACCATCATAAAACGGTGTTTATAAATTCCAACAAAAAATGCACTCATGAACAGTTATCGGTTAAACTAAATAAAATATAGCGTAACTATAAAAAAGTCCAAGCGGCACGTATATCCGCTAGAAATAGGTAGATTTCGGGACCAGACAGCTTTGTGTACAAATAGAATTGGATGTGTCAGATTAGTTTAAATAAAAAATTTAAGTAGAATA